>CM061132.1:173318257-173692628 GCA_030789695.1 Scilla litardierei
GAACCCAACACTCGCCCTCCTCCTCGGATCGCACCATATAGTAGGTTCCCTACATAATTTTATTTGAACTTAGTTGAACATTCAAGTTCTACCAGAAGCATTTTATTTTTATGATGCATGCATTATGCATATATATTTGTGAAACATATTAATATACAGCTGATGCATGATTTTCTTAGTCCCAAATTATTTAATATGAAGATGTCCCAGATTATTTGATATTCTTAGTCCTTACATAAGTTGGTTTACATTAATTAATTATGATTAATACAAGTACAGCTAATGCTGCCGATTTCATCTTCAGGTGATTAGTTATGATTCATTACTAGGTGCATGTGAACTTGAGATTACATTAATTATTGAGATTACATTAATTATCAAATGACCATTGAGTTGGCCTTGTTAAATTATCTAAGTATCTAGTTAATTTGGTGATATACTCTGTATTAACCCCCTTTATTACAGGCCCTCTTTAAAGTTAGACATTCGGAGGTCCTACTTGCACATGTGTGGCAGCCTATTAGTTAGGAAATGTTTTGCAATATAGTCAATGGGCTGTTAATAAAATTTATGTGATATCACATATCTTATGGTTATTGTAATCTCTGAGTGATTCAGAGCATACGCTGCGCTGATGACATTATTGCAACACGATTGATATATCTGTAACACTTAAAATTTATACAGATATTACACTATGCAACTGGAATAATACTTAAACATATTCCTACGAATGTATCAGCAATGTGTCATCAATCAATTATCAGCAATGGACATTTGTGTTAAAATGTTACAACTTGGTTCATGATGCTATCTCCCAACAAATATGCTAAAAGCTTGGAGTTTGCAGACCTATATTTAACAGGGTATAAAATTGATATTAGTCACAGTTTATTAGTAGGGGGCCATCTTATATATTTTCACTCTCATGTACCCGTCAGTATTTTTAAACTGTGATCATATAATGCTTGTAACCAAGATGGCACATATAATGGCACATATGAGATGAGATCACATATGCTTCTGATGTCATGTGATCATATAATGCTTGTTTATTAGTGTATGATAATAAGCAGTATACACTAACGATTGTCCTTCAACTGTGATTAAATTAATATATTTTCTACATTAAGCTGGCTTTAAACTATGTCCTTAATATATTTTCTACATTACCTACACAGTTTAATATAAAGTGAGTGTAATCATTTATAACCCACTCCCGGAAAATGATATTGTTACTAGCAGTGTTATTACATATTGCAATTAGTATGCAGAAAATAAAAGTAGTGTTATCACATGCCTTCATTGTTACTAGCAAGCTTAAGAGTCCTTAAGCTATTGAAGTGTAATTGTAAAGCAGAGTACTTAAAAGTTAGTTTTATAATTATCAATGTCTGTCTAATTATTGAAATATGCATAATAAGCATATAACTACATAACATAACACTTGTTAACATGCACAGATTTGATTAATATAACATGTAAGCTTCTTTCCATCCAACCAGTATTACACAGATTTAAAGACGTTATAAATATACAAACGTTAAGATAAATAGTTAAAAAAATAGAATAACCCTTAATACTTATATTATATGTTTGCAGGAACCAATTCTCATGCACGAGCATCCTTGGTAGCCCCAGCTCCAGCCTCGTCTTCCTACTATGATCTCGAAACCCGTAAGCCACTCTAATTGTAAATTTAGAAATTTAGATAGTGTACTAGTATAAACTTAAAAGATCATCTATAGCCTCAGAACGGCTATTGACTAGAACATACGCCTAGCCAACTAGAGACCTAATTAAATAGGAAACTAATCAACTGTAGAACGACTATTGACCTAGGCATACGACATTGCCAACTTTTAACTTTGGTGGTTGTAGCACGCGGCCATCTACATGGGTAAACTGTGTGCTAGTGGAAATATCACATGCTCAAAACATGGGATCAGCATCATAGGTGTTGGACTGGTCTTTAGCATCCGCTTTGCTTTGGCCCAATCGATTTGAAATGGGACCCTAACCTTCTGGTGTTAAAAAATGTCAATCATTGGTCCTGGTTTAACTATCATAGTGGTAGAAATCTAGATAAATAGGGAACTACTCTACTGTTTGTTAATATAATCGATGAAGCAGATGTGATAATTGGCAATCTTAACATTGGTACCACCCAGTGTCTAGGATCGTTTGTGTCCAAGTTTGGATCACCCTGCTTGTGGGAATAGTGACATGTTTGGCCAAACCTGACTGGTCGTGTATGCATGCATCAATGTTAGAATTCCAATTATCATCAGTTTGTAACTATTGATCATAAATACATTCAAAAGAGTTACTTCAACCCTTTCATCACCGTGATCACTCACTTGTCTCGTTCATCATTGCCTACCATGTTCTGATACTTGTCACTTAAAAACGATGCATGAACTTTGGATACACTTGTTGTACGATTGCTCACGTTTAAATAGCCACATCACCTGCAGCATGCCATCTATGAATCTGTGAATACTAATGAATTATCGTATAAAATATCATGTGGTACATCTTGTTGAATATCTTGTGAAATATCTTGTGGAATTATCTTGTGGAACATCTTGTGGAATATTGTAACGGTCAGTATTATCAGTACGAAATTCGTACGTATTCTGCTAATGTACTGAATTATTGGAATATTGGCTTAAAGATTTTACTTACTATTTCCCCTAGCTCAAACGCGCGATCGGATTCCATATTCGTGATCCTCACAGCTTCACGATCGCCTTGATATTATTTTTATAATTTTTCGGTCAACTTGAGTTAATGGCGATATCATAATAATTCGAATGTTTTTAACTAATTGATTTTCCTAAATCAAATCATATCTTAACATATCTTAACAAAAACAATTTTAATTAGCTATTTTTTTAAACCAATAAATTATAATTATATGAGTAAGTATATTTGATTTCTGAATTCAAACTTTGAATAATTTCCATATAAACTCTATGGGACTTTTATCATATTTAATGACATTTAAGAAGAATTAATCTCTACAATTATATTTGTAATTAAAAATTTATTTACTGCATTTTTCATTTGCTGCACTCTTAAGTCTTTAAATCATTACGTAAGAAAACAAAACCCTAAGAAACTCTAACCCTCCTTTTCTCTCAGCCGCCACCTTCCTCTACATCTCCCCGCCTGCAACCGACAGCCCCGACTCCTCGGCAACACCCCAGCACCCCACCTCGGCAACCCTTCTCCCTCTTCGAGAGCCCTCGCCACCGACCCCGACCTCCATCTCCGGCAGCCCACCGTCCGACCTTCCATCTCCCTTCCACTCTCTCCTCCGACCACGGCAACACTGTCACCTCCCGCAACCCCGACCTCGCCACCAACCTCCGACTCTCCCCATCCATTCACGAACCCCCGACAGCCAAACCCTCCGCCCACAAAACCGAAACCTCACGCCACCCTCTACCTCTGATCGCTTCTCCTCTCGAAGCCGAAGCCTGCACCTCGCGGCCTCCTCAAACTTGCCAGACCCCTCGAAGCCGCACCCTCATCCAACCCTAGGCGGAAACCACCCGCCTCCTGCCATCAACCGCGACCAACACCGCCCCTCAGCCGCCTTGCACCGCCAAGAGCCTCCAGCACCGCCGCTGCCGATCACCCGCCGACCGGACGCCGTCGACCACTTGCCTCCGACAGCCAGCACCCGCCCCTACAACCGCCACGACCCTACCTGCGAGCAATCGGGCAACGTAGTGAAACCCTAAAACTGTGAGTTTTCATGTAAATATTTTGTTACGTGAACTCAGTTTATACACACACACACACATAACTATAGTTATATATATATTTATATATTAACTGTGGACATAATACATGCTGATGCTGCTTATTCATTATGTATATATTTACATAAACAGTATCCTATGTTTATTAATAAAACATATAGGTTATTATATGATGACAGTGCGTATATAAAGAAATATGTATTACATATGAACAGTGTACTATATTAGAGTACTATATTAGTTTGAACAGTATGTTACATCATGTTTTATATCATATTATATAAGACTGTGTATTGGATAAAACAGTATAACTATATCATAATGTATAAACAGTTTATATAAAGTGTATTATATAAGTAAAACTTAATATTATGATTAATTCGTTAAGAATCCTTTAGCTGATATCAAATCCATGATGCAGATAAATAGTGCCTCACTTTACGATCACATGGACACTCCAAACCGACTATATCAGGCAAGTATTTTATCGTATACAAACTGTAAGATATACGGTTAGACCTAAACCCATTAAACGTCGTGAACACTGTCAAAATAACAATTTCTTATGATCATGTTTGCTTAACAGTATTTGAAATCATTCAATGGACTTATTAATGTATTTCAATTTAACATGTTATGTTAATGTTGTAAGGAACTATCTCTTCGGTTTTGTAACGACTTATTACATACTCGTCAAAGTTTACATTACCTTATGTAGAGGGCCGAACATAACCCTCGAGACATACATGTGAAACCATCGAATGCAGATGGGATGAAAACTAGTCGATGACTAGATCAGTACACTTTGGGTGGGGTTGGCTTATTGTAGTAAGGTTCGTAAATGTAGCTTGACCACCTTACGGCTACCTCCATACCAAAGAAATTAACATGCAATTCTTTAAAACAACTTAATCAAAGCAAGGGACGTAATGAAGAGGTATGTGAATGCTCATCGAACTGAGAGAGAATTCTAGGTGGATGATTGGGTAAATTTAAGAATCCAACCCTACAAATAGCTTTGTTTAGCAGTCCAAAGGCCCCACAAACTCTCTCCCACATTCTATGGACACAACAAAGTTTAGGGGAAAATTGGTCATGATGACTATAAATTGGAATTGCGACGGCTAAGTTCCACCTAGTTTTTCATGTTTCACAACGTAAAAAGAAGATAGGTGAACAGATGGTAGTGCAGAGTACTCAGCCGAGTTACCTTAAGGAAGTAGTAGCCGAGCCCGAGAGAATCCTAGGGCAAATGGCCATCAATGTTCGAAATGCTCTCGTCTCCAAAAAACTTGGTAAATGGAAGCAGCAACTGAATGAGAATGCAAATTGAGAGAATTATGAGACTTAGTGAAGAAATTTCCACCTTTCGACCTTGAGGCAAGGTCTCAACATGGGGAAAAACTGTTGAAAGCTCATGTGAGGAAGGAACAGCGTGCGGATCAAAGCGTTACGTTTGGAAAAAGTCATCGGATACGAAGGAATCAATCCCAACGGTTTATCTCTTAGATCTAATCTACACTGTTGCGAGAGAACCAAAGCATCTATCGGCCTTCGATCACAACTTAAGGAGCAGTGCCTGCGACAGTTATGTTCACAACTACATGAAGAAAGAACTATTCGTCTCCTTCCTCCATCTTCGCCATGACAATGGTCAAATAACGGATTCTCTTAGTAAACAAGAGGGAATTCAACAAAAATAGTTAGTTGTTAGCGGTTGAACATTGTTGCCTTCCGAGTTCGTTGCTTTATTGTAACAAATGCATCTATATAAAGGTGAAGATTGTAAGATGGAAGATTATCGAAAAATCTAAAGTTTACATAATTTCCTTTTGGAATTCCCTTGTAGCTTCTTTCTCCACATCAATAAAATTCTTCTCCAGAGTTCTTCATAGTTCAATTCCGATCTATTCTACTTTTAATTTTGATTTTCAAAATACAATGTTGTGCACCACTAATTGCGTTGAGACGAGATCCCAACACTTCCATGGTACAAAATCATAGCACACCTGAGTTTTGACATTGAATCTATTTCAAAAGCCATGATATGATAAAAATAATAAAACACATGGTACACGCATGTCTAAGAGCATCTCCAACCCAACCCTCCATTTATGGAGGTTTGGGTTGGAATATTCCAAGCATATTCCCAATATGGATGGTTGGATATGGAGGGAGCTCCAACCCAACCCTCCATATTCCTAATCTATTTTATCCTTTAATAATTTGAGAAATTAAACATTGCTTAATAATTAATATTATCTTAATTTATTTTAATTTAAGTGATGAACTATTAGAAAAGGCTCATTGAGAGTTTTAAAATGAGCCAAATATTCATTTATTTTTTATATTAAAATAAATGGTGAGGGGAAATGAGAAAGTGACGAAAAGGATACAAATTTGAATGGCAAACTTGTTAATAAATGGTCAGTGGGTATAGCACCACGTTCAGGATGACTTTAAGTATAAAACAAATTAGGGGTTTTGTAAAATTTGTGTTTCGACTTCCAGTTCTCTCTCTCTCGATTCGTTCTTCTAGTCGTTCGACTAGCAATCTTCAGACGCCGCGAGGAGAGAGAAAAAATCTGTGGCGAGCTGGGAGGTGGATGCTAGCAAATCGGGTCTCCGCATCTTCTTTCTTTATCTGGCGAGCTAGAAGATTTTGGGACGGGCAATCGACGGCTCCGGCGAGTTCAACATCTTGGTCCACGACCCGGGCGAGCTCGCGGCTCGCCGCTGAATTCGAGTGGTCACACGCCATTTCCCTCCCCTCACGCCAATTTTGGCGAGTCACTATTCTCCCGATTTTTTGGCGTGCGGTTGGAGAGAAAAATAGCCATTTTGACGTTTTGCCATGCGATTGAAAATGCTCTAATGTTAGAACCCAAATAGGCGAGTTGGCGGGAGCTCAGCTGACGGACGAAGAGACTCAAAAGGAAGAAGACGATTGAAGGCTTGGCAGGGTGGGGGCTATAAAGCTTTTCCGTTGGATGAGAATTAAGACAGATCGGACCGTCGGATCGTTTTAATTCTGCGTCATCGATGGAAAGGCAAGTTGTGATCTGGAGCGTTCAACTCAGATTAGTAGTGGGACCCGCATTCTAGCTGTTGGGAGCGCTCGAGCCTTATTGTCCTGTAGAGCTGATAATAGATGTTCGACAAAATGTCTCTCTCTCGTCTGACCAAGTTGTTGGGCCGTTGCAACGGCCATCTTCTCCGGCGAGCGGCGTCCAAGGCAGTTAGGTCGTTAGGCTGTTGGAGCGTTGGGAAGAAAACAGTTGGAAGCTGTTGGTTGTAAATGAAAGAGCTATAAAAAGTTGTTGAAAGTAATAGGAAATCTATCGAAGATCAATAGAGATTTTTTCTCTCATTTTTTTCCTTTACTTTCCTTTGCTCTGTAATTTTTTCTCCTATTAATAAAATTCTGATTGATTTCGCCATCGTTGGCGGAATCTTGTTCTTGGAAATCTTGGTGAACGTTGGGCCTTCATCAAATTGGTATCAGAGCCAGCTACGCAGCCATGTGGGAAAGAGACGACCAAAGGTGGACACGGCTTCTAGGGTTATCGAAGGAGATCAAGGTCAATGGTCTAACACTGACTTGCAATTACACTGGGATCATGGAGATGATTCCAGTAACTGGAGACTACAACAAGAAGAGCGGATCTGGACCATAGAATCTCAAGGTCAGCATTTGGAGGGAAGATTAGGAGTTCAATTCCAACAATTGTCCTCTCAGATTCAATCTCAAATTCAAACTCAAATGCAAGCGATGGTGGAATCCCAAAGACTAGCGCAGGAGCAGGTCACGGCTCAAATCCAGATGTTGCTGAATCACCAAAGCAAGTCTGAGGAGAGATTCAATAATCATGAGATTCAAATCCAATTAATGTGGAATCCTCAAGGAAGGATGGAGGGGCATGTTATTAATCAAGAAGCAGGGTCTCGCAATCAAAGAGATGAAAGAAATGGTGAGGCTCATTTTAACGCGGAGAGGAGTTCAGAACGAAGGTGTGGACATGGTGAACCCCTAATCCATATGCAGCCAAGAGTACTCAAGCCCGAATTCCCCATTTTTAAGGGTGACGAAGACGTGCTGCCATGGTTGAGCCAGATACAACAAATTTTTGCCTGCTACTCTACTCCTTATGCAAATTGGGTTAATACATGCTCATTCTATCTACGGGGTAAAGCTCTACATTGGTTTGAATGGGGGAAAGTCAATGTGAATAATTTCCTACATTGGGAGAAATTTAAAGAAGAAATCGTAGTAGTGTGGTTTGGTCCTACCCAATTAGATAAACTGTTTGCAGTATTTTCTAATCTCAAACAAACGGGAACTGTGAAGGAATATTTGGAGAAATATGAACAAATTGTGGGGTTGTTGCGAAAAATGCCTGATGATTATGTCTTAGACAAGTTCATTAATGGTTTGAGAGAGGACATTCGCTTAGATGTTATGGCTTTTAACCCCGAAACTTACAGAAGGGCTGTGCAGCTAGCTAGGACTTTTGCAAAAAAATGTTTTATCTAGAAAGAATAAACCTCATGTCATAAGCTAATTCATTCCCTAGATCCCATCAGCCTCAGCCACCGGGAGGGAAAAGGGATGGTTCAAAAGAAGGGGTTACTGATGTGCATAAGGGGAGATTGCTAACTCCAGAGGAGATACAATCAAGAAGGCAGAATAACTTGTGTTTTGCTTGTAATGAGAAGTGGGAGAAGGGTCATAAGTGTAAGAAACAGCTATACATATTAGATGTGGAGGAAGGAGAGCTTGAAGAGTTTGAGAAGGAACCTGGAGATGTGGGGGAAGGGAGTATTCAAGAGTTGCAGGAAATGGTTATAGAGGACTTCCCTTCTATCTCCATTCATGCATTGACAGGCATACCTGCAGCTCAAACCTTAAGGCTAAGGGGCAGTATTAAGGGACAAAATGTTAGTATCTTGGTTGATACTGGGTCTACACATAATTTCATCCATCCTAGGTTGGTGAAATATCTGGGCTTGGAGGTGGAGCAGTCTGATTCTTTTGATGTCATAGTGGCTAGTGGGGAGAAATTGCAGGGAACTGGAGTTTGTCAAGGGGTTCAGATCAATTGCCAAAATGCCCAAATATCAGTCAATCTGTTGATATTGCCATTGGGAGGACAACAAGTGGTGCTTGGTACACAATGGTTAAGGCAGTTGGATGATATTATTTTTAATTTCAAAAGGTTGCAAATGAGGTTTAATTTAAAGGGAAAGGAGTGCTTGTGGCAAGGAGTCCTACCTTCTAGTTCTCAGATAGTAGATGAGAAGGGAATACACAAGGCCTTCAGACAGCAGGGAGAGGGATATTGGTTGCAACTCAATTTTTTGGAGTTGGAAACAATTTCATCTGGTAAACAATTGTTACAAATTGAGTTGGAGAATTTGCATGGGGAAGTGAAAGAGATCCTGGAACAATTTCCTGGAGTATTCAAAGAACCTGAAGGATTACCTCCTAGGAGGGCATTTGACCAGAGGATTCCAACTGAAGTAGGGGCTAAGCCTGTGTGTATTAGACCTTACAAGCATGCATATATCCTTAAAACAGAAATTGAAAGCAAGTATCTAAAATGTTAAAATCAGGAACAATTAGACCCAGTTCCAGCCCCTATGCTTCTCCTGTAGTGATGGTTAGAAAGGCTGATGGTAGTTGGCGCATGTGTGTGGATTATAGGTCTCTAAACCAGCAAACCATCAAGGATAAGTTTCGTATTCCTATTATTGATGAGCTTTTGGATGAATTGTTTGGAGCTCAGTTCTTTTCCAAGCTTGATTTGAGGTCGGGCTATCATCAAATCCGTATGAATGATGAGGATATCTTTAAAACTGCATTGCATAGTCATGAAGGTCATTATGAATTCCTTGTTATGCCATTTAGATTAACAAACGCACCTTCCACATTTCAATCTCTTATGAATACTATCTTCAAGGCACACCTCAGGTAGTTTGTCCTAGTGTTCTTTGATGACATATTAATATACAGTAGAGATTGGTCTACTCATTTGGAGCACTTGAGAACGGTATTGCAAATACTCGCAGATCAACACTTGATGGTGAAATTGTCTAAGTGTTCTTTTGGGCAGAGGTCTGTAGGGTATTTAGGACACATGATTTCCAGTGAGGGGGTAGCTATGGAGCCAAAGAAAGTAGATGCACTTAAAAATTGGCCAATACCCAAGTTAGGGGGTTCCTGGGTCTTGCTGGGTATTACAGGAAATTCATTAAAGGTTTTGGAGGTTTGGTAGCTCCTCTAACAGACCTATTGAAGAAGGAAGGCTTTGGGTGGAATGATGCAGCCCAACAAGCTTTTGAATCATTAAAAGAAGCACTGTCTACTGCACCTGTGTTAGCATTGCCCAATTTTAGTGAGGATTTTGTGTTGGAGTGTGATGCTTCTGGGAGAGGGGTAGGAGCAGTTTTAATGCAAAAAGGGCAGCCAATTGCATACTTCAACACAAAATTAACACAAAATTAACTGGGAGAAACTTGCTCCTATCAACCTATGAAAAAGAACTATTGGCTATAATCCTGGCAGTAACAAGGTGGAATCAGTATCTGATGGGAAGGAAGTTTACTATCCGTACGGATCATCAAAGTTTGAGGCACTTGGTGGATCAAAAGTTGCAACAGGGGTTACAGGGTAAATGGTTGATGAAGTTGCAAGCTTACAATTACAGGGTGGAATACAAATCGAGGAAGAGTAATATGGCTACTGATAGCTTGTCAAGGGAATTCGATAACAGTGGGAACATAGAAGAAGACTTTTGTTCCATATATCACATCTCTGCTCCTCAATATGATTGGATCACTGAAATTAAAAACATGGTGAGGAATGATCCCTATTTTGAAGAAGTAGAACGGAAACTGCACCAAGGGAATTCTGTGGCACCAAAGTACACCAAGGTGGAAGGGTTGTACTATTATAGGGGAAGGATACTGATTAGTCCTGGTTCTAAGGAACTTCAACATCTGCTTAAGGAATTCCACAGCACAGCTATGGGGGGCATTCGGATGCTTTGAGAACGCTGCACAGATTGAGGAAATCTTTTCATTGGGTTGGAATAAAAAAGGAGTGCGTCAGTTTGAAAGAGAATGTGAAATTTGTCAAAGAAACAAATCAGAAAATATGGCTTACCCTGGCCTCCTTCAACCTCTGTCAGTCCCTAATCAAGTATGAGAGTATTTCAATGGATTTCATGGTGGGTTTGCCTTTGTGCAAGGGTTTTAGTGTGATCTATGTGGTGGTAGATCGGTTAACTAAATACTCCCATTTTTCCCTCTCAAACACCCTTTTTCGACAAAAGATGTGGCTCAGGTGTTCTTCGAAGGTGTCTTCAAGCACCATGGAATTCCTTCTACCATTGTGAGTGATCGAGATGCAATTTTCACGAATCAATTTTGGACTGAGTTGTTTAGGTTGCAGGGGACTACTCTCGCTCACAGTTCGGCTTATCACCCTCAAAGTGATGGGCAGACGGAAGTGACTAACCATAGCTTGGAGTGTTATCTCCGTTGCTTTTGTGGGCATAAACCTCAGGAATGGGTTAAATGGCTTCCGTTAGTAGAATTTTAGTTCAATTCGTCCTGGAAGAGCCCAACTCAAATGACACCGTTCGAAGCATTATACGGGAGAGCTGCTCCTACGCTTATATCCTACCTGCCACACATGTCTAGAGTAGCTGAGGTCGACGATGCATTATTTACAAAAGAGGTGGCCCTGCAGTTACTCAGAGATGATCTTAACAAATCTCGAGATAGGATGCGAAAGTATGCAGATGAGCACAGGACCGAGAGACATTTTTGTGAAGGAGATTGGGTTTACTTAAAATTGCAGCCTTATCGACCGATCAGTGTAGCTATGAGGAAGACGCATAAGCTATCACCCAAGTATTACTGGCCATATAGGGTTTTGGCTCGCATCGGGGAAGTGGCATACAAGTTGGACCTACCAGAATCTGCCCACGTCCACCCTGTGTTCCATGTTTCTCAGCTCAAAAGGAAGGTGGGGGCTCGAACTGTGGTGCAGGACAGTCAACCGAGTTATACGGAGGAGCTTATAGAAGAGCCGGAGTTAATACTGGATCGTCGAGTAATCAAAGAGCGGCGAACTTTGATTTTCCAGGTTCTTATCAAATGGAGATAGAGGCCAGTCGAAGATGCTACATGGGAATCGTATTGGGATTTGGTGAAGCGTTTTTCTTCGTTCGACCTTGAGGCAAGATCTCGTCATGGGGAAGGGAATGTTATAACCCAAATAGGCGAGGTAGCGAGAGCTCAGCTGAAGGACGAAGAGACTCAAAAGGAAGAAGACGATCGAACGCTTGGCAGGGTGGGGGCTTTAAAGCTTTTTCGGTGTATGAGAAGCTAAGACAGATCGGACCAACGGATCGTTTTAATTCTGCGCCGTCGATAGAAAGTCAAGTTGTGATCTGGAGCGTCCAACTCAGATTAGTAGTGGGACCCGCATTCTAGCCGTTGGGAGCGCTCGAGCCTTATCGTCCTGTAGAGATGATAACAGATGTTCGACGAAATGTCTCTCTCTCGTCCGACCAAGTTGTTGGGCCGTTGGAACGGCCATCTTCTCCGGCGAGCGGCGTCCAAGGCAGTTAGGTCGTTAGGCCGGTTGGAGCGTTGGGAAGACAATAGTTGGAAGCTGTTGGTTGTAAATGAAAGAGCTATAAAAGGCTGTTGAATATAATAGGAAATCTATCAAAGATCAATAGAGATTTTTTCTCTCGTTTTTTCCTTTACTTTCCTTTGCTCCGTAATTTTTTCTCCTATTAATAAAATTCTGATTGATTTCGCCATCGTTGGCTGAATCTTGTTCTTGGAAATCTTGGTGAACGATGGGCCTTCATCATCTAATGACTAGGAACTTAATTTTTAAAGGGCCGATGACCAAGCATGATGGTTTTGCCTATTGTATTAAAAATCCAAATTACTTTCATGAATGATGGCACCAAGATGGACAACATGTTTCCTATCTTTACTTCAATGGAGTAAATCAGAAACATCAACATGAAGCCCTAGGAACTTGGAATTGAAATTTAGATCAGAAAGAATGAGGCTAACATACATAGTTGGGGTCCGGTTCCCCCGTCGGATGAGGAGTCGAAACCGCCGGGTGCTAGGCGGCGCGGGAGCTGGGCCTCGGCCTCGCGAATAGCCTCGTCATTTGGTCATCTTAGGGTTGATTCCGGCGGTGATGGCGGATGGGACCTTGGGAACGGGGGCGGGGAGGGATCACTGGCGGAGGGGCCTTCTTCCATGATATCGTCATCCTCCGGTTCGAAGTCCACCGCCTCCATCTCCGCCGCGCTAGTCGCCGTTGCTGTTTTTGTCACTGATTTCCTTCTCTCTCTCGCTCTTCCATTTCGATCAAGATTTTCAGAATTCGGAATTTGTTTGCGCACCCACCATTTTACTACCGCACACATGCCACTTATTTACAAGTTTGCCATTCAATCACTTCATGGACACACACAACTTGTTCACACCCCAAGAAAAATGGACTCCGGTGACCATTTACAATAGTTTGGAATGGAAAGAGTGAGAGGCGGTCTGGGGAGGTCGGAAGAAGAAAACATCCAAAATAGTCAAAGGGTTTGGACTATGAAGAGGGATAGATGGGACTGGAGAGGGAGAGGGGGGTTGGAGATGTTGAAAGAATGTGCTGGAGATGTTGAAGGGTTTGGCCTATGAAGAGTGTGTGCCAAGGGGGCTGTGGAGGTCGGAAGAGGTGGATGCAGAAGATGAAGATGTGGAGGGGGGCTGTGGAGGTCGGAGGACGTCGCCATCGTTCGCCATTTGAGGGGAAGAGCTGAGAGATGGTGGGGGCTGGGGAGGTCGGAGGACGTCGCCATCGTTCGCCATTTGAGGGGAAGAGATGAGATATAGTGTGGGCTGTGAGGTCGGAAGAAGGTGAGGGTGGCCGGTGAGGTCAAAATCAAAGGAGCAGGCGGCGACGGCGCGTGCCGTTGTTCGGCCGTTTTACTCACCATGCACACCTAGATTATTTTCGGAAATTTGGCATTGAAAATGCGCGGTGAGTAATTTCAACTGTAGACTTGTAAATAAGTGGTATGTGCGCAGAGTAATACGCTGGGTGCGCAAAGCAATTCCCTAGACATTTTGCCGTGAAAATCGATGAAACTGACCCTATCTTAATAGACGAGAGGAGAAGACTTCAACATAATCCTTATTACATTTGAGGGACATTGCCCACGGGGTTATCCCATGTGGCAATGTCACATCACTCCTTACCCAAAAAAATGACCCCCAAGCCCCTTATTTAAGAGTGATGTTATTTGCACCGCGCCACTTTATGAATACACCGCAAATGATAATATTTATGAATACACTACTCTTGCATTTGATGTGATGTGGCTGCTATTTTATCTTAAATAATCGTCCAAATTGACAAACCAAAAGCGCTTTCATTAATCCTAAAAAGCACAAGGAAAAATCTGCCTCTACGCTGGTCGCTCGATCTGTTTTTGTGAACCGTGGATGCTGGAGCACTAAATGCAGCGATCCAATCGTAACTGAACCCAACAGAAACTCGACAGGAACATCTTTTTGTTTTAGATGGAGTATGATCATGAATAGGTTTCTTTTGGTTTCAGAAATCAAGAGCATGAACATTTTTTTAATTCAAAGGTCACTGTCCATGCGTCGCTTTTCGTCAAGAACTCTCAGGTTGAAGATCTTATTCACATTTGCTTCGTAGTTGATTACGAAGAGCATCTCGTTTCACTAAGGGATTCACCGCGGGCTTTATAGACCTCCTTGACGAACATCTGGCCATCGGAGACGTCGTAGAAAAGCACAGCGCAGAAAATGCATGAGCGGTGTATTCATAAATATTAGACTTTATGGTGTATTCATAAAGTAGTGCGTTGTAATTAACATCACTCATACATTTATAATACCGATGTTCTAATAATTAGAGATCTGTCCCTGAACCCTCAAATTACAGTTTTATCTATGGTGCCAAGAATTACACATCTGCCACTAATTGCCGCCGCACCCCTAACTCATATCAGCCCTTCAACTTAATTCTAATATACATTAGCTATGTCATTTTTAGGGGTAGGATGCGTCACTTTTCGTCAAGAACTCTCAGGTTGAAGATCTTATTCACATTTGCTTCGTAGTTGATTACGAAGAGCATCTCGTTTCACTGAGGGCTTCACCACGGGCTTTGTAGACATCCTTGACGAACATCTGGCCCTCGGAGACGTCGTAGAAAAGCACAGCGTAGAAAATGCATGAGCGGTGTATTCATAAATATTAGACTTTATGGTGTATTCATAAAGTAGTGCGGTGTAATTAACATCACTCATACATTTATAATACCGATGTTCTAATAATTAGAGATCTGTTCCTGAACCCTCAAATTATAGTTTACCTATGGTGCCAAGAATTACACATCTGCCACTAATTGCCGCGACACCCCTAACTCATATCAGCCCTTCAACTTAATTCTAATATACATTAGCTATGTCATTTTTAGGGGTGGGATGCGTCACTTTTCGTCAAGAACTCTCAGGTTGAAGATCTTATTCACATTTGCTTCGTAGGTGATTACGAAGAGCATCTCGTTTCATTGAGGGCTTCACCGCGGGCTTTGTAGATCTCCTTGATGAACATCTGGCACTCGGAGACGTTGTAGAAAAGCACAGCGTAGAAAATGCATGAGCGGTGTATTCATAAATATTAGACTTTATGGTGTATTCATAAAGTAGTGCGGTGTAATTAACATCACTCCTTATTTAATTGGTTGCCATTCTTCCCAAAAAAAACCAACAAAAACACCCCCCCCCCAAAACTCAATTATTTACGTCTTTGCCATTTTCACCAAAACCCCACTAATTTACATGGTTGCACCTTTTACCTCCGACGATACCGGCACATACACACACTTCTCGCTCCTTTTTGGTTGCGCATGTGCACTGCGTCCCATTCACTCCTTTTTGGTTGCGTCCGTGCACTATGTGCATGGGTAATTTGGCACTTAAAATATATTCATCCATTGCTTTAGCTTTCTAGATTTTTTAAGTTGAATACCCATCTTATATCCGACCCATTGGTACCTGCTATCCCATGGGTACTGCCGCCTTGGATCAATCTTACCCATCTTATATCCGGCCCTTTCATCTTCTTTCAAACTGTCGTTCTATATAAAGCCGGCTTGTTTTTGTGCGGTGGACGTCACCGGCTTGTTCTGGCGGCGGCTTTGGATTTCTCGACCGCTCCGACGGTCAGACTGGTTGACATGACATTCAATTTGACGAACAACTACAGGACCCCTACGAAGTGGTTGATTGGTGCTGTTACCAGTCCGCAAGACTCGTTAACCCGGGCTAGCTCTTCCCTTTTTTCTTGTTCAATGGATGAAGATACTGAACAATGATGGAGTGAAGAAGATAGCATATGTGCACATCTTATATCTTAGTAGGGATAAGAATGAGCGTGTACAAAATTCGATTGGATCATCCCTACAAATTCTTCACTGTACATCTTCGCGGGATCCCTTTTATATATTTTTCCGCTTTGCTCACGCTCAAAAACATTGGATCTCATTCGCACATGCATCATTAATGCCTCTTCCTCCCGGGGGGGGGGGGGGGGGGGGTTGGGTCGCAGACTCGCAGCTTGCACAAAAACTAGGTAATTGCAATGGCCCACAGATTTGCATCTTATCAGAGAAATTCACGTGCATTTGTCCATAAATCATTGCGAGAGCATGAGTCAAGTCAAAGTCGACGGCCGTTGCTCTTAAAATATTCAAATCCCCCCCGGCACCGACTGAACTGGCTGCATAAAATAGAGCTCCCCCCCTGTGCTAGTGCTACAGCTCAGCCCCTATAGCTATCACAATGGCGTCACTGATCGATGGCCTCCGCCTCCTATTTCTGGCGTGTTGCCTGATATCTCTTCCCTCGACCTCATCCGCGCTTTCACATCCCCATGCCCTCGTCCTTCCGGTGAAAAGAGACCCCGCCACCCTCCAGTACGTCACCCGCATCTCCCTCCGCACCCCCCTCGCCCCTCTTCACTTCGTCGTCGACCTCGGCAACCGCTTCCTCTGGGTCGACTGCCAGCCCCCCCGTTACGTCTCCTCCACCCGCCGCTCCGTCCCCTGCAGCGCCCCCCAGTGCTCCCTCATCCAAACCCCCTTCGCCTGCACCGACAACTCCTCCTCCTGCACCGTCCTCCTCGACAACCCTTACTCCTTCGGCACCACCGCCGACCTCGCCCTCGACGCCGCCTCCTTCCTCTCCACCGACGGCTCCAACCCTGGCCCCGCCGTCGCGACGCCCGACTTCCTCTTCGCCTGCTCCTCCACCTCGGTGCTCAAGGGCCTCGCCCGCGGCGCCAGTGGAATTGCCGGCTTCGGCCGCAACCGCATCGGGCTGCCGGTCCAGCTGGCCGTCGCGTTCCGCCTGCGGCCGGTGTTCGCGCTGTGCCTCACTGCCTCCGGGAGAGACGACGGCGTCATCTTCGTCGGCGACGGGCCGTACGGGTTCCAGCCCGGCAAGGTGTTTGGCCCGGATTCCTTCATCTACACACCGCTCATCGTCAACCGAGTGAGCACCGCCGGATCGTACGGCAAAGGCGAGAAGTCGGTGGAGTACTTCATCGGAGTCAAGTCGATCAGGATCATGGACAGAGTCGTGCCGGTGAACAGAACGTTGCTGTCCATCGACAAGCATGGCTACGGTGGGACCAAGATCAGCACAGTCACCCCCTACACCACGCTCGAAACGTCCATCCACAAAGCGGTGATCGACGCGTTTGCCGCCGCGTTGAGCAAGATCAGAAGAGCTCCCGCAGTGGGCAAGTTCAGCCTGTGCTACAGCGCCAAGAGCTTTTCGTCGACCAGGGTCGGGCCGGGGGTCCCTCAGATCGATTTGGTGATGCAGGAATCTGAGAACGTGTACTGGAGGATGTTTGGGGCGAATTCGATGATAGAGGCGGAGCCCGGCGTGCTGTGCCTGGCGTTCGTGGACGGAGGTGTGAATCCGAGGACGTCGGTGGTCATCGGAGGGTACCAGATCGAGGATAACCTGCTGCAGTTTGATCTGAAGAATGGGAGATTGGGATTTACTTCGTCTCTGCTCTTCCTTCAGACGACCTGCGCCAACTTCAACTTCACCGCGAACCCTTGATTGCCCATCGCTATCGAGTCGAGTGTGTTTGAAGGACTGGAACGTATCGGTTGAAGTTTGGATGTGGTCGCAATTGCTCCAAAGGCCTTTGAGGTCTGAATAAGATTATTAGCTGTGTGGTTAAAAGTGCGGTAGCAATGCCATCATTTTTGCACTGCTCATGTGGCTGTCATCCAACACATACATCATCATTAACATGTCGTTCGATACAAATATTGAAAACATCCTGCATTGCCTACTCGGTATCCACACACACTGAATAATATATATATATATATGAGCTTATGGGTTTCCTAGCCCTTAACCATTCTCACAACACGGTATCAGCATGCTCGTCAGCTGCGTCAAACCTCTGATATATTCTCTCATATCCACTCCCATTGTCCACATGAATCCTCTTATATCCTCTCCCATTGTCTGACTTTTTGGCCTAATCTGTCGCCATTGATGACGAGCTTAATGGTTAGTCATTGAATGCCTTAATTTTGAGCAGATGCTGTAAATGAAAAAGTTCAACAATCAGCTGAGCTTTCGGCTTAAATAAAGAAACGGTCGGCCTCCCGTGAAAGCCTCTGGGCTGTTGGGCCGAAGCTGCGGGCTTTTGGGACTGTTAGCTCAAATAAACAACTGAGTGATCTTTGGGCTGGCCCCGTACTGTATAAGCCGACACGATCGGCACCTTCTCCCTGCACCCTTTCCCGCTCCCCCCTCTCCTTGCTTTGACCTAAACGAGATTGAATTTTGAAAGTTTGAAAGGAAGGCTCCCACGATTTGGCAATCAATTAAGTCATTTCCTTCAACAACAAAAAAACAACGGAGTTTGTGGGATGATATTATGCGGAGAGATGAGAATTTTGAAGAAACAAGGAGGTTGCTGGCATGTGTCTGCCTCCCCAGTCGTCTTGCCTGTTCCCCGGCCTTCCCACGCCCCCTCGTTTGCCCCCTCACCACGCCTGCGGCCCTGCTCATCAGCCTCTCTCGTCGCATCCATTCAAAATTTATAAGTGTGTCGTTAAAATTGCTCATTGTTATGAATAGGCCCATTAGGCCAAATGGGTATCCAACACACTATTGAAAGCTATAAATACAAGGGTAGGGGGCTCTTAACCACTCTACACCTATTTTCCCTACTTTTCCCTTCACAACACGTTATCAGCACGATCACGCTCGTTGGAGAAGACGGCGGCTCGCGGGGAAGGAGATCCATCAATCGCTCAGATTCAAGAAGATCGTAATCTTCTCAACGGGGAGCGAAAAGTGCATCCTTCACCAACCGTCGACTAGATTCCCTTGTCGAATTTAGAGGTAAATATCAAAACTTTTAGATCTAAACTTGCTTTTCACGTTAGATCTGCATGTTTTAGGATCAAAAAGTTTAAAAACGCGGTAAAAATCAAATTTTTTTTCGATCTGCATGCCCAAAAACAATAAAAATCTGTTTTTTAGCGATCTAAATACTCGAAAGATCCGTTTTTTACCCCCAACCTTTGATCCAAAAATCCGCACGCCCGTAGGGCGAAACGGCGGCATTTCACAAGCGCCGCCGCCGGCGGCGTTCTGCGCGTCTAGCCGTCGCGGCGACACGCCGCGGGCCCCCCTTAGGGTTTTCCGAAACCCTAACCCTAAACGGGCCAATTTTTATGGGGAGGCCCACTTAACCCTAATGGGTTGTTTTCATGGCCCAACAGGTCAGAAAATTGGCTCATTTACATAAATAATTTTTCTTCTTTTTATTTTTGGCTCTAAAAGCCCAAAATAATTAAAAGAAACTTTAAAGGGTTTTTAAGCGATAAACAAAACATTAAAATATGGATCAAAAGGTAAAAGTTTTCAAAATAATTTTTTGCACGTCACACACATTTTAGATTATTTAAATTAATCTGTACATGCCTGTGATTGATTATCTGCGTGGTTGTATGTTTCAAATATATTATCTGCGTGGATGTGCAAATTAGGCTATGTTTTTAGGGATCAGCCAGGTTTCCGACACTTTTTAATTTCCTGCAATTTTTCTTTTTTTGAGAGAAATTTGTAAGTGAGGATATAAATGTAAAAAGAAGACCGAATGACACCAAAAAAGGAGCTGAAGGCGTACGCACAATGAAGATAGGGGCTTCTCTCTGAAGTTCCCGAGTTGTATTTTATTCTTTAATGTTATTTTTGATGTAACTTCGGACTGTACTTCTTTTTTCGGTGTCGGCTGGCTGATCCCCATAATCCTAGGTAATTTTCTTTTTCATTGCTTATGCATTAATTGCGTGTATGTTAATTATTTTCATATCATGTTTAATGTTACAATGAAATTACCTAACAGTATGCGTGAATGTTAACCTTTGTTAATTATTCACATTATGAAACTGTAAAAAGCATGTATGTTAAATTTACTTTAATACGATCCATGTTATGTAAAATGTTTGAATTACATGCGTGGATGTCTATTTTACTCAGTTTAAATGATACATGCTGTTTTTCTTTATATTGCTAGATCATTTCAATGGCCAGACTTGCAAATGTCGACTTTTCGGTCCTGAAGACCGATGGGTCAAACTACATGAGTTGGCAGTTGGACCTGAAGTTCCATCTGCGCTCTCATGGTTTCAGTCTCACAAAGACTGAGAAGGCAACAACAAGTACTGCCTTAGCCGACAAGGATGCTTCAGTGGAAGCACCTCATACAGAGGAAGTCTCCGATATATTAAAGGCGAAAGCCATTATATATATCAGTAAACATTTAGACTCGACCCTGAAGGACGAGTACCTCACTGTAGAGGATCCTTACGAGCTGTGGGACGCACTCGAGGAGATGTACAGACATCAAAGAGATGTCATACTCCCCCGTGCGCAGTACGAGTGGACTCATCTCCGCATACAGGATTACAAATCCGTAGCGGAGTATAACTCAGCTCTCTTCCGTATCACCTCACGCCTGAAGTTGTGCGGTGAAACGGTGACGGAGAAAATGTTGCTGGAAAAGACGTTTACGTCTTTCCACGAGAAGGACATGATCCTTATGCAACAATACCGTGAGAGGAAGTTCACGAAGTACTCTGATCTGCTTTCATGCATGCTTATGGCTGAACAGAACAGAGACCTGTTGGTTGCCACTCACAACCTGCGCCCTCCTGGCTCCGCTCCACTGCCACCTCCTGCAGATGCTCACTTCCAGTCTTCCCAGAAAGAAGAAGATGGACAAAAAGGTGAAATTCCAGAAATGGAAAGAACAAAAGCAGCGGAAGAAGGCCACTCCCACAGCTCCTCCTCAGAACCAGAAGTTCGTGGACAAGAAGCAAAAGAGGATGTCCAACAAAGGTGGCACTCCCAAGAAAGACTGGGAGGACAAGTGCTCCAAATGCGGAATGACGGGCCACTGGTCCAGAATCTGCCGCACACCAAAACACCTCCAGGACCTCTATCAGGCAAGCCTCAAGCCTCGAGCTGAGACAAACCTAATGGAGAGCGCAGCGTTGCCAGAGACCTCATGGACTCTTGAAGACTTCATGGGAGATGACACTCTCTAGTTCTGGACCATTTCTATGTGCTAGCAATGTCTCTTCCCTTTTTATGCATCGTATCTAGTTTTATTTTCCATGTCAAAACAATATTTTGAGCATTTATTTTTATGAAAGTAGAATCTTTTTTTTTCATATCATTTACTGCTTGAATGTCTTTCTTTTTAGATATGGAATTAATCTGCCTAGTGGACAGTGCATCGACGCACTCGATCCTTCAAAATAAAGACTACTTCACGAGCAGAAGTAGATATTCTGGTCCACTGAGAACAATCTCAGGACCAGCAAACATAATCGAAGGATCAGGGGAAGCAATTATATTGCTCCCCAGTAACACACAAATAACACTTCAAAATGCGTTATACTCCCCTAAATCTATCCGAAACCTCCTAAGCTTTAAAGATATCGGTTTAAACGGATATCACTTGGAGACGGTCGAGGAAGATAAAAGGGAATACTTGCTTGTAACGTCTCTTACAAATGGAATGTTTTAAGGGACTCCCATCGGGACTCTACCAAACAAGTATACAAACTCTAGAAACATGCATGGCGGAGCACCTGCAGTGCCCCAAACACCAGAATTCCAACGCTGGCACAGTAGACTGGGACACCCTGGCTCTGTTATGATGTACCGCATCATAAAGAACTCCAGGGGCATAGACCTGAAGAACCTGAAGATTCTTCAAAAAGGCAAATTCCCGTGTCCACCATGTTATAAGGGTAAACTGATTACAAGACCCTCTCCACTGAAAGTGGACGTGGAGTCCCCTAGTTTTCTGGAAAGAATCCACGGAGACATTTGTGGGCCAATACACCCATCAAGTGGTCCGTTCAGGTACTTTATGGTCCTGATAGACGCATCTACTAAGTGGTCACATGTGTCTCTACTGTCCACCCGTAACCTAGCACTATCAAAGCTTTTAGCTCAGATAATCAAGTTACGGGCCCACTTCCCCGACCACCAGATAAAGAAACTTCGTCTGGATAATGCGGGGGAGTTTACGTCACAAGTCTTCCTAGACTACTGCCAAGCTCAGGGAATTGAAGTCGAACATCCTGTATCACATGTTCACACCCAAAACGGGTTAGCAGAATCTCTAATTAAGAGACTGCAATGGATTGCTCGTCCATTATTACTTCAATCCTAGATGCCAGTGAATGCGTGGGGTCATGCAATTTTGCATGCTGCATCTTTAATAAAATTAAGACCATCTGGAGGTCAGTCATCTTCTCCAATGCAACTAGCACTTGGAGCCCCACCGATTGTCTCACACTTGAGAATATTTGGTTATGCAGTATACGTCCACATATCACCACCACAAAGGACAAAGATGGGTCCACAACGTCGCCTAGGCATTTATGTTGGGTTTGACACCCCCTCCATAATTAGATTCCTAGAACCCCTTACGAGAGACGTTTTCAAGGCACGTCTAGAAGACTGTGAATTCGATGAAACACCGTTTCCAAGACTAGGCTCACAGACAAAAAGCCCGAAGCTTCAGAATGTATCACTTGGGATACAAAGACATTATGTCACTTTGATCCGCCCACAAGCAAGTGTGAGGAGGAGGTCCTGAAGATTCTCCACATCCAAAACACTGTCCATCTCTTGCCGGACAAATTTACTGACAACCAGAAGATTGTCAAATCACACGTCCCTGCTACTAACACTCCAGCTAGGATTGACATACCACAAAATGGATGCAATCCGCCTGCAGCAGAAATGGTTGGACCTCTCAAAAAGAGAGGGCGACCACAAGGATCCAAGGACCAGGTCTCTCGAAAGAGTAGGACCATTGGCAATGGTAAACAAATACCACCACATGATGCTACTATAAGCCCTGCTACCCCATCTCTCCCAGACTCTCATGAAGAGGAAAAACCGGGAGAAAATGAAGTTTCGATACACTATGTACGAACTGGAGAGTATTGGGACAGAAAGAGCACCACCATAGATGACACATTTGCGTGTAATATTGCCATCAACGTCGCGTACTGCGACGATGATATTGAACCACGCTCTCTGACAGAATGTCAAAGAGAGATGATTGGCCAAAGTGTAAAGTGGCAATAGGAGTGGAGTTGGATTCACTCACCAAACGTAAGGTCTTCGGACCCATAGTCCAGACACCAAAAGGTGTAAAACCTGTGGGTTATAAATGTGTACTAGTCATAACCAGTGCCCGCGGGCACGTTTCATTTAAGATTTCCCCCACGAAATCTTTGTTCCCCGAAAAATTATTTCCACAGCCAAAATTTAACACAATAATAAATTAGCTTAAAAATATTTAGCGACACGGACACCTACGACGCGGGCGTCTTCGGCGTGGAACAACAAATTCAGCATATGCGCCTTTGGCGCGGAACAACAAATTCGGCGTCGAACAACAAATTTGGTGGCCGCGCCTTCGACGCGGAACAATAAATTAGCGTAAAAAATTAGCGGGCGCCTTCGGCACTGGCTGCGCCGGAACAACAAAGCTCAGTGTATTTTTACGCTAATTTGTTATTCCGCTAAATTGTTTTACGCTAATTTTTTATTTTGTTTAATTTAATGGATCATGCTTCTCTGTAATCTTTCCCAAGGAACTTTAAATTTCAAAGTTTATGTTCTCAATGCACTTTTTCCTCCAAATTTAATCTCCACAATGTTTCCCAAGACACTTCTAATTTCAAAGTTTAGGTTTCCAAGGCGCTTTCCCCCCAAATTTAATCTCCACAATCTTTCCCAAGACACTTCTTATTTCAAAGTTTTGGTTCCCAAGACACTTTTCCCACCAAAATTTAAGTTTTTCCACTAAAATTTTCACAAAATCTAATCTCAACCATTGATTTACCAAGATCAAATCTCAGCCACTTTTTATCTTGTCCTAGTCAGCCCTAGAATTCAAAAACCGTTGTCAAATGTATAATAGATTTGTTAGAAAACGAAATGAACAGAATGAGATCGTTCGCTACAAAGCAAGGCTTGTAGCGCAGGGTTTTACCCAACGTCCAGGGTTGGATTTTGAAGCCACATACTCCCCGTTTATGGACGCGATCACCTTCCGATTCCTCGTTGGCTTAACAGCCCAAGAGGGTTTAGATATGCAGCTCATGGACGTGGTTACTGCATACCTATATGGCAACCTAGACCGGGACATCTATATGAGATTGCCTGACGGTTATTCTTTGCCTGCAGCACTAAAAGAGGGAGAACATGACATCTACTCAGTGAAACTGCAAAGATCATTATATGGTCTAAAACAATCTGGAAGGATGTGGTATAACAGACTGAGCGATTTCCTTGCAAAACAAGGATTCACAAACGACCCAGTCTGTCCTTGCATCTTTATAAGAGCAAAGGCAACAGGATTTGTAATCATAGCCGTCTATGTGGACGACTTGAACCTCATCGGATCTCCTGAAGAGATCGCAGAGATTTCTAGAAGCTTGACAGAAACCTTCGAGATGAAAGACCTCAGAAAGTCAAAATTCTGTTTAGGTCTTCAAATAGAGCATCTTAACGATGGGATACTGTTACATCAGTCAACTTACACATCGAACTTATTGAAAAAGTTTCAGATGGATAAGTGCCATCCCCTCAGCACTCCAATGGTCGTCAGATCATTGGATGTACATAAAGACCCCTTCCGGCCGCTGGAAGAGGGGGAGGAAACACTAGGCCCTGAAGTGCCTTATCTAAGTGCTATCGGTGCACTCCTTTACCTGGCTAACTGCACTCGCCATGACATAGCTTTTGCAGTCAACTTACTAGCCAGATATAGTGCTGCACATACACGGCGGCACTGGGCCGGAGTAAAGCATCTTATGCGCTACCTCCAAGGGTCCATAGACTTAGGTCTATTCTACAGGAAAGGGGCATCAACTGGTTTAGTTGGTTATGCTGATGCAGGATACAGGTCCGATCCTCATACAGAGAAATCTCAGACATGATACATGTTCACTTATGGCGGCACAGCTATATCCTGGAGATCTGTGAAGCAGGCCATGACGACCGTCTCATCCACTCACTCAGAACTCCTAGCCATCTTCGAAGCAAGCAAGGAAAGTTTTTGGCTACGTTCTGTGATCCAGCACATCCTCACCGCCACCGGCCTGATGACCGGCGTTCTTGCGCCTACTCCACTTCATGAAGACAATGCAGCATGTATAGCCCAGATACAGGACGGCTACATAAAAGGCGACAAGACGAAGCATATCTCCCCCAAGTTCTTCTGGACGCACGACCTTCAGAAGCAAAAGCAGATTGAGGTATAGAATATCCAATCATGTAATAACTTGGCGGATTTGCTTACCAAATCACTGTCTACTAGTATCTTTGAGAAACTTGTAGATGGGATTGGGATGAGGAGAGTGAGTAAATGTAAACTGGGTCAGGATGAGAGGACTATGAACTCATAGATACATAGGAAACTGATGTATAGATTCATAGGAAATCTGCAAGCCTGAAGATTGGTCAGATGAGGGGGGGTCAACTGCAGAGTTGTACTCTTTTCCCTTGGCTACAGGTTTTTTCCCACAGGGTTTTCCGCAGTCAAGGTTTTGACGAGGCAACCTCGTTGACTCTGGATCCTGAAGTATCCACCCCTAGACACATCCCCAAAACAGGGGAAGTTATGGATTAACTGTTCTTTATTTAACAAGAGAGTTATCCTAACTCGGATCCTGAAGAATCCACATCTTATTCAATGTTGGTTGGATAAGGGGAAGTGTTATGAATAGGCCCATTGAGCCAAATGGGTATCCAACCCACTATTGAAAGCTATAAATACAAGGGCAGTGGGCTCTTAACCCTCTACACCTATTTTCCCTACTTTTCCCTTCACAACACTCACTACACTTATCACTTCATTCAAAAGAGGAGACTGGCTTTTTCGGGTGCAGTGAGCAAAATTTACTCTCTCCCCCTATATTTTGAAAGGCAAAATAAGTTGGTCTGTGAGCCGAGGAAAAAAAAAAAGGTCTGTTCGCATACAAACTCCCACCTAACAAAGCCCAAACGAACCCTAATAACCACCTCCGAAAACGGCAGCCCACGACTTCCACTATTTATACGGTTTTTAAAAACGAGTTATACCATTAATAATAATAAATAACACGAAGAAGAAGACCAAAGGATTCCTTTTTTCGTTTCTTCTTCGTTCTCAGCACTTTCCATTAAATTACAAAATAGAATTTTTTTTCGCTCACTTTAGAGTCTTCTCTACCCCATCACTCTCAAAACCATCGCTCGGTGCTTCCGCCGAGTGCTCGCCATGGCGACTTCGGACTCGCAGATGGAGGCGATTAAGGTATAAATTTCTTAGGAGGGGGTTTTTAATTTTTAAACTAAAGTTTTCGGGGTTGATTTGAACTGAGAATTTTTGTTTGCAGAGGGCGAAGGTGATGATGGTGGGGGCCGGCGGGATTGGCTGCGAGCTCCTTAAAACCCTGGCCCTCTCTGGGTTCCAGGATATTCACATAGTAAGAAGATTTGATTTGTTAATGTTTTTTCTTCTCGGTCTCTTTTAGACTTTTGGTAGGGTTTTGGTTGAAAAGGGGTTATGTTTTGTTTTTATTTTCCCGCCTATTGGAATGTCTGGATTTTTAAATATTGTGGATTAGCAAATTGGACAAGAGCGCGAGCTAGACATGGGCTTTAATGTTAAGAACTTTTGATGGAAATTCGGTTGTTTCGAGTTCTATTTGAAATTTTACAGTTTAATACTTTTCGAGGGTTTTGATTTCACTTATACCGCAATGCGACCGTAATTTTGAGAAAGATGTTTCACATCAGTTATATTTGTTCTTTTACTTATGTCAATTTCGTCACAAATGTTAATCATGCGTTTCAAAAATGGTACCATGACCTTCTGGGTTCTAAATGCGTTTCTACCTTGCATGCACGTATTTGTCTTCAAGTGCGACCTTTATTCTTTGTCGAAGTATCATCAAGTTTTAAATCATTGGAAAAGGTTATGGTTGTAGATGGATATACCTGATCAAGCTTGTTTTACAGTTCTATCATTGGCCATGTCTTTGTTTTTGTTGCAATTGCAATTAATCTCACCGTGCTAATGTTACCTATTAAACTCACCGCTAGTATATCATTAGTTCAGAAAGTTCTGATTGATTTCATACAGAGTAGAAACAGATAAACATATACAATCAAGGTCCTTTCAAACAGTTCTCTGGCAAGATTTTTTTTCTTAACCTCAGCATTCGATTGAAATATATGATCGACCATTCATTTTATTTGATGAGTATCATAATCGATTTCCTAAATATGCATGGTCAACTTTTGATTCATTCCTTAATTGGACCTTCAGTTCAACAATCCATAGTAGGTGTAAACTAGCGGAGTCTGGTAGGGACTGAATAAATTTTATTACACTACTAGAATACTAGTTTAAGATCACTCTCAATTTACCAAGGCTGGTTTTTGTGAGGCTTGTTCACAGACAACTCATGTGTTACATATGTCGTTGAATTTTATTACACTTCTAGTTTAAGATCGCTCGCAATCTATCAAGGCTTGTTTTTGTGAGGCTTGTTCACAGACAAATCATGTGTTACATGTGTCGTTTGTTTAATCTTTAAACTGGTGGATGTCTTATATCACTATCAATTACAAAACCCAATTTTGTTTAAACCAAGGTTCGAAATCTCGGTTGATACCAATACATATTGCTTGTATCATATTTGATTTCAAGCATACTGATAGAATATGCTTCGAGTTTCAGTTGATACCATCGATTCTAACGAATAACAACTAATACAATACGAAATTTTACGTTTTAAGTGCTAAAGTTTGAAAATTTATTTATATCATATAATGGAGTTAAAAAAAAATCTCTTTTCACAGTCGAAACACAAAGTTTAAATTATAGGCCATGTTCAAATGGGCTAAAAAGATAAAATAGTGCATTGGATGACAAAAAATGATCTATGGATAAATAACATACTCATTAAAGAAGATGATTTATGTGTGATTAAAAATTGTTTTGAGCTAAGGTAACCAATATATACAGTCCGATATTTTTGACACGTATCACCCAATACTTCCTATACAGCCAATACCGATTTTACAAACCAATTGTTGATATTGAGACCGAAACCGAGATTTTTATCCGTGGTTGAAACTTCAAACTGACTTGCATCTTGTCTCTCTTTAAGTTATGACTTTGCTAAGAGTGCTAGCATTTACACCATTATGATCACATATTGTTGATAGTATATGTGGTAGCAGATTAGTATATCTGTACTTTAATCCTTTTAATTCTTCATATTTTGTTCTTTGTTCTTGCAGATTTCTCTTCATTCTTTCACTTTCATATCTTTTCACTAGGCTATGATCATCCTATTGATCATGCTTTTATTCCTAATTGCAACTTTATTTCTTGAGTATCTTGCAATCGCTATGCAGCTGATGTGATCCGTTGGTCGTTCAACCAACCGGGTGATTTATGGTGGGAAATTGATACATTCAGTTTTAACTTTATCTAAGATAAACCACAAAATGGCTTATATGTTTGTTCCTTGTTTAAGTCCCCAATTATGGTTAACTTGCTTGGGTCCTTTGCAATGGTAGGTAAGAGCCATAATGTGCTATCTTCCCAGATGTTTTCAGGGTGATATCTGTTCCAATCTCTTGCGACTGATCAAGAAAGCCATCATACTTGCAGACAAAAATACGATTACATATTTTTATTAGATTCTTAGCTGAATTTAACATTAATATATTCATGCTATATTCTTGTGATATGCATCTCATTTCATGTCTTATTTAGATCGACATGGACACAATCGAAGTCAGCAACCTGAATAGGCAATTTTTATTCCGCCAGAGTCACGTGGGGCAGTCTAAGGCTAAAGTGTGTAAGCAATTTCTTATCATTTGTCTTGCACAAATGATGGTTACTGATGCTTCTCTACTTGATGATGACTTCAGTTCATTGTTCTTGTCACCAGGTTGCTCGAGATGCTGTGTTGAAATTTAGGCCTCACATTAATATAACATCATACCATGCAAATGTCAAGAATCCTGAGTTTAATGTGGAATTCTTCAAACAATTCAACGTTGTTTTGAACGGTCTTGATAACCTAGATGCAAGGCGACATGTTAACCGTCTTTGCTTGGCTGCTGAAGTGCCACTGGTTGAAAGTGGAACAACAGGATTTTTGGGGCAGGTGAGGCAATCAGGCAATATCATTCACTTTTCTTCATATTCCACTCTTCTAGTTCTAGACATATCATAAAGATTAGTGTTCGAGTAGCACAAGCACCTTAATCATGAAGTGATGTGTCAAATGTGCGTTGGACACACGCGTTGGATACCATCAGACATGATACTTTTATTTTGAAAAATACAAAAGTTATAAATAAATTTTCTTAAGTTGATATGCTTTTAATATACTTTTATTATCTCTTGATTTAACTTTAAATTGACCACCTCAAAATTAGTTGGGATTAAATATTGGGTTAACTTTTTGAGTACTAGAAGTTGATTTTTTATTATTAACCACACCTCGGGTACATGTTTATATTATACACTCCTTAGACGCTATGTATGTCAACATCAGATGGTGCTGTGTCTAGTGGTTATGAACACTTAGAATATATGTATTTCACTCTTGAACTAAAACCAAAACTCGAAACAAAACATCTGTAAACTAATGAAACCTAAAATGGGTTGAAACCAAAACCGAAACCGTGTTTTAAACCTTTTTTGGAGAAACAATTTATTTTAAATCATAGGGATGATTGCATTGAAGTGCCAGTGTCTACCATGCACTTGAATATTAATTCGCACTACAAGAATCAATATCCAGTGAACTTTCGTTCTTTTTCTGTTGATGAAATATATAACTCTGATCTGACTTCTCAATCTCTAGCGATCGAGGAAGATGTGTCACTGGTCCCTTCTTGGAGAAAAGATCAATTTGATAATTTAACCCATATCATACAAAGTCCGCACTTTTTATGTGGCTACATGCGGTACAACTAAGAAAAGTGGGATGATAATAAGTTCTGATTGTTCACCATGATTGTACTTATAAATTTATAATGCACCTTTTGCAAGTTTGTATAGGCTTGTACATAATCAGAGCGACTGGCAGTATTGCCCACCTAACAGGCCTTTTAAATAATGTCCTTATAATGGATAAATAACTTTTCACTCTAGAATTTTTCCAATGATGCTGGTAGAAATATTTTATAAATATATTTACTGATAATTAGCTATGTTGCATTTTCTGAGGCGAGGAATTAATTGAATGCAGAGCGGAAAATTTGCAGTTCCTAACCGAGGATTACATAGTAGTTTAATGTTCAATTACTAGTTTTTTAAATTTAAATTATATTTTCCACCTGCTTTAAGTCAATGCAGAGTAGATTTATAATTCTTTCAATTATTTGATTGGATGTTGATGTGGACCATCAGCTTTTATGGTTCTTATGTGTCAGGTCACTGTCCATGTAAAGGGGAAAACTGAGTGCTATGAATGTCAGCCTAAACCAACTCCTAAGACATATCCTGTCTGTACCATTACGAGCACTCCATCAAAGGTATGTTCTGTCTAAAGGACTAGAGACAGGTGCATTATGCATTTCTTATTGTTTTAGATGCAGTCAATTACTAATGTAGGATTTTTCATGATCCGCTGGTTTTGAACTGCTTTATCTTGATAATAGGCATTTTGTGTGTAATGTCTCGCTGGTTTTGTACTGCTTTATCTTGATAATAGGCATTTTGTGTGTAATGTTTCTTTGGAACATAAAAATATAATCCTCGACCCTCATCACAACTTTGGAAGTTTAGAATTTTGGTGTAGTGACAGGGACTATAATATGGTATTAAAGCAACCCAGGTTCAAATTTTGGCACGCATCTAAAAAGCAAGTTTAAAAAAAAAATACCTTTTGGCCCATTTTAAGGTTGATCAACACGTTGGGGCGTGATATGAGTGTAAAGATACGAAACCTCAATTCTCATCACAACTTAGGAGTTTTGATTTAGTTGGAATGACTGTAGCAGTTCGCTACCTTTAAAAAATAATGACAGCTATATTGTCTTATTCTGTACTCTATTAATACATACTGTTCATGTTAGTACACAGTGGAGAAGGTACAAAGCTGTCCGGTGTAAGAGTAGTTTGGTATAACCGTGTACCATCTAAGTAGAAAGAAATTGTTGAAAGGCGATTACCCCTGCTATATGGTATGGCTCATAACACAATAAACAAAAGGAAAATTTTTGCAAATATGCCAAAAAAACAAATTAATTAGGAAAAACGACCTAAAACATATTTAATTGGCAAAATCGACCTCTTTTGTCCCAAGCAGCAAACGAGGTCGACTCTGGCCTGTGTAGCGCGTGTGCCCCACGTGCCGCATCTTCAGAGTGCGGCCCTGGGCCGCACTCTGTAGGTGCGGCCCCGTATGGATTGTCTCTTCCTGTTAAGTAACATGGCTCATTTCTCTCTCAAAATAACTTGATTCACTCGATTTATTTGTCATGTGTTCATCTTCAAGTCGCAACAATTTTCCATGTTTTTCATGTTTCACCCATGTCCCTTCGATTTACTGTATGGATCAGCTGCACTTATTCTGTCCATAATAGTTATGCTTTCTATTTGTCTATCGCTGCAAAGGTTCGTTTCGCACCAAATATGTCATGTCCAAACTTGAAATTATTTGTCATACTCAGAACAAACATGAGGATAGGCATCCAAACTTGATTCGTTCACAATAGGCAATTGGCTAGGATTCAGGTTAAAGGCAATCATTGCTATTAGTCAATCATTGCTATTGCTCTTTGTTTGGCAACTTGCGGGGCCGCACCTGCAGAGTGTGGCCCAGGGCCGCACTCTGAAAGTGCGACCGAGCGCCGCACTATGAAGATGTGGCCCATGGGGCACACGCGCCCCACGGGCCAGAATCGACATCTTTTGCTGCTTGGGACAAAAAAGATCGATTTTGCCAATTAAATTTTTAGGTCGTTTTTCCTAATTAATTTGTTTTTTGGCCTCTTTGCAAAAATTGTCCTGAACAAAAAGTAAGGTTTGTCCAGTATAAGAGGATTCAAGTACTTGGTAGATATATGGCCATGTGTGAACTTGTGTCAACCCTTCTACCTTTACAAAATGGTACTTTTTGTTTATGATACGATCATCACATATCGGAGGAGGCGCGGGGGAGCAACTACAAGGGCAAATTAGCAATTTCTGACTGGGGGGTATTTTTATGTAAATCTGAAAGTAGGAGGACCTTTGTGCAAAAACTGCACTTTTGTGTGCTATATGCCTTGGCTGGCCCTGGGGGGTATTCTTCATGCTTATTTTGAGATTCTAAACCTTAAGACCAAGGTGTCTTCTTTGGAGGACTAGATTTTCTTCTCGAATAGAAAGTTAGAAGATCTCTCCATCTCGAATCAGGGCTTATCTTGTGTTATTTCAGATCTGAAAATATTATAAAAATTCCGCTTTTCTCTTGCTTTCTCCACTAAAAACCATATTTTCCCATAAACAAGCCCGAGAATCTATCAAAGTGGTATCAAAGTGGTCGATCCATGGCAAACACGAGGTCGAAAGACAAGGTTGAAGTGTTAGAAGAGAAGTTGGCGAAGTTGGAAGAGAAGTCGAGACCCATGACGTGATTAAGAAGAGCGTCGACGAGCAAATGAAATGAGCGAGTTAGATCAGAGGTTTTCGCAGCTCATGGATGCCTTAGGGCAAACAAGTCTGAAGATTGATGCATTGTCGCAGCAGAGGGATCCACAACAAATCGAAACCCTAGATCTGAAAAAAAGGCGAGGACTTTAGTGAAGGGGAAGGAGAAAATAGATTCTCTTCGTGAAGGACTCCTTTTAGATGCAGATCTAGTGACAGATGATGAAGATTTTGATTTCCAAGAGGGTGAGGGAGCACTACCAGAGATCTATGGAGGCCGGAGAAGGGGAAGAGAAGACGAAGGAGCGCAACGGGGTCCGCCGGGAGATCACATGTCCCCGACAAACCACCAGGCATCCCGCGAGCCCCGACGATGCGCCAGGGCTTCGTCGAGCCCTGACGAGCTCGCCAGGGCCCGACGATGGCCCTGGCGGCTTGCCTGATCATCCCGAGGGCTCCGACGAACTGTCAGGGCCCCCGACTTTTGGAGCCGGGCCGTCGGCAACCCCTGGAGCCATCGGCGGCCCTTCGGGGAGATTCGGACAGCGAGAGGACGACGACGAGGGGTTTGTTGGATTTCCGGATGATTGGAGAACTGATTTTTACGACAGAGGACCTCAGGAGCGTGAGGCAGAGTTTGATGGCTATGAAAGGTACACTGAGGGTGACCATGAGTACTACGGAGAAGGCGGAGCTGATTGGGGAGGCGGCGCGAGGCATGGGAGAGATGAAGATCATGGGTATGGTGGACCACGCCACCATCTATTTCGACGACATGATTATCAGCAGGGGAGAGGAGCTCAGGGAGGGGTTTCTACAGAAAGCCGAGTCAGGAAGTTGAAGATGCCAATCTTTGAGGGAGAGGACCCGGATTCGTGGCTGCACAGGGTCGAGAGATACTTTGAGGTCTCCATGATATCGAAGGAGTGGCTTCGGTCCGTTGGGGTCTGCCTGGAGGGGGAAGCATTGTTGTGGTATTGATGGATGCCGCATGACCAATCTTTCCACACGTGGAAGGAGTTTACTACGCTCTTTCTAGAGCAATTCGGGGAGGTACATGCATGCATGGCTTTAGAGAGGGGCTGAGACACGGCCAAGGGGTAGATATAACGAATGATTGAGGCCGAGATTCGGGAGAAGAGAGCGAAGGGGCTGTGTTTCAAGTGTGATGAGAAGTTTTCTCATGGGCAGCGGTGTGGCGACCATATACTGTAGTTACTGATAATGGCCGATGAGGAGGATGGAGAGGACATGATAAAGTTGGAGGCCGATGCGGAGGAGGATCAGGAGCACCCACATTTGGACCTGGCAGAGGTGTCTCTCAACTCTGTGGTGGGGTTTACTACGAACCACACTATGAAGTTACTTGGACAGATGGCAGAGCTGGAGGTGACGGTGTTGGTCGATAGTGGGGCTACCCAGAATTTCATTTCCCGTCAGCTGGTGGAGATGCTGAGGATGGAGATCAGCGATATATGCAGGTTTGGGGTGGTGCTGGGTACAGGTCAGGTGGTGCAGACCAGTGGCATATGTAGAGGTGTGCTCCTTACGATCCAGGGGTTCAGATCGTAGCCGACTTCCTACCGTTGGAGTTGGGCAGTACAGACATCATCCTGGGGATGAAGTGGTTGCAGACCCTTGGCGATACGAAGACCAATTGTGGGCTACTCAGGCTGGAGTATCAGGAGGAGGATGGATAATAGTCTTGCATGGGGACCCCAAGCTATGCTGTTCCCGAGTTTCCTATAGAGCCATGACTAGAACACTTCAGGCGACGAGAGGAGGATTCTTGATGGAGTTTCAGGGCCTGTCGTTAGAGGAGGACGACGAGCGGGGAGAGCACGAGTTGGTTCTAGAGTTGGAGGTGCTGCGTAGCCAGTTTGAGGGGGTCTTTTAGACCCCGCATGGTCTTCCATCGCCATGAGACCATGAGCACGCTATTGTCTTGAGGGAGGAAGTTTCTCCTATTAGTGTGCGACCATGCCGATGCCACAGGTGCAGAAGGACGAGATCAAGAGGATGGTGGAGGAGATGTTGCAGGCAGGGATGATCCAGCCGAGCGTGAGTCTATTTTCTAGCCCGGTATTGCTCGTGAAGAAGAAACAACTGGCGTTTCTGTGTAGACTACACAACTGTGCCTTGAATAAGGAGACAGGCAGATAAATTTCCGATCCCGGTGATTGATGAGTTGCTAGATGAGTTACATGTGGCCACTATATTTTTCAGAAATAGATTTGAAATCGGGGTACCATCAGATTTGCACGAGGACAGAGGATGTTCCTAAGACAACGTTTAGGACGCATGAGGGACACTATGAGTTTCTGGTCATGTCGTTTGACTTGACGAATGCCCTTGCGACATTCCAGGTCTTGATGAATAAGGTCTTCCACCCATACTTACAGAGGTTTGTGGTGGTCTTCTTTGATGACATACTTATTTACAGCTACACCTTGGAGGAGCATGTGGAGTACTTGCCGGTGGTGCTGCAGGAGTTGTGGGAGCATCAGCTATATGACAACAGAAAGAAGTGCCTCTTCGGGCAGGATCAGGTGGAATATTTGGGACACATAGTTTCAGCAGAGGGGACGACAACAGATGGGTCGAAGATTGCTGCTATTGTTGAGTGGCCACACCCCACGACGCTGCAGGACCTGTGGGGATTCTTAGGCTTGACTGGGTACTATAAGAAGTTTGTCCAGTGATACAGTACGATTGTTTGGCCATTAACTGAGCAGCTGAAGAACGTCATCTTCCATTGGGGGAGGAGGCAACCAGGACATGTGAGGCCAAGAAGTAGGCGATGACGACCGTGCCCGTGCTAGCTTTACCTGACTTTAGCAGACATTTGTGGTGGAGACAGACGCGTCATGATTTGGGTTGGGGGCGGTTCTTATGCAGGATCAGCGCCCGATGGCATACTTTAGCCAGGTGCTGTCAGCCCGAGCTCGGCTGAAGTCAGTATACGAGAGGGAGCTGATGGTGATAGTATTGTTTATACAGAAGTGGCACCCTTACCTGTTAGGGAGGAATTTGTGGTACGTACCGATCAGCGGAGCCTGAAGTACCTATTGGAGCAGCGCATGGTTATATACGAGCATCAGAAGTGGATCTCCAAGTTGGTGCACTATTAGTTCGAGATTCAGTACAGGCCAGGCTTGGAGAATAAGGCATCAGATGTTTTGTCTCCCAGAGAGGATGTAGAAGAGGTGGCAACAATTTCTGTCCTGGTACTGCTAGACTGTGAGCCTCTGCCACGGGAGATAAAGGCTGATGAGGGGCTGACGGTAATTCGTGAGGCATTGCAGCAGGGATCTACAGATTATCCATGTTACATACTGAGCGATCAAAGGCTGCTGTACCAGGGGCGGTTGGTGCTACCGCGGGGGTCTTTCCATGTACCGACGATTTTTTAGGTGTTCCATGGCAGCTCTATGTGGGGTCATTCGGGGTGCAGCAGACATACAGAAGGATGGCCATAGAGTTGTATTGGCTAGGGATGAAGAGTGACATCGCACATCTAGTAGTAGAGTGTGACGTCTGCCAGCGTCACAAATATTTGACGATGGCTCCTGCGAGACTACTTCAGCCATTAGCCTTGTCAGAGAGAGTCTGGAAGGACATTAGAATGGATTTTATTGAGGGGATACCGAGGTCAGAGGACTTCAATGTCATACTTGTCATGGTGGATCGCCTCAACAAGTACGCCCATTTCATTCCACTACGACACCCATACAAAGCAGTGACGATAGCCTCAGCTTTCATGAAGGAAGTAGTTCGATTGCACGGGTTTCTTGCCTCTATTGTATCAGACCGAGACAATGTCTTCTTGAGCAGCTTTTGGAGAGAATTATTCAAGGTGCAAGGGACCACTTTGAGGAGGAGCACGGCTACCATCCGCAGACAGATGGCCAGGCGGAGGTGGTAAACAAGAGCTTGGAAACATATCTGAGATGTTTTGCTTCAGATTCGTCGAAGCAGTGGGCGAAGTGGTTGGCGTGGACGGAATACTGGTACACTACTTCTTACTACTCTGCGGCGTAGTGCCCCTTTTCGCATCCTTTACGGGCACGATCCTCCCCATTTGATACACTACAGCTGTGGTACAACTCCCGTGTCTCAGGTGGAGGAGCATTTGGAGGAGAGAGATAGGATGCTGGAGGAGCTGAAGCGACATTTGTTGAGAGCACAATAGATCATGAAGACCAGGGTAGACATGCACAAGAGAGATGTGCACTTTGAGGTGGGCGATAAGGTGTATCTGAAGTTGCGGCTCTACAGACAAAAGACAATGGCGCATATGAGCAACGAAAATCTGGCAGCTCGCTATTACGGTCCTTTTGAGGTGATGGCCATGATTGGGAAGGTGGCCTATCGCCTATAGCTGTATGCTACGTCCACCATTCACCCGGTGTTCCATGTGTCCCAGCTTCGGCGTGCGATTGGAGAACACACTTTGTCACCTACTCTTCCACCCACCCTGACCGAGGACATGGATGTACTACTGGAGTCACATGAGATCACGTGTTTGTCAGATTGCAACAAGAGTTCAGTAGGTGCTTATCAGGTGGCGCGGTCTGCCGGACTATGATGCTACATGGGAATCCCGTGAGGTGATCAGACAACAATTTCCAGACTTTCACCTTGAGGACAATGTGGCTTTTTTGGGAGGGAGTACTGATACGATCATCACATATCGGAGGAGGCACGCGGGAGCAACTACAAGGGCAAATTAGCAGTTTTTGACTTTTGGGGGGTATTTTTATGTAAATATGAAAGTAGGAGGTCTTTTGTGCAAAAACTGCACTTTTGTGTGCTATATGTCTTGGCCGGCCCAAGGGTGTTTCTTCATGCTTATTTTGAGATTGTAAACCCTAATACCAAGGTGTCTTCTTTGGAGGATTAGACTTTCTTCTCGAATTGAAAGTTATGAGATCTTCCCATCTCAAATCGGTGCTTATGTTGTGTTATTTCAGATCTGAAAATATTATAAAAATTCCTCTTTTCTCTTGCTTTCTCCACTAAAAAGCCTACTTCCTCACAAACAAGCCCTAGAATCTATCAGTTTAGCTAATGGAGAATATTCCATTGCTTATGTTGCATACAGAACTTATTCTGGAAGAATAACTGGTTTATCTGATCATGCATGCAACATGCTTACAAATTTTGTTCCAATTTGCTTTGTGGCACGAAAGACAAAACCTGTTCACCTGATTATTGGGGCCAGTAAAACCAAAAAAAACTGGTGCTTGTATGTCAGTATTATCTCAATGATGAATTTGAGAAGCTATAACTGTGCCTTTCTTTGGATTTGATAAATGTAGCATGCTAGATGAAGAATATTCTGAAACATATGCACTCCAGCATTATGCACATAATGCTACCATTGTTATATTCTTTTCTAATAAATAATGTTGATGCAAAAATTCTAATGATTTATGATACTTCATTTGTGATTAAAATAATCAATTAAATAGTTTAAATAATACCAACAGACGTGAAGTGTAAACTGGGGAAGCATGAGTTCACGTGACAAATGGCAAGTGATGATTAAATATCAGAGTAGAGCGTATATTTATTAAATATTGACTATGATGTCTCAGCATGGCTTATTGCATCGTGCTGTGAGATGTACGGTCATTATCACTTGACTTCGTGATATGTGTGTCTTGTATAGCGAAAGTTTGAACTGTTTCAGCTTGCTTGGCATATTTTCTGATCCTTAGATAAATTTTTGGTGCTAATTTTGAATTTTAGAATGTTAACATTTAGCATATTCCAAATTGTGGCTATTTCTAGTATCATACAGAATTTTTTGGACACATTGTGTTGTGTTGTGTTTTATTTTGCCTCTCTTTCATTGTTGATAATTAATATTCATATGTTTGGCTAATTTTTATTTGTAAGTTTGAATTTTAAGTCAGTTCTATATTAAGATTAGATTGATATATTTTACAGTTCGTCCATTGCGTTGTTTGGGCAAAAGACCTACTTTTTGCAAAGCTGTTTGGAGATAAAAACCAGGGCAATGATCTGAATGTGCGTTCAAGTGATGGTGCCGACTCTTCAAAACATACGAAAGATGTTTTTGAGCGAAGTCTAGATGAGGATCATGAGCAATACGCCCGAAAGATATATGACCATGTATTTGCGTATAATACTGAAGTTGCATTGGCAAATGAAGAAACATGGAAGAACAGAAATAAGCCTAGGCCCATATATAGCAGAGATGTAATTCCCGGCAGGGTTACCCAGCAAAATGGGAACATGGAGAATGGTCGGACTGAGGGCTCCACATTCTCTGCTATGTCATCTATTGGTCTTAAGAATCCACAAGATGTTTGGAGTCTTGTTGAAAACACAATGATATTTCTGGAGGCTATGAGAATATTTATTGAGAAGCGTGCTGAGGTTTTCATCATTAATCTCATGAAATTTTTTTATTACTTTTATATTGATATTCTTGTAGGGCATGACTTAGGTACTATCTTTATATTCTCTTTTTGTGCTTTCAGGACATCGGGAATCTGACTTTTGATAAAGATGACCAATTAGCTGTAGAGTTTGTCACTGCTGCTGCAAATATTAGGGCATCTTCTTTTGGGATTCCTTTGCATAGTCTTTTTGAAGCTAAAGGTATTGCTGGAAACATTGTTCATGCTGTTGCAACAACAAATGCTATTATTGCTGGCTTGATCGTGATCGAAGCAATCAAGGTGCTCCAGGATGATTTTCAAAGATACAGGTATGTGCCATCAAGGCTTTCTCTATCATATGCATCATCCTTTTGTTGCTAAATTTGTTTAGATTATAGTAGCAGAAGGTGCTAGAAATGGTAACTAGCATTTGTCGTTACTTATATTAAGCTTCTAGATTATGAGTTCCTCAAACTATTGGTTTATATGGACAGTGCTTATGAAATTTTTATTTCTGTTCCAGGAAAATTTTGTATATTCTATTAAAAATTAGTTGCTATACCAATATGCGTGTTAAGACGAAGATGCATTCTCTTTTGATTATTAATAAACAATACACAATAAACTTATTTGGTTGCCTATTTTAATTTGACAAGCAACTCTCTAACTTTTGCATGAAGACTCATCGCGTCATGCTTAAGGGTAGCCCACTCCCCCCGCCGGCACAAAAAAAGCACCCCCCCCACACACACACGCACACGCACACGCACACACACACACATAGAGAGACCACTACCATGTGTGCATGCGCTTGCATGCACAGTAGGGAGGTTCTGTGACTGGACAAAATGGTGATGGTTAAAAATGTACTTACATAATATTAATAGAGGGGAGAATAATACATTCAATGATATAGTTTTTCCCATTTGCACTGATATTAATTATGCAGATGCCTGCATGAATCATGATAAAAATGATTGCTGATAGAGTTGCAGATATCCAGTTGGCTTATTGGCTACCTATTACGTTTGTGCTAGATTACTCTTGTAGCAGATAATTGACAAAGGCATGGACATATTAAACTTGATTTTTTAAATCTAAATTGATCAATCCGCAGTTGGATCTAATCCCATTGACTGTCGGCTCTTCCTGCGACCATTCTTACCAGCTACCGGATGCCTTTTAGGCCATGATGCCTCGTGCTACTGTTTGCCCACTAGCCTCTTCTTTCTGAATGCTACTCGAATTTATTTATCCCATTGCTATTTGCGTAGCCTCTATGTATGACGAAGGAACAAATTTCCTTCTGTAACAACTGTTATAATAAAACCCCTCTTTAGGTGATATATTGCCTTAAATCCAGAGAGAGAGAGAGAGAGAGAGAGAGAGAGAGAGAGAGAGAGAGAGAGAGAGAGAGAGAGATAATGTTGCTACCAGATATATATTGCATTAATTCCATCTCATTACTTTTGGGCCTAGGCCTCATCCCCAACTTTTGGCACGTGGGTCTATAACTTGTGCAGATAAACTACCGCCAGACATTGATTTCCATTCTTTTGTTCAGTGTATTTGAAGTTTGTTGGGACTTGATTTTATTATCAAGTTTATCAAATAAACCATGACAGCATTATTTTTAAGCCTAGTGTCGCGTGCATCAATGTATTTAACTTGACACGGTTGTGTTTAATAGAATGCAAATATGAAATTCTTTTCAATTTGTTTCTTGTGAAATCCAAATTGCACGTCAAAAAACATATTTGTTGTTGTTGTGCGCTTCGTGGTTGCTCAAGCTAGAGAAAATGGTATTTCGTCGAATCATGTCTTCACAAGTCACAAAAATTTCTTATATTTATGCATTTCAAATAATTCAATGTATTTGGTTTTGGCTTCAGTTCAACATTGGAATTTTTGTTATTATCTCTTTATTTTGTTTTTGTTGCTTGCTTTGTCTTTCATTCCATCTTTCTCTTCTCCACATGTACTGCTTATTAACATTGTGTTCTGCTTTGTGAATCTTTGTTCTACCTTTTCTTTTTTACTTGTGAGCTTATTCAGTTTGCATGCAAATCAGGTTGTTCTTTGTCAACTATAAAGTTGCTAACCTATTTTTTGTCTCAGAATGACATATTGTCTTGAGCATCCATCAAGAAAGATGCTTTTGATGCCAGTGGAACCATTTGAACCTAACAAGTCTTGCTATGTGTGTTCTGAGGTAGTCTTTTATCTTATTATTCCCAGCTCTTTACACGTATTTATTTATGTTTTGTCATGTGTTCATCAAAATTCTTACTTGAAACAGACACCTCTACTTCTTGAGGTTAACACTTCTACCTCTAAGCTGCGGGACTTTGTTGAGAAGATTGTAAAACACAAACTTGGCATGAATTTCCCTTTGATAATGCATGGGTCAAACCTTATCTATGAAGTCGGTGATGATCTTGAGGAAGATGTTGCTGCCAATTATGCTTTGAACCTCGACAAGGTTATGCCAGTTATTTATCACTCAGAAAGAATTAGGGGGTTGCTGTTGTTTTAATCAATTTTCAAATGCTTACTTATGTGCAGGTCTTAGCTGGTCTCCCTACTCCAGTTACTAACGGGACAATGCTAACAGTTGAGGATCTTCAACAGGAATTCTCATGCAACATTAACATCAAACACAGGTTTTGTCATTTGCTTCAGTACTATATTTCGGTACCTTTATTGATTGAACTAGTCCGATGCAACAGTACCCCCTTGCTATAAGGGCTTCCCTATCCCAGTACTGTCAATAATATTAATTATTAGTGTAGGAAGAATTATAAAACTAACCAGAAGAAAGCATGACAAGGCTTCATGGTTATATAATTCACCAAACATGGGATTGGTACCAGAGGAACTTGGGTAAAACTGTAGTCGGAGACATTTGCTCCTCTGACTATGAATTCACTAGTTTAAATCATGTGGATGTCAGAGATTCTGGGAACAATAGCATGGGCATCTTTGTGGTTGTGTGGGTGGGTGGGTGTGGGCTGGGTTGGGATTTTGCCTTTTTTTGTTTTGTTTTGTTGTGTTGTGTTGTGTTTATTTTTATTTTTATTTTTATTTCATTGTTGTGTGTGTGTGTGTGTGTGTGTGGGGGGGGGGGGGGGGGGGGGGGGCATGATTCTGCTATAATTTGGAATTCAGAATGGGTGCTGACATCGTGCTAACAGGGTTACTTGGGCACTACAATTTTACACAGTTTTGACATGTTGTCCACACAAATATGGCGCTGTCCCACGATTTGGTCGCAGCTTATGTGCTGAAAAAGAAATATGCATTGTTGCACAATATAGGAAATGGAGGATGCATATAAAATCTGGAAAAGGGTGCACACAAGGAATAATAGAAACAAAATGTGTAGAAGACTTTTTATGTTCTTTTACTCCATTGTCAATTTGTCATGCAAACGATCTATTTGTTTCTTTTACTATATTACGCTATGTAAACAACTAGTGTGAAAACTCGAAAGACAGCTTATTGTTTTCCTAAATAAAGGGCTTTCATTTGAAGAAATCAAAGAAATAATTTTAGAAAAAGAAGAGAAAGGTTAGCGATCACTAGTAAATCACTCCTAAATATTGGGTAGTTTTACATAAAATCCCTTTTACATATATATCATATCTCAACACTCCCTCTTAATCTGAAGCATTTATATCATTTATATCTAACTTTTCGTAAATGTAGTTTGCTCTCTTCTTTCTTAGAGGCTCAGTAAGAATATCTGCTAGTTGATGTACCAACCTAACATGTTTTGTCCCTATCACCTTCATTTCATACTATTACAGTACTATGTGACAAACAATTTTGGTGTATGTTTTCCTATCATAGAAGTGTTTTTGTCCTATCATAGAAGACTGTGTTGTTACATAGCAACTTTGTTATTATAATACAATCTTATATGAGTCGGTCGCACAAATCATAACTTAGAAAGTAGCTCTTTGAATTCATATGAACTCACATGTGGTATTGGCTATTGCTATGTACTCTGAGGCTGTATTGAATTGAAATTGATAGGTTATTTCTTGCTTATAAGAAACCAAATTACTTTCTACAAAAACACCATAACCTGTAATTGATCGCCGATCAAAAGACTGACCTAATCCGCATATGAGAATAATGCAACTCTACAATGATCACAACAGAGTATAAAATACATTTACTTGGTGCATTCTTTAGATATCTTAACACACTTTCATAGCATCCTAATATGTAGCATTGATTTTGACATGCATTGACATACTGAAAAGGCAATATTAGGACGCGTTATAGTGAGGTACTTCAGCTTATCAATCAATCTCCTATTTTACCTTGTCTCATGCAGTGACCCCCCCCCCCCAAAAAAAAAAAAAAAAAAAAAAAAATCTGGTACAAGTTTGAACTTAGTATCCATGGATGACGTGATATGCCTACATCCTGAAAACAGTGTCTCCGACATCCAAATCATAATTTTGTAGGACACATAGATACCTTTCTTCAAGCACGTCATCTCAATCTTAAGGAAATGTATGCGAAGTCCAATATCCTTTATCTTTTGAATACCAGAGGTTTCATCCCTGAATATATCGCTTTAACTTTTGAATGATAGACGTAGCATCCCTAATGATCACAATGTCACCGACAAATACTACTAGAAGGATCCACCTTTTTCTGATATGTCTGATGGAAAGCGGAGTGACGTTTTGACACTGTTTAAGGCCAAACTACTTTAAGGAATCTGCAAAGCATCCAAACCAAATCTCCGATGATTGTGTTAAATCATATGACCCTTTTAACTTGCACACTTCCACTGACTATTCCTGACCAACGAAGCCTGGTAGTTGCTCTATGTACACACTCTTTAAGACCATCATTAAAAGACACATCCTTGAAACCAGACTTGTGTAAAAGTCAATGATGAGCGGTGGTCAGAGAGATCAGTAGAGGCAGTAGTGTTCGGATATCGGTCACGTATCGGCCTTGGAAATTTGATATCGGATTGCGGATATCAGAGATATATTGGAGATATTGACTAAATATCGGAGTGTCATATATGAGGCTTAAAATGATTATATATGCAAGCATAAATGTATCTAAGAAGATATAAACTATACTAACTCAAATAAAAGTATGTTTTGGTTATACTTCTCTTGTTAAACATGAATATCAGAGATATTGACTAAATATCGGCGTGTCATATTAGAGTCTAAAAAATAAAGCAACATGCAAATACATTCATATCTATTGCTATGCACATGTATGATGTATGTATAAAAAAGAGGCATTGATTGTTGATGTAGGGGGTGTTGTTTAAATATGTGTACCACCTTCTATATGTTTCTTGTTGATGTAGGGGGTGTTTAAAGTACCCAAAACTGAAATGATTCAAAGGGCAAAAAAACTATACCCTTCAAGTAAGCAGATTGATATCCCAGTCTTCACTATTTCCCATCTTCTACACATTTGTTTCTTGCAGTCAAATTAGTAAGTAAATCTGTTGCAACTTGCAACTCTAAAATAAAATACATTTATGTGACAGAGGGCACCCATTTATGCAGATGGCAATTGCGGCAAAACATATGATAAACTGAAAAAAAACGAAAATAAAAAACATCCAGTATGTACAAGTCTAATGTAAAAATGTAAAAATAAAAACTTAAAAAATGTAAAAATGTAAAAAGGAAAAGAATACTCACTTTGGTTGGAAAACCATCTCTTGAGAAGAATGAACGCCGAATGCCGAAGATCGTCTGACAAAACCAAAATTGAAAACAAATCATAAAAAGAAAAAAAATGAAAAAGGGTAAAGAATACTCGCCTTGATCGGAAAATCCTCCCTTGCGAAGATCGAATGCCGTATGTTGAAGCTCAATCAACTAAAAACCCTAAAACTGGAAGAAAAGAATCAAAAAAATGAAAAAAAAATGAAAAACAGGGAACAAATACTTACTTGATCGGAAAACCATCCATTGCAACGATTGAATACAGTATCTCGAAGCTCAATCGACTAAAAAACCCAAAATTGGATATAAAAAAAATCAAAAAATTGAAAATAAAAATAAAAAAAAGGAAGAAATACTTACATTGATCGGAAAACCATCCATTGTAATGATTGAACACCGGAAGGCAAACCACGGTCGACTTTTGTCGAAAAATTTCAATTGACAAAGCTGATTGAAGCGGCGTGAGGAGTTGAGCGATGATGAGGGCTAACTCGCGAATTTCTCCCAAAAAACCAGATGGCCTCATGTTTTAACTGATGGATTTGGGTCGGATCGGATCCACTTTTCGGTGGGCCGACCCGCTAACCGAATTTTTAAAAAACAATGAATAGCTGTCGATATTTCAAAAGGAAATATCGACCGCAATATCGGTACAAACCGGATATATCAGTTATATTTCCCAAATATCGAAAACTACATTAAAACAGCCTATATTGCGATATTGCGATATTTCCGATATTGCGGCCAATGATAATTCCGATATTGCGGCCGATATATCGGATATCGGTCCGATATTTAGAACAGTGAGGGACAGTAGAGGCACCGAGGTCATCTTTTCAACCAGAGATAACGTTTTATGATAAGGAATATGGATATGTGCTGAGAGCGCATGAATTTTTTCTGCGCTGTCAGCGATTTCGGGCATTTAATTTTTTTGCAGTGTGTTTAACTACTTGTTAACTAGCTCTCCACCAATTTTCAAGCCGATCCATCACCGTTTGAGCCTCCGTTTATCCATTTCAAAGACATTGCGTTGACAGTTCGGAATTCTGGAGCGGTTTTTTTGAAATGGATGAACGGAGGCTCAAACGGTGTTGGATCGGCTTGAAAATTGGTGGGGAGCTAGTTAACAAGTCGTAGAACACACTGAAAAAAATTTAAAAAAATGTTTTAAGTGTCCGAAATCGCTGACAGCGTAGGAAAAAATTCCTACGCTGTCAGCACATATCCATATTCATATATATATATATATATATATGGATTTAATGTAGAAAAGGTGGCACCTGATCCATTGGATGGATCAGGTGTTTAGACACAAAAAAGGTGGGAAGTACAAGCCCCCACACGGGCTTGTACTCGTGGGGCCCACCTTTTTGTGTCTTGCACATGATCCAATGGATCAGGTGCCACCTGCTCTACATTAATCCATATATATATATATATATATATATATATATATATATATATATATATATATATATATATATATATATGGGATTAATGGGTATCATACGCCATATGAGAGCTTCTCTCATATGCCCTCTCACATAAAGCACCCAAGTACAAGCCCACATGGGCTTGTACTTGGTTGTACTTGAGTGCTTTATGTGAGAGGGCATATGAGAGAAGCTCTCATATGGCGTATGATAGCCATTATTCTCTATATATATATATATATAGACACGAATATCCTTTTACTAGTCTGATCTTCAACATGTGAGGTAGCTATCGTGTTCAATTTTACAGAGTAAACATACTTATAACCAAACATATATTCTTACCATGTAGAGCTGGTACAAGATCTCAAGTTTTATTAAGCTCAAATGTATTGATTTCCTTTGATATTGCAGCATGCCATCCTGGATGTGACATCTTTTGAAAGAGATTGGAGAATTAGATAAGAATTAATGAAAGTGAGAAATTATGTATGGCTGAGAAAGATGCGACACATATTTGTCAAGTGGGTGAGCTGTGCATGAATGAGTAGTTTTCTATGATCAATGAGAATTTTTAAATCAGAAATCATTTCAATGTCACTTGATGAGGTTGGATAAAGAGGATCCGAGGAATATGTCATATGGTCTTGAGGTAAGTGGTGGTAGCATTGTGAGCTGAGATATGATTCAATGGTTAATTTTTGGTCGTTCTTTACCGTTGATATGCATTTGTAATCTCAAATTTTCTTGGTGGCAACAGATAATATAAATATTCATCACTTTGTTTTGGGTTCAATAATTGGTTAGTGTCTTACTCTTTGGTGAAATATGTTGGGACTGAAAAATTTAACACCAACAGTCTCTTTTGGTCATGTTGCAATTAGCATTTCCGAATATGACAATATCCTAAGAACACATGCTATATATACCACAGATTAAGTTTGGAATCTTCAAGGATATAATTATACACGAATCAAACACATCCGAAAATCTTGGATGATAGATGAAATAACTCTACCTTAGGAAACGTGTGATAAGAACTTTAAATATTAAGCATAGTAGAAGGTTACGGATAATAAGATAATAAACAATTTAGATAGCTCATAGCTCAGCATATAAAATTATTTGGAACATTCACACATAAAAGAATTGTCTGTGTTACCTTTAATAAATGTTTGTTAACATGCTCTGTCGTCGTCTGATTTTGTTGGGTTGCATGCACATGAAGATTAATCAATAATTTTAATATGCATACAAACTGAATACTGAAATATTATTTGGCATTATCATTTTTGCAAATTTTAACGAAAATACCAAACTGATTTTTTTTGATATAATTTTTTAAAAAATATAGCAAACACTTTAGATTTATTTTTCAATAAGTACCTAAGTCAAACACAAAATCATCCACACATGTGACAAAGTACATGTCTAGATCTAGACTCGACACGATAAGGTCCATATACATCTGAACGGACCAGTTTGAGCACACTAATTGACTCATGATTGTTACGATACACAGTTATATTATGTTTTTCTAACAAACTGGACTTACACTATATACTAGACAAACTATAAAACTCATGATGCAAAAGTTTTACATTTTCAAGAGTTGGATAACCTAATCTGCCATATGTAATGAAGGAGAGAGTAACATCAAAGCAATCCATTGATACAATTTTTATATCCAAGTGATAAAGTGCTTCAGACACATGTCATGTGCCAATTGTTAATGGTCCCATTCGCTCCAGTCTTTTATAACACAATGGTCAGGAAGAAGATTACTGATAGGAACTTATAGGGGTTTGGACGATAAAAATCAGAATTTTATAGATGAAGATGAGAAGTATGAAGATAAGTTGCCTCAATTCGAGAGAAGACCGGTCTCTTAGCTTTTGATTCGAGATAAAAGCTAAAATCTCCCAATATCTAAACTAATTTACTCATGAACTCTTCTTTTCTCAATATCATTCTCCAAATTCAACGTATCCCCATAACCCCAACCCCTCAATACATATCTAAGACTGCTTTGTTCAGAGTTACAAAAATACACATGAAGCTCAAATTGCCAGTTTGCCACTCGTACCCATAGCAATTTACTGCTCGTGTCAAAAGTGTTTTAAATGAAAATTTGAATTGATATAGAATATATGTTAAAGATAAGAAAGATGTGATATTAGCAGAGTCAACACACTTAATGATGAATGTTGTATGTTAGTATCATTGCTAGTGTCATTGTCTATCTACAAGTGGTGTAAAAAAGATAATATAGCAGACTCCCTAGTTATATTATTGGAATCTCTTGGAATCTAATACACAAATTTGATGACTTAATGTGAAAGTCCACGCAGTGGGTTGCCTTATGTAGCTATACTCACGGTGTAGCTATACTCACGGTGGAAGAGGATGACTGCGTCTAAGTTTTACGAAATCTCTGAAATTTTATGTACTAATCCCACTCATTATTAGACATGACTATTCGTGGATTGGAAAGATTTTTCTTAAGAAGCCACATATGTAGTGTTTTGCCCAAAATCTCTCCATTGTGGCCCATAAAACTTGGGACATGCACGTTTCATGTACTTGAATTCCTTACAATAATGGTAAATCAGCCGCTTTGGAAATGCACTACCTTCAGGCATATCTGAACCCATCTGAATTAGGTACTCTACCTCTATCGCAAGTAGCAATACATCCATGAAACATCCTTCTCTGATAGCACCCCTATGTGCCTCTTGATATCCACATATGCCGTCAAAAAATGTGTTGTGAAGCCAGTGCATATCATCTCCCAAATACTTTTTATTGGAGCTCCGTATACTCTCCGAAAAGATTTGCTGCAGTGTTTAGAAAGTTTCAGTCAAGGATAGTGGAGCACCTCCACTTATGTTTTGAGGACATGCTGCTTTCTCCAGATGTATGCTTAGAAATGTTAGTGCTGTCACCTGCTCTTTCTGTTCTTTTATCTTCATATCTATTGAGATTGTAAAAATAGAATTTAGCTCTTCGTATACTCGTAAAAGTTTGTGTAATGCTGTGAGAGCTGATTCTTTTACTTGCTGGCTCCTCTAAAATGATTGAGATACATCGTATGCTTTGAAGGGATTGTTCTTCTTAGAGTACATACTCTCAACTTTCCCAAAAATTCTTCCAATCTTCTGCTCAATCACAGTCATACACATTCTGCTTCATAGGGTTCAGCAACTAATTCTTCATCTGAGCATCCTCATGCTTTTAGTTAGCTGCACCCTTAGATGGAGAGTTATCAGTTAAATGGATATTCTTGCCTTTACGCATCCCATGTGTCTCCACCAAACCCCTCTACTACTTATAGTTGGTCAATAAAGTTTTTGATCTGTAATCATTATGGAAACTAACTCTGGGATTAATGACAACTTTAATTGTATATTTGAATCTATCATTTTAGCATCACCTGAATTCCCCTGAAAACCAATTAACCAAACGCGAGAAATTACACTGCTTCAATTACTATGATAAACTCTCGAATGCCAAACACTAGTCCAAACCACCAAATGCTCATCAAAAGCAAACTCCATAATACATGAAGAAACATAAATTTTTACTGTATTTTGTTGTAGTAAATATGTCTATTCATAGATAATATATTGCACCTTTTTTGTTTTGGTTTAAAGGTGAAACAGTTCTACTGATTCAAGAAATTTGAAACAGAGAATGAAGAGAGAAGGGAGAAGATGAAGATGAAGGAGACGCCAATGGATCTCGTAAGAGAGGTAACAAGGTTCAAACGTGGCTGGAGCTTGTCAAGCGGCGCCCGAGAGGACCTGATGAGGGTGGAGGGTGCCCTGTCGTGGTCGAAGATGTCGGATTGTGGCTGGAGTGTCCATATCTTTAAATGAAGTTGGAGAACCTCAAATTATGGTTGGGGAAGATTGGAACTTCCTTGCTGTTGTCGGAGAGGCCTGGAGTTGCATTGTCATGGTCAGATCTGCTCGGAATGATCAGAGTCTTAGATATGATTCGTTGTGTCGTCGTGGGCTGGCCATGGTCGAAGAGTCTTAGATATGATTCGTTGTTGTCGGCACTCATAGGAGGGATTCTGGTCTGCATTGCCGGTGGTTTGTGAGTGCTCGTCGTGGGCGGCACAGTCTGGTTAAGGTCTGATAAACCCATTCGTGAGTGGTGTATGGTGGGCGGTGAGTCAGATGAGATAACAGTGGCAGGATTGATGAGTTAGAGTTAGGGTTAGTCGGAGATAATTGACAAGAGATAAAGGACGACTGGAAAGAAGAAATTGGATGGCGGCAGAGGGAGGCATATTCGGGTTAGGATTTAGGAGATAATTGAATTTTTCTGGCTAATCAAAGTATTAAGGTCAAGGCTAATATAGTTTAGTGTTAGGGCTCTGGCACATTGAAGAAGTCAGAAAAGTAATTTTAAAGAAAGATTAGGGAGAATTAATCAACCTTTCATCTACATGTGATATATTATTTATAGTTCTATTTTGGTACTTTTACACAAAACCCCTTTTACATAATATATATTACACCTCAACCTACTAATATCTTTTCTTCATCAAAACCTTCTTCATCATGACATGGTTGTTCTGGAGAAGTCCCTCTTGACAAGGTCTCCAAATTTTTACATGAATTGAGTATCACGTATGGGGGTCTGGCACTTACAGCAAGATTTTGCAGATTCAATCTGCAATGGTCATTGTCATGACCTACACCTGTATGCAGAGTTGGCATGTTAGCATGGAATGTGCAACACACCTTCAGTATTCTCTTATATTCAAGAAACGTAATCCAGAATTGGCTAGTGCTTGTGTTGGAACCACACTAGAGTCCAAGGAGATGTATGTGATTGCTGCCTACCTCTGTAGGTGCCTGCCTATGTGCCACCTAGGCGGAACTGAAATAATAAAATCAACGAACAAAGAGGAGAGAACATAGGAAGAATTATACGAGGAAACTTACATTTTCACCATCTTTCCGACCCTGCAGTTTGCCAGTCTCCCTTACTGCTGTAGATCACTCGGAAATGTGCTCCTACAGCCGTGGTCGCTGTTTCCATTGAGAGGAATGGTAGAGAAATGAATTGGGGTTGGTCCCTAGCTCATATGAGTCAATCCAGACGCTGTTTCATTTCCATTAAACTTAGGTCGAACTTGCAGCTTCAACTTAAATAAAGCTGTTGAACATGCAGCCTTTTCTTCAATAATGCTTATGTCAAACATGCAACTTTGACTTAAATGAAGCATGGTTCAGCATGGCACATGGTTCACTTACAGTTCAAGTCTTAACTGATTTTTCTCCTTGTCTCAAATGGAGACATAAGTGATTGTATGAGATGCTTTTGAGCATTGGCGGCAGAAGGGCCTTTTTCGTCGATTAATATGGCTGTGGGAGGTCACGGCCGGGCAAGCTATGGCTGCTAGCTCCCATGTGTTTTATTTCTATTTTTACATTTTCAATCCTTTTTCCTACTGTCACCTGGAGCAAGGTGCCATTTTTGGTTTAATCACTGTAGAGGACCTACTTTGTCTAAGTGTCTGATTTTTAGAACATTGTCACATGGACTCACACATACATGCTGCACGCACAAAATCCTAAACTTCACCCATGTATGTGGTTTCGTTTGCGATTGGATTCTGCCATAGGCCCATATTCTTCATGTGGTGTTATTGTAAGTTGACATTGGGAGGAAGGGTGAACTTTGTCATATAGGAATGTCGTCAACTTGTTATTTCATGGCTGTGATTTGTATTCCCTTTCAGAAGTTTGATTGTCATTGATATGGTTGACTAATTTGAGTTACTGTTTCCTTGGCATGATGAAATGTTTGGCTTTTGTGTGTTGCCATTGTATTGAGTTTATTGAGTTGAGCTTTATAGAACATACGTGTTTCCACAATCATGGATCCCTTTAGCTGATATGAGCCGATATTGGATTTTGGAAAGCCCCTACCTCCCTTAAATCATGTAATTAAATTCCCCCCCCCCCCAATGGTATGTGCACAGGGTGCTCTTGTACATGCTGCGCCGTTTTATCTCATCTTTGGTTCCTTAATGCATGTGTGTGGAGGCTATTTGTACACACTTACTTCGGTATTCTGTTTTAAAACATTTTTATGTATGCATGTGCATGCATGTAGGGACAGTTGTGTTCTATCAACTAGATAATAAACAGCCTTCATATACAGGTTATCGTCTCGCTTTCCCGCTTCCTTTACTAGTAGTGGTCTATAGGACATGTATGTGTGGACCACGAAGTAAAGGTTGTGGTGGACAACTGTTATGCACTGAAGTTTTTGTATTTCCAGTCATACAAGAGAGAGTATTGAAATTTTCTGTTGTCATTGTAAACATTGTTTATTGAAGGAATCTGCTATATACACCGCAAGCCTTGCAGTGTATTCAAATTTTTTTTGTCAAAAATGGCAAACTTGTCACATCAGATGTCATATCATACATGCTTGCCATTTTGGGCACAAAAACCACCATGCACCGCAAGGCTTGCTGTGTATATAGTCCAAGCCTTATCGAATCAATTGCCGATGGAGGTGAAGGGTTGATGACAAAAATCGGTTCTTAGTAGAGAATTAGACAATTATCCTCATTATATTCGTATATTTCTTCATTTAGATTATGGATTTGAAATCTTACGGACTAACTGAAGGTATATTCCTCCTTTTGCGTCTGGTCGAGTCCTAGATTGGTGGTTTTCAATTAAATGTTTCAAGTCTTGCAACACTGACCCATCGCTGACCTCTTTAAGAACATTTTAATCTTGTAAAGGGAAGAGTTTGATGAAGACAAGGAGCCTGATGGAATGCTACTATCTGGTTGGACAGCACCTGCGGACAAAGATAGGCTGGCTAACACTAATGGGGAAAGCACATCAACTACTGCACGAGAAACAGAACAATCAGATGAGCTTGATATTGCTTTGGATGGACATGGAGTCGCTGGGGCAAAGAGAAAGCTATCTGAACTAGCAAGAACAACTGAGAACAAGGGAACTCAACCGTCTCATTCAAAGCATGACACAACAAGAAATGAAGTTCCTGAAGATGTTGGGGACAATGACGACGACGAAGTCGTTGTGCTCGATGAGAACCCCGAAAAAGGGAAGAAGACAAGGTTGAAATGACGCACCTTGAAAGAACTCGCGACACTGGCGCTGGTCCAGCCCAGTATAAATTATCCAAGGATTCATTTGTGCTCTTGACTTGTGGAGTATGGCACAGCCACTAACACTTGCCTGGCGGAATAATTTGCAGCCATTGTTCAAGCAAAGGTCAGAGGTTAGATTTTGCTGATGGAGGTGTGATATTGGACGGGATGTTGGCAGGCGATTGATATTTGGAGGCTTTTTGTTGCTTTTTTGGTTGGCTCATGACATGCTTGTCATACAGTGGTAGATGAGCATTGAACATATGTATGGTTAAAAGCGTTGGACCCAAGTGCACTCCCCTGTTGCTTAGCGGAGGGAAGCTTGTAAACCATTAGAATTTGGGGTGTCGCTTCAGTTTTTATATTTTTTTTTCTGATTATAATTGTAATTTATGTGCATGGGTCAGGCACTAACAAGTTGTAGTGATGGAGCCTTTGAAAGAGTTTTTGATTAATGTTGGATCATTCTGAAAAGTCGCCAAAGCATTAAAGTTTGGTCTTGTTATGTTGGCCACCTATTCTTTATAAAACTACTCCTGATTAAAACAGAAAGTCATGATGATTGATTTTTAGTGTGGTTTATTGGATTTCTTTTACGGTATTGTAAGATATTAAACTTCGTGCTCATTTAAATGCATTTGATTCCATATTATATTGCCGCGTCATTTCTTACTTTTATATGCACGAGTAGTTTAATGTTGAGAAATTGAATGATGTGAAATAATATGTTTGAATTTGGGCACAAAATCTATCGATGCCAGTTTCAAGCTGTATATGATTCGTCATCATTTTACAAAGCAATAATTTTGTTTATAATTAGTTGAATTAGTTTTGATCACATCTAACTAAAATTTTGTATATCTAGGTATATGTCATGACATGGTAGCACTTACTACCATTGACTATTAAAGAGTTTTGAGTTGCAATTCTTTTCCTTAATTATTATTATTATATATTAAGCTAATTGTTGTTATTTTTTGGGGGGTCAAAATGGACTTAGTATTCTTAGTTACGTTTTTAGATACCGACATAACACCTAAGGAACATACAGGAACAGCTACAACCAACTGAAATTAATCCCACCATTAATATCGAAATTGTCAATTGCAATGCTGTTGCCCTTATTATTATCGACCACAATAAAAAAAAAATATTGTTTTTCGTCTCAAAACTATCAACCCTCAATTTTGCAAAGACACACCTAACAGCAAACTGAATGAAGCCAACGAAGGCACCAACAATCTTCTCCTTGAGTTTTTGAATTTAATCGCCGCTCGATAATAACTAATCGGCGCGGATTTATTTATTGATAATGCACGGAACTCCCGCAAAACTAAGTAACAGATTGTTAACGCTTGTAACATCCTTGTAATTTCTATGTCTATTAATTGTGCAAGCCAGTTGTCAGGAGACGCAGTCCGAGTCGGTTTGACTCGCTTTGTTAATAGCGAAAAACAGCAAGTAATAAAAATGGAAGATGGGAGGAGAGTTTAAATAAGAGAGAGACGATGAATTGAGAATTGAATTGAAATTTAAAATGCCAAAGCAGGATTCAGAAATAGTCTTGTCGACGACGATGAGCAGGGGGTGGGGATTTACAGCAAGAGGAAGCAAGAGGGAATGGGTGAAGACGGAGGAGAAGAAGGGGGTGATCTTGGGATGTTTCCTAGTCTGTGCAACCCTGGCCTTGTTCGTCTCCCCTCGCGCCTGCCTCGATTACATGCCGCCGGTGCTCGTCAAGAACGTGCGGGGGGCCGACGGCATGAAGTGGGAAAGGGGGGCGATGCAAGGAGGAGAGAAGAAGATGAAGGAGAGGAGGAGGGACGAGTACTGCGACTTGTTTGATGGGAAGTGGGTTTGGGACAACGAGAGTTACCCTCTGTATGAATCCAAGCACTGCCCCTTCTTGGACGGTGGTTTCCGTTGCTCCGAGAACGGGAGGCCCGACACATCCTACGCCAACTGGCGGTGGCAACCCACCGGATGCAATCTCTCCAGGTATTCATTCCTTCCCTTCATCTCTACGTATGTATATATCTTGGGATGCTGAGATCTGTTGGGTTGATATAATATATGATGGTTGAAGCTTCCTTTGTCGAAATTTGTTAGGTTTGACGCCACCGACATGCTGGGGAGATTAAGGAACAGGCGCCTGGTGTTCGTAGGCGACTCGATAGGAAGGAACCAGTGGGAGTCTCTCCTGTGCATGCTTTCTTCAGCCATCTCTGACAAGAGCTCCATTTATGAAGTCAATGGAAACTCTATCGATAAACACAAGGGATTCCTGGCGTTTAGGTTCGTGGACTATAATTCCACTGTGGAATATTACAGAGCCCCGTTTCTGATTCGCCACAGCCGCGCCCCCCCTGGAGCGCCGAAGGAGGTGGTGACTACTCTCAAGATGGATGCCTTGGATTTTACGGCTAACCAGTGGAGGGACGCCGACGTGCTGGTCTTCAACACCGGGCACTGGTGGAGTCCGGAGAAGACTGTCAAAAGGTGAGACATTGGTCTAAGTTCTGTCATTCTTTGATTCCCTCTTGCTTAACATTGGTATTGCATACAGGGGTCATTATTTCCAAGAAGGGGAGAAGGTAAAGATGGAGATGAGTGTGGGAGATGCTTACCAAAGATCGATTAAGACGCTGCTTGAATGGATTCACACAGAGGTTAACACGAGGAAGACCCAAGTCTTTTTCCGTACATATGCTCCCGTGCATTTCAGGTCCGTATACGTCCATCTCATCTGCGCTCTTCCTTTTATATCTCAGTCATATTTATAAGCCTTGCAGGTTTGGAGACTGGAAGAGTGGAGGCAGCTGTCACTTGGAAACGCTTCCAGAGTTGAACACTTCGCAACTGCATCTGCACTCATGGTCTCACCTGCTGAACCCATTCCGGAATGTTTCTGGGAAACATTCGACTCAGGATCAAATCAGAGAACTGGAAGTCTTAAACATAACCCATATGACAGCTCAGAGGAAGGATGGCCATCTATCTCTGTACTATCTTGGCCCCAATGCTACGGCTCCCCTCCACAGGCAAGATTGCAGCCATTGGTGTTTGCCCGGGGTTCCCGATTCGTGGAATGAGATTCTTTACACCCTCTTTCTCAGACGGGAACATGCATTACATCGGAAAATAGCAGCAGCAGCTCCAGTTGGATCCTTTGATCTGGAGAATTGATTGTGATGATGAACTTCTCTTTGGTTGTGTTTGGCAAAAAATTGCTGCTTGCAAGGACCTGAAACCTTGGCCTACCAACCAATCATTGGGGTCTCTGACGGACTTTACCATCATGTAAATAACGTCTGGCAATTGCCTATAAAATTTCAGGTTAAATTATACGGCAATCTCGTATGCAAGGGTTTTATTTATTCTCTTGGGTTCTTTTTACTTTACTTTTCTTTTGCATTTTAGAACACTAGATATGGATTTTACTTGTACACAAATGAAACTGTTTGTACATTTCGTGTAAAGGTGCAAAATACATGGTTCTCATTTCTGTATTCCGACGATGGCTACTATGAAATAAATTTCATGTTCGGTTTGGCATTGAAATTATGAATTGATTATATGCAAGGGTTGATTTTTTTACTTTATGCTGTATCTTTCAGAACTTAAAATGCCACACACATGAAAATTCTATTATCTTACTCTTAATCATGATGAAGTTCCTTTTCATGTTGGATGCTTTCTTCTCTTCCCCATTATTCGTATGATGATGAACAAAATAAGTGTTTAGTTTAGCGAAGGAGCGAGTGGCATAAAGTAAAAGAATAATGATACCAAAAAAAAAATCAAGTCAGCAAAGAAAGGCAGTGCTTTTCTTTGCATTTATGTCAACAATTATCTATGAAGCCAACCAAATTCTGCAATCACAGACAAGATTATTGAGGAAAAAAATTCAGCGAACAAAGTAATAGATTGGAAGGGAGGATCACCGTCGCCGGCGACTCTGGCTTCTCCGCAGCAAAACATAGAATGCAGACCCCGAGATCATCAGAATCCCTGTCCAATTCCTCCAAAATGTAAACTTGAGCCCTAATACCGCCGGCACCAAAACCCTAACCCCCAATCCCCAGCCCCCCGCCTTATTTCCAACCCCGAATATCAAAGGAGCGATAGAAATCGCAAAGGAAAGCAACCACACAAAACCCATGATATTCCCCCTTCTCCCATTGCGGAACCAATTGCCATCAGAGCCTCCGGCGGGTGGCAAGCCAATCCATCCGCCGCCGCCGCCGCCGCCGCCGCCGCCATGATGGAGGAGGAAAAGACTGAAGGGATCTGCGGCCGCGGCGGTGCGTGAGAGGAGATCACGAAGGGAGATTGCAAAGGAGACAGCTTGCTTCAATGATGATGTTGCAGCTGTAATATTCAAGGGAGGTCCTCGTCGTCGTCGTCGTCTTCTTCTGCCATTGCCATTGAAGATGAGGTTAGTGGAAAGAGAGGATGAGGAGAGGGATTGTAAGCGGATAGTGGTGGCTGATTTGAGACAGAGAGATGTTGGCGAATGAGGAAAAAGAAGCGGCGGATTCATTTTGCTTTGTTAGGTGCGGCGGAGGTAGAAATCGAAGCTGAAGGGGAGAGAGAAGGGTTAGCGATCTCCAAAGAGCCGTTGCTGGTCCCTAAATACTACCTACTTGCATATTTGAGACTTTTCTCAATTTTTTAAAGCATATGTAACTCAATACTGGAGCAAATATTTGTGAATGAAATAATCAGTCGTGCTACTGTCTATATTACAGTTGAGGGCAGATTTTGAATTTGTCCTATGTGACAATGTCACATCAAGTTTTGGATGGAAATTTTTGGGTTAAAGAAAAATTTGTTGGGAATACACAAAAGCATTGAAATTAGGAATAGCCTTTTAATATTAGTTATGAAAAAAATGTTGTGCATACACACAATCTTATCTTGGGAATGAACGCGAGCTGTGAAAGAATGAACGAGGGAGATGCTGCCAACTCATTGATCAGCGTTGTAAAACCCTGTAAAATTTCGATACCATCTGCTGATATTTCAGGGGAAACTAATAATTATTGATGTTTGTTTAAAATTAGTGGGCCCAAGATTTTTAAATGAACAGTGTCCCAAGGGCACTGGTTATATGTATATGAAGCCATCGCCGAAGGCGCCAGCTAAATTTTTTAACGCTGATTTGTTGTTCCGCGCCTAAGGCACCGGCGCCGAAATTGTTGTTTTACATCGAATTTGTTGTTCTGCGCCGAAGGCATCCACGTCGAAATTGGTGTTCTGTGTCGAAGGCGCATGCGCTGAATTTGTTGTTCCGCGCTAAAGGCGCCCGGGCCATTTTTAACGCTGATTTGTTGTTCCGCGCCTAAGGCACCAGCGTTGAAATTGTTGTTTTACGTCAAATTTGTTGCTCTGCGCCAAAAGCACACACATCGAATTTGGTGTTCTGTGTCGAAGGCGCATGCTCTGAATTTGTTGTTCCGCGCCGAAGGCGCCTGTACCGCTAAATATTGTAAACTAATTTGTTTTTCTTTTAAATTTTGGCTTTGAAAAAAAAATTTCGGGGAACAAAGATTTCGCATGGGAAAATCTTAAATGAACTGTGACCGCGGGCACGAGTTATGACTAGTTCCTCCATATAGACCGCTATGCAAGATAAAATCATGCAACAATACATAGGCCAATTCATCAACTTATCAACAAGTTTGCCGTTCAAAATTTACTGGTTCGTCATTAAAACTTTTCGTCTTTAACACTCGTCTCCATTCAAAATTTATAGGTGTCTCATTCAAATTGCTCAATACATAGGCCAATTCAGCAACTTTTTCTTTTCCGCTGTAACGGCCTGTATTTTTCAAACACTTCAAATACGTACTTAACGTATTTTTATTCTAAATCTTCTTTATAATGGTTGGTTAGGAGTTGTATATCAAAACTGATTTCAAAAATTCTTTTAAAAATATTTTAGAGCACTAGACTTATCATATTGTGTTTCAGCAATTTCAGATTTCCTCAAATGCCCAAAACATTTCTGTTAAAATTCATCTTCCAAAATTACCATTTTGATTCGACGAATTTATTTTCTATTCAAACGTCTTCAAAATGCTTTCAAACTTCTCCAGTAGCCTCCTATGATCATTTAGGGCTTCCCACATTAATTTCGTAATTTTCGGATATCGTTTCAGCCTAGAACCCACAAACCCGATTTCTAAATGTTTTGGCCAAAAACTAGTATTTCCGTAGCTCAAATCCCAGAACGGATCTCGTATTCGCGATCCTCGCGACGATACGATCCTGTGGGTATGTTTTCGTAATTTTTCGGAGTCGTTTGTGAAAACGTATCTGTATTTCACCGCTTTGCTAATTACAAGCACTAATGACCTTTTTACAATTACTTTTAACTATTTACTCTTACCCTAAACCCCCAACCAACTCTTAACCCACCGAAATACTGGTTGGATCTGAAATCATTCAGATCCAACACTCATCTTCCCAATTAAAAATGTTGTCTCCCCTAATTACAAGTTTGTCATTCTAAATACCTATATAAACACCCCAATCTTCACACTATAAACACACAGTAAAACCCCCCTTTCTCTCTTGCGTTCAAACCCAAGCCCTGAGGCCTTCTTCAACCCACCGTTTCGTTCTCTCATCTCTCTACCGCTCTCTTTCTCTCTCGCACTCTCTCTCTCAGAGCTCCCTCACGCCGCCGCCCACCTAGCCTCGACCGCCGCTCCGCCGAGCGCACCGCAGCACGAAGCCGCCCCGCCTTCCGCCGTGAGCCCCCGCTCCGCTCACCCCTGCCTCCTCTCCTGACAGCCCGCAGCGACTCCCCTCCCTCTCTCGCTCTCCTCCCACCGCCGGTAAGGCCGCCGTCGCCATCAACTCCCCCCGCAGTCGACGTCTACACGCCGCCGCCCTCCGACATCGCCGCCGGAGCTCCGAACCCCGCCGCCCTCGCCCAGCAGCTCGCCCCGAATGTCGCCCCTCCGTCGCTGCCGCTCAGCCGCCCCAGCGCCGCCGTTCGCCGCCGCTCCGACTCGCCGTCGCCTGCTCCCGTCGCCGCTGACAGAACCCCCGACGCCGAGCTCCGCCTCCTGCCTCCTCTCGCCGCCTCGCACCTCCCCCCCTCAGCGCAACGAAGGTCGAAGAGGCACAGTAAACCGATGTGGCATTTTCGTAAATTCGAATGAATTTCGTAATTTCGATTATTTTAATTAATTATTAAATAGGGTTAATTGGTTATAAATCCATAACTAATTATACAGGGGCCAGAAAAATGTGCGGATAGCTCTGGAAAATCAGAAACGATATTCCGGACCCAATGGCGCTAGTCTCACTGCGAGCAGACGCCTACTTTTCCCAGAATTGTTTTTTGAACCTAAAATTTAAATACGTATAAATCTTTCTAAAAATCGTAACTCGCTGTTTTCACTCACAATAATACGTGATAAAATTATATGTGAAAGTAAACTTCGAGACGGTCATTTTGACTGTTCACTCGAGTAATTCCGACTTGTATTGCTCCCGTAAGAAATTACGGAAGATACGCGCTAGTAGAATAAATCAGGTTTTTAAACTAGTTTTGAGTTTCTAAAAATTATAAAAATTACTATAGGCTTCAGAAAAATATTCCCTCTTGCAGTAAAACTATTTTTATCATAAATAGCCCATATAAAAATTTAGGACCCTTTTTATCGTCGTTTTAACCAGTTTTAAAATCAGACACTCAACTTAAATAAATAAGAAAATAGGGTATTCTCTAACTAGTTATCTCTTGTGTTTACAGGTAGCAAATCTCGTGCATCGACACTAGATCCAGTCCCGGATCACTACCACCACCTCGAAGATTGTAAGTCACAGTAAATTCTACCCTTAGAAATATAGATAGTGTACTCGTATGAACATAGGAATTGACACCTAGTCTCGGAACAGTTATTGACCTGAACAGATTATTGGCATGCTTGACAGAAATATTGTAACTGGAAATGTGAGAATGGTAAATGACTCGTAAAATTGCAAAGAACGGTAACCTGCACAGACACTGGGTTTTGGGGTAACTTATAATTGCGGAAGTGCGGGAGCGACTAGTCCAGCCTTTGTTGTCACCGTGCGGGTTCTAGCAACCCATCATAGTAGCCGGTGACAACCATCACAGATCACAGATTATTGCATAGTATTCATAGTATTCATAGCATAGTTCGCCCGGGTAGTAACCCGTGGTAAGAGGTGGCCTCTTGGTTGCTCATTGTACCCCCCATTATAAGTCACGAACTAGGCTAGGCACATTTACTCTCGTTATTGCTATTGTCATTGATCGGTCACCTTTACTTTACTTGTCACCCTTGCATGCTTGACTTGATGTACTTTACTTATCGCACTTGCATGCTTGTCTGTCCCTACTTTACTTTCCGCACTTGTTTATTATAGACTGCTCCATATTTGTGCACTCCTCTTTTTCTATCGCTAGAATTGTTGTGACTTACCTTCGGTTCCATTTATGGCACCGGCAGACGAAGACCTGATCGAGGAGATTGCCCCAGAGTTCGAGGAGCCTACATTGACCCAGAGACTGCAGAGTTTTAGTTACTCTTCTGTTGGTGTGTGTGTTGTACAGTGTATTTACTTTCCCGCATTTCCTTGTTGTACTTCCTCTATGTATTCGTGAGAGAGAGTGCTGGTTGTTGTTGTACTTTAATTTGGACTGTAATAACGTCTGTACGCTGGTTTGAGTATTGTGGTACATCTCTGAGTTGTGGCTATGCTGATTTCACTGGTAAACTGCGGAACCTGCGAATAAACCAAATAAGTAACGGGCCCCCGAGAGCGGGTCGTTACAGGTTTGGCGGCCCACGCAGGTCCGTGCAAAATACCTCGTGAACAGTATAGTGAAACCAGGATGTATCGTACACGATACTCGACTAAGCTGACATTTTCTATGAATGCAGGTTTGACACTCGAAAGATGGACGGAAACACCTCAGAGAGCCCAATAGAGCTGACCTATCTGGACTTAATAAAAGCCATTAACAAAACCTAAATTTTGATAGGCTTAATTAGTTATTAATAAGAAAAATCTTTTGTATCGGTGGCACTCGTATGAATGATAATCTTCCTTCAATGGACCATGATACCGGTCAATGTGCTTGGCTAAAGTCTGTGGATCGACCTGGCTAGACTGGGCATAAGTGATCCTAGCTTAGTCACTTCCCTGACCGTGTCCGCTGGACCGCAAGGACGTGAATCATGATTATGTAACGCCATCGATCTTCATCACTATCACCCTTCTTTTAGCTTGATGACCTTTCGATTGACCTTCTTAGAATCTTTCTACGCTTGAACTCTGGCTACGGAGAGTAGCGTTCGAATTTTCGACCACCAGAAGTTCGAGTTCCACAACGGAAGCGACCACCATCATCTGCTCAGCAACGTCAACTACTCCCTCCTCAGCAGCAAGTGTACCAGCAGACTCCACGACAGGCGCCCCAGAGACGCCAAGCTTATACCATGACAGTGGAAGAAGCCGAAGCTACGGGCCAAGTAATCACAGGTATGTGATTTTTCACTAAGCTACATGCTCTAATATTTAGAAATCGTAAGCTTAGACTTGATTCTCATCACGGTAGGTACCGTCTTAATAGCCGGTAAACCTGCCCTCACACTGTTCGACTCAGGAGCTACACATTGCTTCTTGGCCAGTCGTTTCGTTCAAACACATGCTATCACTGTTGAACCTCTGACTCCCGTTGGAAGGTCGAGACCGCTGGCGGTTCACTACCGGTAGCTAGCAGATGCCTCCAATGTTCTGTTGTGATTTGTAGACGAGATCTCTTTACCGACTTCTTGGGATGGACTGGTTGAGATCATTTCATGCCACCATTGACTGTCGTCAAAGGAGGGTAGAAATCGATATACCCAATCATCCAAAGTTCGTGTTCCTCAGCAAAAGCCGATCAGAAGGACCAGTGGAGTATCGAGCCAGACCCAACGTGTAGGCTGTTGCGTTTTTGCATCCTTCTTGAGCTCGTGCTTCTCTTCTAGACCCTGCTTTCATCTTGTACCCGATTTTTCCACGTGTTTGAATTCTTTCCCGCCTACCACCTCCCCTCATTATTGATTTTGTCATCTTCCTCGCCTCAAACTCCGTTCCCGCCGAACCTACCCTATCCTATTGCTTACTTTCGGCACCCCTTTCCAACCCTTACCTCCTCTTTTTCCCCTTCTTAAAACCCCCTCTCCTTCCTCACCAAGTCATTCCCACGGCTCCCCCTTCGGCCCCAACTCGCCTCCACCTCGCCTCTCTCGCCCGAGATCCTCCGGCCTCACCCGTAGCTCCGCTCCATCCCGAAGTCCCCGCCAAGGATCGACAGCCAGTCGCAGCTCTCGTCGCCGCGGATCGCCAGCCTCCGATGGCCCGCCGACGACCCTGGAGATTGTTGGGCTTAGTGACAGCCCTCACCGTCGCCCTCGCTATTCCCGTGTGGTCAGGATATAGGGAACCCGCCGCTCTTGGTATTCTTGGGAGCTCCTTTTTCTGGTTCTTCCTCTTGAGGTGCCCAGCTCCGATTTCCTCTTAGGGCCGCTCCTTCGTGTTTGTGGGTTCGTGACTTTTTGGTCGTTAAATTGCTTAGGGCTGATGATGATGGCAGTAGATATCAACCATTGGTGTTGGCATCTAGTATTATTGTCGACGATTATTGGCTTGCTTTTGGCCTTAGGTTTTGAAGCTGGATGTCCGTATTGTGCTCGGATTTGGGAGACGGCTAGGATGTGGGCTTCTTGTTGGATGTTATGGAAACTGCTGGAAGAAGTGGTAGCGATGATCTTGACCCGCGAGAATTGGCCTTACATTTGCCTTTACGTGTCAATCTGGATATTGACTTGTAATTTGGTAGCGTGGCAGATGAAGTCATTTGTGTTCGGCTGGTTAAGTTGTAGCAGCGCGAATGCATTAGCTTTAGCCCTTACGTTTATGTATGCTATGGCGATGATTTACTTGGTTAGGACCCAGTATGCATTAATGGCATGAGTTGTAGTTTTAAACTTTATGTTGTTAAATAAAGCTTGCTACTGACTTATCACCTCAGGTTCCAAGTTCGAACAGATGTTATTATAATAATTATCATTTTCATGTAATGCCATATTAATCCTTGGCGACTTGAAAAGTCAAAATAATTATTATGATGATACTGGTCGGGACTAGTTACGGAAACTATGGTAATAGTATGTATTCATGTATTCGTCTTTTGTTTTCTTAATGATGTGATATCACGTTTTATTTCATGCTATTAACTACTTATTTTCCTATGTCGTGGTCGTTCGTCAAACCTTCCGGTCGATCGTTTGAATTGCTTAGGCGATTACCGATCTTCTTAATTCCGAGGACGGAATTATTTTAAGGAGGGTAGAATGTAACGGCCTGTATTTTTCAAACACTTCAAATACGTACTTAACGAATTTTTATTCTAAATCTTCTTTATAATGGTTAGTTAGGAGTTGTATATCAAAACTGATTTCAAAAATTCTTTTAAAAATATTTTAGAGCACTAGACTTATTATATTGTATTTCAGCAATTTCAGATTTCCTCAAATGCCCAAAACATTTCTGTTAAAATTCATCTTCCAAAATTACCGTTTTGATTCGACGAATTTATTTTCTATTCAAACGTCTTCAAAATGCTTTCAAACTTCTCCAGTAGCCTCCTATGATCATTTAGGGCTTCCCACATTAATTTCGTAATTTTCGGATATCGTTTCAGCCTAGAACCCACAAACCCGATTTCTAAATGTTTTGGCCTAAAACTAGTATTTCCGTAGCTCAAATCCCAGAACGGATCTCGTATTCGCGATCCTCGCGACGATACGATCCTGTGGGTATGTTTTCGTAATTTTTCGGAGTCGTTTGTGAAAACGTATCTGTATTTCACCGCTTTGCTAATTACAAGCACTAATGACCTTTTTACAATTACTTTTAACTATTTACTCTTACCCTAAACCCCCAACCAACTCTTAACCCACCGAAATACTGGTTGGATCTGAAATCATTCAGATCCAACACTCATCTTCCCAATTAAAAATGTTGTCTCCCCTAATTACAAGTTTGCCATTCTAAATACCTATATAAACACCCCAATCTTCACACTATAAACACACAGTAAAACCCCCCTTTCTCTCTTGCGTTCAAACCCAAGCCCTGAGGCCTTCTTCAACCCACCGTTTCGTTCTCTCATCTCTCTACCGCTCTCTTTCTCTCTCGCACTCTCTCTCTCAGAGCTCCCTCACGCCGCCGCCCACCTAGCCTCGACCGCCGCTCCGCCGAGCGCACCGCAGCACGAAGCCGCCCCGCCTTCCGCCGTGAGCCCCCGCTCCGCTCACCCCTGCCTCCTCTCCTGACAGCCCGCAGCGACTCCCCTCCCTCTCTCGCTCTCCTCCCACCGCCGGTAAGGCCGCCGTCGCCATCAACTCCCCCCGCAGTCGACGTCTACACGCCGCCGCCCTCCGACATCGCCGCCGGAGCTCCGAACCCCGCCGCCCTCGCCCAGCAGCTCGCCCCGAATGTCGCCCCTCCGTCGCTGCCGCTCAGCCGCCCCAGCGCCGCCGTTCGCCGCCGCTCCGACTCGCCGTCGCCTGCTCCCGTCGCCGCTGACAGAACCCCCGACGCCGAGCTCCGCCTCCTGCCTCCTCTCGCCGCCTCGCACCTCCCCCCCTCAGCGCAACGAAGGTCGAAGAGGCACAGTAAACCGATGTGGCATTTTCGTAAATTCGAATGAATTTCGTAATTTCGATTATTTTAATTAATTATTAAATAGGGTTAATTGGTTATAAATCCATAACTAATTATACAGGGGCCAGAAAAATGTGCGGATAGCTCTGGAAAATCAGAAACGATATTCCGGACTCAATGGCGCTAGTCTCACTGCGAGCAGACGCCTACTTTTCCCAGAATTGTTTTTTGAACCTAAAATTTAAATACGTATAAATCTTTCTAAAAATCGTAACTCGTTGTTTTCACTCACAATTATATATGATAAAATTATATGTGAAAGTAAACTTCGAGATGGTCATTTTGACTGTTCACTCGAGTAATTCCGACTTGTATTGCTCCCGTAAGAAATTACGGAAGATACGCGCTAGTAGAATAAATCAGGTTTTTAAACTAGTTTTGAGTTTCTAAAAATTATAAAAATTACTATAGGCTTCAGAAAAATATTCCCTCTTGCAGTAAAACTATTTTTATCATAAATAGCCCATATAAAAATTTAGGACCCTTTTCGTCGCCGTTTTAACCAGTTTTAAAATCAGACACTCAACTTAAATAAATAAGAAAATAGGGTATTCTCTAACTAGTTATCTCTTGTGTTTACAGGTAGCAAATCTCGTGCATCGACACTAGATCCAGTCCCGGATCACTACCACCACCTCGAAGATGGTAAGTCACAGTAAATTCTACCCTTAGAAATATAGATAGTGTACACGTATGAACATAGGAATTGACACCTAGTCTCGGAACAGTTATTGACCTGAACAGATTATTGGCATGCTTGACAGAAATATTGTAACTGGAAATGTGAGAATGGTAAATGACTCGTAAAATTGCAAAGAACGGTAACCTGCACAGACACTGGGTTTTGGGGTAACTTATAATAGCGAGGGTGCGGGAGCGACTAGTCCAGCCTTTGTTGTCACCGTGCGGGTTCTAGCAACCCATCATAGTAGCCGGTGACAACCATCACAGATCACAGATTATTGCATAGTATTCATAGTATTCATAGCATAGTTCGCCCGGGTAGCCCCCGTGGTAAGAGGTGGCCTCTTGGTTGCTCATTGCACCCCGCATTATAAGTCACGAACTAGGCTAGGCACATTTACTCTCGTTATTGCTATTGTCATTGATCGGTCACCTTTGCTTTACTTGTCACCCTTGCATGCTTGACTTGATGTACTTTACTTATCGCACTTGCATGCTTGTCTGTCCCTACTTTACTTTTCGCACTTGTTTATTATAGACTGCTCCATATTTGTGCACTCCTCTTTTTCTATCGCTAGAATTGTTGTGACTTACCTTCAGTTCCATTTATGGCACCGGCAGACGAAGACCTGATCAAGGAGATTGCCCCAGAGTTCGAGGAGCCTACATTGACCCAGAGACTGCAGAGTTTTAGCTACTCTTCTGTTGGAGTGTGTTGTACAGTGTATTTACTTTCCCGCATTCCCTAGTTGTACTTCCTCTATGTATTTGTGTGAGAGAGTGCTTGTTGTTGTACTTTAATTTGGACTGTAATAACGTCTGTACGCTGGTCTGAGTGTTGTGGTACATCTCTGAGTTGTGGCTATGCTGATTTCACTGGTAAACTGCGGAACCTGCAAATAAACCAAATAAGTAACGGGCCCCCGAGAGCGGGTCGTTACATCCGCCGCCGGCACCACCGCCACCTCCTCCACCCGACAACTTACGTTGACCCGAATAAGATTGAATCAAAGAGTTTAGCCTCGAATTAATCGAATTGAGCCCTGTCACACCCCGCTTCCCATTAGGCTTGAGAGCGAGGACGCGAACGGGCCCGCTTATGCAAGTAAGGAGGAGGTACTTTTGCTTTTCTTCCCTCCTTGACTTAACACAATAAGCGTCTGTGTGAAAACCGTAGGTTTTTGCTTTGCATTACTCAAAACAACACAGATAAGTAAAACATTATTACAATCTCAACAGTCTCAATGGAATTACAACAAATGGAGAAAAGAAGAGTGGGTCTTATGACCCGTACAACAAGCGAAAAGAAGTGCAATGAATGTTCACTAGTTTGACAGTTCTTGGTCCACTGGTTCAGCTACCTCAACTAGTCCTCCTGGTGCTAAAGCTCGGGATCTGACATACATCCAAAAACATGAATGTATGTCAGCAAGGGTCTGCAAGTAGATGTTAGAACCCAAGGCAAGGTATATACAAATTTATACTGAATTTAAGCGAATTTAAGCGGCATTAATAATTTAAATGAGATAATGACAACATGGTTTAACAAGCTGATTATAAAAGGAAATAAAGTAAAGACGTCCTATCATGCGGTTCTAAGTAGTTTAACAAGTAAAGTAAATCTTCTCTTTGGTTCATTAGCATGTCAATATAACTGAGATAACAATTCCAAGTTGCAAGTTTCATGTTAGCATTTCACGACTGTTAGCATTTCACGATTGTTAGCATTCACGATTGTTAGCATTCATGTCTATAAAAGGGTTCTCGCCCTTAGGACGTGATGAGTGAGTCCTTCTTCTCACGGGGGCTTACCGTGATTGGCGCTAACCCACCGCCTACGGGTGGTGCCCTTGAAGAGAGTACTCGTTCATACGCCTAGCAGCCGCTCAACCCTTACCCCACCCAAGATTTGTGCTGGAACACGAGCCAGCCTAATTCACGAATTACAAGCACGAATTTTGTCAACTCAATGACAGCACGAAAAATCACGATTTCGCCTTCCAGGCGCACGATCTCACGATGTCACTCTCTAATGACCAAGCAAAAAAGTTCTTTCAATTTAAGTCGTCAACGTTTCACCATTAATTTACAACATTCACAATAAATGAAAGAATGGCAGGCAGGTTGATTTGATGAACATTTTGCAGAAAATGAATTTTCTTTGTTATCATTAAAAATTTAGCATATATCAAGTAAAAGACCAATTGAGCATCCAATTTCAAAAATACATTATAAATTGTATACTTGCCTGATTTCGGTGATGGTGCCGTTGGGTTCGTCTCGACGGGTATTTCGTGTTGGTACTGCTGGTTCTCTGTTTTGGTTAAACAAATCACCGAATTAGATTTATTGCGAGATAACCAAAAATCGGGAAATCCTTAAAGTGGGTTCATTTAATTTTATCGGGTTCTCTGGCTAGGGTGATGTATGTATTGTGTTATACTAACCTGATACGCCTCATTTTGTTCAAATATTATTAACCTAACATTATCCAATAATTTAATAAGATGCTGAAATTAAGCTAACTAGTTGATATTAAATCCATTATTAACAACCTATTAATTAACCTAATACCAGCTAATAACGGGGGTATTATCGTGTTAGTATTACATGGTTAACATCATATTTAACACCCCCACACACTCTGTAACTACTCCTATATTATAATAATACATTTTCATTTCTTACTCTCTCTCTACCGTTATACTTATCTGTTAACTACCCCACTATCTCCCTTTCTTTATTATAACCCCTTTAAGAGGCTGACCTATCTTGACTCTCTCTCGGGCTTTCTTTCTCATTACTGCCATTTCTTTTTCTTCTCTCCGTCTTCTCTTTTATTCTTTCTATTTTTTTTTGTGTTAATCAAAGTTGCAGGCCATGGGAGAAGTTGCGCACGTACCAAGGGAGAGGAGGAAGCGACGAACGGCGCACGGGGAGCTCCGACGTACGGGCTTCGGCTGGTGGCGGCGGCTCCGGCCATGCGGCGGCGGCGGCGCAGGCTCCCAGGCGGCGGCGCACAGCTCCGGGCGGCGGCGGGCTGAGGCTAAGGGCGGAGGGGAGATGCGGCCAAGGGGAGGAGGAAGAAGAGGAGGGAAGAAGATGAAGTGTTTGTTGGGTTTGAAGAGTTTTGGATCTGAAAATATATCTTCAGATTCGATTGAAACTGAAATTTGTATAGGTTTTGATTAGTTTCAGATCTGAAATTGTTTGGGTTTTCAGATTTGATTTTGGTTTGGTTTGGGTGTTGCTTCTCCCCTTTCTCCCTCTAGGTGATTTACTGATTTCAAAATCAAGGGAAGAAATTTGGGGGATTGATGTTCGTGAGCTGATCAGATTTGTTGGAGACTTTGCATAGGAGTTTTTCTGGTAGAAGACGATGGGTTTGCATGTTCGATGGGCTGATTTTGTTGGGAACTGATTTGTTAATCAGAGAGTGGTTTATATGAACTTGTAATGAACTGATTTGTTGGGAATTGATAGTGTTTAAGTCAAAGTTCCCTTTGGCTATAATTTAATTCATTTTGTCTTAAGCAGATATGGTGTTGGTTTGTCTGCAGATTTAGTCAAGGGTTAGGTTAGTGATTAGGATAGGTATTAATTGTTAACATGACTAATCGTGAGGAAACGTGTGTGTGTTGAAAGGGAATTTAAAGCTAACTTGACTAATTGTTTTAGGGGGAAAGGAACCTGGTTATATCAACGTGTTGGTTGTTTTTAGTGGTAGGTGGAGTTCATGTAAGAGTTAGAGGGATTTAAGTGAACCTAAATGTAATTAGTAATTAGTGAAAATTAAAAGTGATTAGCAAGATAATTTAAATCAAGTAATTAGTAAAATAATTACGTTAAAGTATATAGCTAAACTTGATGGTAGATTAATTGTGCCACGGTAAAAAAACGGAAACAGAGACGCGCTCGCGTCGACTCGTAGCAAAAAAACGTACGGACGAAAAGTTATTTGAATGACTGAAGTAAACTACTGGTACGGAAAAAAAACACGCCTAAAAATACTGGCCGTTACATTTTACCCACCTTAAGAAAAATTCCGTCCTCGGAATTCTTATCAACTAATGAGCAGAAAACAAGTATGGATTATACTCTTGTATTTCTAGGAGGTAAATTATGACCTGAAATACTTCGAGAAGAAGAAATGAAATTGGTTAGGAAAAGACACAAGTGATGTGATTAAAATTGAGTTTCAAAAAGAGGTTCGGATGACTAAGCATCATCGATGGCCTTAACCGTTAGTTGGCAAGTAAAAAAAAAGGCTGGAGACGACTACCCAAGATGTGCAGAGATAAGGATGAGAAAATAATAAAATACAAATATATAAATATATTCCCAACTGCAATCCCAGTATTCTAACACCCTGGTTGTTAAACTTATAACCTCAAACAAGTGTTCCTAAAATAAATCATCACTTCTCGTCTCGTCACTGAATAATGTTACAACCGTAATCTTATCCTGAACTTAAATATAGGTTCAAGCGGGCCCAGTAATATATATAGGTCCAATAATGTTACAACCGTAATCTTATCCTCAAACAAGTGTTCCTAAAATAAATCATCACTTCTCGTCTCGTCACTGAATAATGTTACAACCGTAATCTTATCCTGAACTTAAATATAGGTCCAATACTTCTCCTTTCTTTTTTTTTTATTTCTATCTCATAATTCTTGTCTTAAACAATTAATACTTTAAACAAGGCAACCTCAGAAGGGAAAATACAAACTATCCTTAACCAATACGTCTTATAATTTTCTTCACTCCTTCGCTTATCATTGTTATTAATACCGTAACATCTTCTCGGGGGTCTTTAAGGTACGGTATCCTCTATACATCTTCCAAAAAAAATACGTGCATTCTCCTAAGTTGTCTCATCTATAATGTATCATTCCTTGCTCATTGTATAACCTAACTTGTAGTATTATAATTATGACATCCATAAATCCCAATTCTAATCTTATTCTTGTATTAATCTATTGATATAACGGTGCTCTACCAATTACTAACATAAGACGACAAGTATAATTACGCCTAGTATACATCACCATCTATCATCAACATTTATCAGGCTCCCAACTCATTCTTCATTGAGATAACTCATAAATTTTAAACACCTTAATTAACAAACTGTAAAATCACATCTCATCATTTCTTATTTATCCTAAGCAACTTTAGACCAATTTACGTCATTATCCTTTTTGTATCAACATGTCATATTATTCTCGACGTCTCCATCACTTGACATATATGATGAAATCTTGTTACTTCGAATATTCTACTCATTCTCCCGATCACCATGGATCATACTACAGTTTCATATTACTATTATACATTACTCGCCTGAACTTCAAATCTGTAACTTACTCATCTTCATGTGCACTACTCATGGTATGGAATCCTATTGAAGTCATAATGAATGGGTATAAACCAAATGCGAAATATAATTCTGAAAACATCATTCTATTTACCATATTGTAAACCATCAATATAACTACTCCTTACATCATCTCAAACTACTCTTATCTGTAATTATTAATCACTTAATAACAATAATCATATCTAACATCCTATCAACATAACGCATAACAAAATTCAATACTGCCGATGATAGAAGTAAAGGTAAAAGAATAACATTTTAAAAGAAATGGTTATAATGCAAATTTAAATTACTCTCGCTAAAGTGGTATCAAGTAAATGGGTGTAGAATCAAGTTTGTGACGAATGGGTTTCAGGTGAGGCAAGGGTATGGAATTAGCTTGATCAGAAAGATGATCTTACAGGTGCAAGAAGTAAGAACAGCCATGCATATTCGAGTGGAAGGTAAAGCACTGATGGCTACTCAAGTGGGGTAAGTAAATTGCATGTAATGCATAAAGTAAAGGTGACTGTGCAAGGGTAAAAGTAATGACGGTGACATGGTAGATGGTAGCAACAATGTTTTAATCAACATGTGATGACAATAGTAAGACAACCAGGTAGACTCAGTAATACTGAAAAAGACAAGTAATGAGTGAGCATGTGGAAAACAAATGTTGCTTGACTATCTAATAGCGTAGGCTGACCTAATAATAAGAAGTCTAGTTTAACTCCTAAACTAGCCAGGCAGTCAAGGCTTGAAGGCCCAGGTCACTTCTATGACCGCAGGACAAGTCCTTTGGTTGACCAATCCCCTTCCCATTCCTTTCTAGACACTGATCCAATAGTAATTTAAGATCGCTTTTTATTATACCGTTCTATCACGTTCGAGTAGTCTCGACTTAGTCGGTGAAACTGTAGTATCAAATCAGTAGTCGTGACAAGAGTTAGTTTGATCAAGTGGCATAGAAATGGTTATGGATGATTAAATGGGAGAATGCGAGGTATGTGCAAGAATGTGACAATATCCTAATAACGTATATAAGGATAGTGAATATGTGGTATAAGTTTAAAATAGTAGATAAGCAAAAGACGAAAGGGTCATGTGTGCAGAGATGTAGTATTTGTTTCGTAAATGGAGATAGATTTTTTTTTAATATACAAAAATTTCACAGTATAAATACGATGAATTTATAACTAATACACTGAAATAGTTGATGTTTTATTTAGCATAAAAAAGTATTTAAAATTAGTATATGGTCGGTTGATTTGAAATCTGTTGTAGTATAGTAATGCCATACATAATCATGAATCACGTCCTTGCGGTCCAGCGGACACAGTCAGGGAAGTGACTAAGCCAGGATCACTTACCCCAAGTCTAGCTTGGGTGATCCAACAAACTTAGCCAAGCACATTGACCGGATCATGGTCCATTGAAGGAAGTTTATCATTTATATGTGTGCCATTAAAAGAGTTTAAAGATAAAGATTTCCATATGTAAGAAGTAAAATAGGATAGTATAGATTTGAAATCATTAAAAAGTTTGTGACTAAAAATTTTCAGTGAAGGAAACTCAAAATCAATGAATAATTTTAAGTCAGTGGAAAAGTGTGAGGCCTATGTAAAAGATTTTTAAAGAAGTTAAATTGGGCGAGAAATTCCATGAAAGAGATATTGATAGTAAAATCAGTATAGTGATAGGAGTGATTCAAAGGATAAAGATGGCTGTTAGAAAGATCACGTGGGTTAAAAGCAAGGATTAGAATAGGATGATCAATTGGGAGTGCGGGTAGGAAATGATCGGTGAAAAGTCTACGATAGATTCCTAATGTCAAGAAAAATGGAATGTAAAATGAAGGGAGACTAAAAATCAAGGATATACTATTTTGGTTAACTAAGGATCAGGAAACTTAGGACGGGAATTTTCTAATGAAGTTGATCGGGGTAGAAAATTCTTAGGAAGGTGTTGTTTGAGAGTCAAGATTGTAATATTATCTATGATGTTTTAAAGTATTTTGCATGAGCATAGACCTGCATGGGCCACCACTAAAACCTGTCACACCCCGCTTCCCATTAGGCTTGAGAGCGAGGACGCGAACGGGCCCGCTTATGCAAGTAAGGAGGAGGTACTTTTGCTTTTCTTCCCTCCTTGACTTAACACAATAAGCGTCTGTGTGAAAACCGTAGGTTTTTGCTTTGCATTACTCAAAACAACACAGATAAGTAAAACATTATTACAATCTCAACAGTCTCAATGGAATTACAACAAATGGAGAAAAGAAGAGTGGGTCTTATGACCCGTACAACAAGCGAAAAGAAGTGCAATGAATGTTCACTAGTTTGACAGTTCTTGGTCCACTGGTTCAGCTACCTCAACTAGTCCTCCTGGTGCTAAAGCTCGGGATCTGACATACATCCAAAAACATGAATGTATGTCAGCAAGGGTCTGCAAGTAGATGTTAGAACCCAAGGCAAGGTATATACAAATTTATACTGAATTTAAGCGAATTTAAGCGGCATTAATAATTTAAATGAGATAATGACAACATGGTTTAACAAGCTGATTATAAAAGGAAATAAAGTAAAGACGTCCTATCATGCGGTTCTAAGTAGTTTAACAAGTAAAGTAAATCTTCTCTTTGGTTCATTAGCATGTCAATATAACTGAGATAACAATTCCAAGTTGCAAGTTTCATGTTAGCATTTCACGACTGTTAGCATTTCACGATTGTTAGCATTCACGATTGTTAGCATTCATGTCTATAAAAGGGTTCTCGCCCTTAGGACGTGATGAGTGAGTCCTTCTTCTCACGGGGGCTTACCGTGATTGGCGCTAACCCACCGCCTACGGGTGGTGCCCTTGAAGAGAGTACTCGTTCATACGCCTAGCAGCCGCTCAACCCTTACCCCACCCAAGATTTGTGCTGGAACACGAGCCAGCCTAATTCACGAATTACAAGCACGAATTTTGTCAACTCAATGACAGCACGAAAAATCACGATTTCGCCTTCCAGGCGCACGATCTCACGATGTCACTCTCTAATGACCAAGCAAAAAAGTTCTTTCAATTTAAGTCGTCAACGTTTCACCATTAATTTACAACATTCACAATAAATGAAAGAATGGCAGGCAGGTTGATTTGATGAACATTTTGCAGAAAATGAATTTTCTTTGTTATCATTAAAAATTTAGCATATATCAAGTAAAAGACCAATTGAGCATCCAATTTCAAAAATACATTATAAATTGTATACTTGCCTGATTTCGGTGATGGTGCCGTTGGGTTCGTCTCGACGGGTATTTCGTGTTGGTACTGCTGGTTCTCTGTTTTGGTTAAACAAATCACCGAATTAGATTTATTGCGAGATAACCAAAAATCGGGAAATCCTTAAAGTGGGTTCATTTAATTTTATCGGGTTCTCTGGCTAGGGTGATGTATGTATTGTGTTATACTAACCTGATACGCCTCATTTTGTTCAAATATTATTAACCTAACATTATCCAATAATTTAATAAGATGCTGAAATTAAGCTAACTAGTTGATATTAAATCCATTATTAACAACCTATTAATTAACCTAATACCAGCTAATAACGGGGGTATTATCGTGTTAGTATTACATGGTTAACATCATATTTAACACCCCCACACACTCTGTAACTACTCCTATATTATAATAATACATTTTCATTTCTTACTCTCTCTACCGTTATACTTATCTGTTAACTACCCCACTATCTCCCTTTCTTTATTATAACCCCTTTAAGAGGCTGACCTATCTTGACTCTCTCTCGGGCTTTCTTTCTCATTACTGCCATTTCTTTTTCTTCTCTCCGTCTTCTCTTTTATTCTTTCTATTTTTTTTTGTGTTAATCAAAGTTGCAGGCCATGGGAGAAGTTGCGCACGTACCAAGGGAGAGGAGGAAGCGACGAACGGCGCACGGGGAGCTCCGACGTACGGGCTTCGGCTGGTGGCGGCGGCTCCGGCCATGCGGCGGCGGCGGCGCAGGCTCCCAGGCGGCGGCGCACAGCTCCGGGCGGCGGCGGGCTGAGGCTAAGGGCGGAGGGGAGATGCGGCCAAGGGGAGGAGGAAGAAGAGGAGGGAAGAAGATGAAGTGTTTGTTGGGTTTGAAGAGTTTTGGATCTGAAAATATATCTTCAGATTCGATTGAAACTGAAATTTGTATAGGTTTTGATTAGTTTCAGATCTGAAATTGTTTGGGTTTTCAGATTTGATTTTGGTTTGGTTTGGGTGTTGCTTCTCCCCTTTCTCCCTCTAGGTGATTTACTGATTTCAAAATCAAGGGAAGAAATTTGGGGGATTGATGTTCGTGAGCTGATCAGATTTGTTGGAGACTTTGCATAGGAGTTTTTCTGGTAGAAGACGATGGGTTTGCATGTTTGATGGGCTGATTTTGTTGGGAACTGATTTGTTAATCAGAGAGTGGTTTATATGAACTTGTAATGAACTGATTTGTTGGGAATTGATAGTGTTTAAGTCAAAGTTCCCTTTGGCTATAATTTAATTCATTTTGTCTTAAGCAGATATGGTGTTGGTTTGTCTGCAGATTTAGTCAAGGGTTAGGTTAGTGATTAGGATAGGTATTAATTGTTAACATGACTAATCGTGAGGAAACGTGTGTGTGTTGAAAGGGAATTTAAAGCTAACTTGACTAATTGTTTTAGGGGGAAAGGAACCTGGTTATATCAACGTGTTGGTTGTTTTTAGTGGTAGGTGGAGTTCATGTAAGAGTTAGAGGGATTTAAGTGAACCTAAATGTAATTAGTAATTAGTGAAAATTAAAAGTGATTAGCAAGATAATTTAAATCAAGTAATTAGTAAAATAATTACGTTAAAGTATATAGCTAAACTTGATGGTAGATTAATTGTGCCACGGTAAAAAAACGGAAACAGAGACGCGCTCGCGTCGACTCGTAGCAAAAAAACGTACGGACGAAAAGTTATTTGAATGACTGAAGTAAACTACTGGTACGGAAAAAAAACACGCCTAAAAATACTGGCCGTTACAAGCCCTTTCCTTAAAAAAGAATGGACTTTGTGGTATGATACTATGAGAAAAGATGCGAATTTTGAAGAAGCAATGTGATGCTTCGATTCACAGGATACCCGAAAAGTACGAATTTGTCACAAGTTCTTCCAGTGTAGCGAGACGAATGAGGAAAAGAAAAGAAATACAATTGAGTAAGCAGGTCCACTGCGCATTGCTGGGATGGTACATGTAATGTTCCCACATACAAAGCATCCAAACACAAAGCATGTACAACAAATAATATAGAAACATCCAGAAGCAACATTGAGACAAATAGAAGAACCCTAATATTATAAATAGCCAATCATGTCTATGTACATCTTTATACAACTACATCATCAACATATATAACATCTCAACACTACCCTAGAAGCAACCCCAAGAGTACATGTGTCACTCTTGTCTCCCCTCGCCGCCCAACCTAAACTCAGACTCCACATCCAATACTCCATCTACAACTCCAACCCCCAAGCAACTGAAAACCATAAATTGGGCGTACTCTAGTAGGATATCCAGAAAATAATTATAATACTACTAATAAGAGCACTAATAATAATAAGCATGAACTTACACACCAATATGCATTGAATACATAGCACACACACATCAATAATCTTTAAGCACACTCACATAGGGCAACACATCCATTAATATTAATAAAATACATTCCTATATATAAGAATCCACATAGTCAACCAAATAGGGTATGCAATATATACACTACATAGCCTACGATACAAACCACACGTATATACAATCATAAATACATTATATATCACACAGAAATATCTGCCCTAGCGTACAAAACACTATGAGTCATTACAAGCATGGATGTTGTTGTCATGTGTCTGTCTCGCCAGCCCCCCTCATCCCACCGTCACTCTCCCTCCAAAAAAAACACGTCATCTCTATTCAAAACTTACATGTCTGTCATTAAAATTGCTCAGTACATAGACCACTTCATCCAGGGACGAGACAGGATGAATGGGGTTTTTTTTGGGTGAACTGACCAAAATTTACTCTATATTCAAGGGACATGATAAGCTGGTCTGCGAACTGAGCGAAAAAGTCTGTTCGCATAGCAACTCCCAAAAGCCTTCTCCTCTCTCCATTTTCTCTTTAGGGTTTTTGTAGTCGCAGCACCTAACATACAAAATGGCGAGTGTCTCAAGTGATAACGGACGATGGAGAGACCTCGACAAGCTCCTCGCTCGACCGGGAAACATCGTCGCCCCCGGATTCGAAGCCACGCCTCAGGTTTGCCCTTTCTCAAAGAGTGATTCTTCGCTTTGTTCTTTAAATTTAACCCTAAATTAGTTTCCACTCGACGATCGGAATTGCTGGTAGTTGAGGGAAGAGATTGGAGAGCTAGCCAAGGTCTTGGTGGTTGGTGCCGGCGGTCTGGGCTGCGAATTGCTGAAAGACCTGGCGCTCTCTGGGTTCAAGAACATCGATGTCATTGATATGGACACTATCGAGGTCTCCAATCTCAACCGGCAGTTTCTTTTCAGGTCACTTCTCATGCTACCACTAATACCGCCACCATCGCCACCATCATTCTTGTTATAGTACCCCTTGTTTATCAATATATCAACAAACTGGTGACAATTGTATGGTTCTATTCATCTTCTGTAGCACTTGGCTGGGCGCTATAGGCGTGCTGGATGCCATAGTTATTAGACTACATACATACATTTTCCCCCAAGAATGCGCTCAGCTTATAAATTACCCTATAGAATCATTGCAGTTATTATTTCCCTTTTTAAAAAAGAAACGAAAATGTTAATTGCAGCTACTGGCGAGAGTTTCCTATTTTTTCTGACGAATCTTCTTTGTCGGGAGGAACTTGGAATAATTCGAAGGGCTGATGATCATGTCAGGCAATGATGTTAAACTGATTGGGTAGTGGGGATACACATTTCATAGCCAATGTTTGTTTGACTAGGTTTGGCAAGTCATAATGAAGCATTAAATCCAAAGTAATCATAAGAAATTCTAATTACTTTATAAATACGGAATAGATAACTAAAATTAAAACTAAAATTATAATTACCGTACTTTGTATATTAAGCAATATACGGGATTCATAGGATGATTGTCACATTTTTGATCAATGGAAGAGCTAGCAACCAACCAATATGATCAGCTACGTCTTGCACCAACACACCACCCAATACAATGATGGAGATTGTCAAAATCCGAGCTATGGATGCAATTTGGCTGGTTGAAATTAGGGAAGGAGAGGTAGAGAGTAAATGCTAGGTTTTTGGTTATAATATCAATTTATATTATATATGAAGCCATAGTCTTCTTATGTATATATTGGTGCGAGATTCGATCAAGATTTAATCTCAATCATCCATACACAAGGACTCAAATAGTACTTGGTTGGGCATATCCACCTAGGCTGCACACATGTTTGGTCCAATATCATATAAGCCTACAATTAGGAACACCACATTAATGTTGATGGTTCAAAGGCCACATGCGGTTGGTTATGGGAAGCCTTAGACCCAAATAACCTTGCATCTTGTTCATGGGGGTATATCCAAAAGTAAAGTTTCAATATTTAGTTGGATGTTTATTTTCTAACCATTTTAACTATATTGAAGTGTCAATACTTAGTTGGATGTTCAGACGTTATTAGGAATCATTGTAATGATCAGAGTGTTTATTTAGTGCTCTAAGTTTTTTATTTTTCTGGTGATTCATACATGCAACAAACTAAAATAGAATAAGTTTTGCTCAAGGTGCAATTATGAAAGGTTGATCTATGTACATTAGTTATCAGCAATGAGTTCTAACCGTGGAGAGATCCAAAGATGCAAGACGTTCTTTTGAAAGAGTAATAAACTAAGTTATTACCTATTATTGTGCTCCTTTTGCACTGATAATCAATGTTGTAAATATGGTTTCATTCTACATGTTGTTCTTGAATAAATGGTTTTTGCAGATTACACAGAAATATTACACAGAAATGAATTTTTAAATGTATGTAGTATTAATCTATGTTTTCAAGTCTCAAACATGACTACCACACTTTGACACATTGAATTATCTATGACATGCACATATGACACTGAACATATTCATAAGTTTTGAACATCGATGAACTTGCATCTCGTGTGTGGGTGTGTCAGACACCAGGGGCGGAACTACCCACAAAGTTGTGGGGGCACGGCCCCCCACCAAACGTTGATACACACACGTATGTATGTATGTATATTTGTATATATATGTGCATGTAGATATGCATGTATATGTATCATGCCCCCATCAAAAAAAAATATATGTATTGGGACCCCATCAAACCAAATACGTGGTTCTGCTATGTCGGACAACAATTTTAGTTGAAAGAAGTGTACATCATAGATATTAATATATTATATATACAACTACACAAAATATTTGTGCATATTTATGCTTATGTTTTACTAATTCCTGCAACTATATGGATCGGGTCCCACCACATACCCCGATAAATTTTAAGACTTTCCCTTCAAATTTTTTAGAACTTTCAATCATTGCCTTTGATTTTTTAAAGATTCAATCTCAACCATTTTTATATCAACTTGTTTTTGGGATATCTTCCTTTTCGAGGATGATGCCAAACAGACAATAGGGGTGTTATTAGTGTATAAAAGTTCATCTAGAAAAAATTTACATAAGCTAACAAATTCTGTTACTCTTAATCAACAAAAATATCACTTGCTAAAGTATGCAATGGAAGTAAATCACAAGCATGATAAACAATTGTAACACAGAGAATGGATAGCAAACACAAACACGAATTTACCCTAATTCAGATAACCAAGTTCCATATGGTTCCCGTATCTTACTCAAGCCACCAGAGTGCCACTTGGCACATTCCACTATTTTTCAAATAGTTACAATTACCTCTTTCCTAGAGTTCTTTCTTACAACAATTTTTTTCTCAAGAAAATAAACTCGACACCTCTACACTTCGAGGATTTTCACTTACTCTTTTAGATGAATACAATTTTACCTATATAGTCTTGCTTTGAAGCCTTGTGTTATGTTGGCTATAGTAGAAAGCTTTGATCTATAAAGATGTTGAAAATGAAGGCTTTGAGATCACGAAAACTTTAGTTAAAGCATTTCAGAACTCTTTTAAACATGCGCCAAAGAAAAGAGAGCATGAGGGTTTTTGAGAAAGCTTTAAAACTTGTTTTTTGCGCTTAAAATTCTTCTCTTATTGTTGTCAAAAATCTTAGTAAACTTAGCTTATAAAGGGGTGAAAAACCGTTGAAAAACTATTCTGAAACACACATTCAACAGATTAAAAAAACATCTTTTCGAAAGTCGCAGAATTTTGTTTTCTTTCCGTGGAGCTGTCGGTAGTCGACTAGAGTACAACTGGTAGTCGATTATCCAGACAACTACAGTTGTTGACTACCAGAATAACTGTAGTCGACTACTTCATGGGACGTTGAAATCCCAATGAAAGTAGTCGACTCCCATATTAGAAATAGTCGACTATTAAGCTGATACATATGATACCATGTTGAAGAATATTTTAAAACATTTTAAAATCATTTTTGAAGTGATCTTATGTGTGAGTGAGCTTCTAACAAGACTTTAACATGCTAAGACACAATAAAGAAAAATTTGTCAATAATATTTTTACATTGAAGTCCATTAATGCATTCTTGAGTCTTCAAGCTCATTGTCTTGCTCCATTTTGTCCATGGCATTGTTTAGCTCATCCCTAATCCATTGAGTGCTTTATTTGATTTTCTTAAGCTTATGCACTCAAAAATGTTAGATGCAACATATGTTCATCATCAAAACCACACGTGGTAAGACTTAATTTTCAACATTCTCTTTCTTTTTGACGATGTCAAACAATGCGTCCGTAATAATTAAAAATTGCTTACCTTTCCTGCAACACATCATATTAGCAATGTAATTATGTATGCCATCTAAAATCTCTACCCCTTTTGTTATCAACAAAAAGATATTTAATAAAAAGTGATCTCTTCCCTTTTTGAAAACATAGTCTTTAAAATTTTACCACCACATGCAAATCTCTCTAGAGATATGCATGAAAAACGTGACTCAATGATAATATACTATGGCTAAGCATGAAAAATAATCTTACAAAATACTTGGTAAAAAGCTTATCTCCCCTGCAAATAAGATCATTTAATTTCTAGTCTCTCCCTATAAATATGCAAATTTTGAATTTTTGGAGGCAAGCAAGCAATCTTCAAATCCATACAAATAAATTTGAGTACCTAAAAATCCAAAATTCTTTGTACTCTTTTCTTTTGAGTCCATGGGGTTAGCAATCAAAAATGATATCAAACATTATGGAACCAAACCTAATTGGGTTTAGATTTTCTATCATTTGAAAATATATAATTATCGCTATAATATACATTGTTTATAAACCCATAAACATATTCATCCTTCATTTGGATGGTCCCTCTCTTGGGTAACCAAACTTTGACGAATCTATATGTGGCTTTATGTACCTTAGGCTGATGAACAATCTTAACATTTTGATGGGTCTTATATCTTAGGCCATGCTTGCTACTTGAGGGTATTTGTGAGCTAATTGGATCATTTATTTTTTCTTTACCCATATTAAATCTAGTAACATTCATACACAAATCTTCATGTTTGGCCATAATGATGGCCAATGTGTTTTCCAAGTCACTAAATCTATCACTAAGGTTTTAATATTATACACTAAGCTTCCTATTCAATTCTTCTAATTCTTTATTCTTGCTAGTCGATTTTACATTTTCTTGCTTAATCTTTTCTAAATCAAGATCAGAAGAACTAGCATTACAATCTTAATGTTTTTTCTTGAGAGTAAGAAATTCTCTCAATTTTCTCTCATACTCGGCATAAAGCCTGCCATACTCTTCCTTCTAATCATACTCATCATCGCTAGAATCACTACTACTAAAATGTGAGTCATAATATTTTATCTCTTTGTTTTCTTTGGCTATGAAGCACATGTATGTCACATTTTCTTTTTCTTCTTTGGATGAGGACGAAGAAGAAGAAGAGTCATCCGTTTTTCCCGGACTCCAACCATATGCGGCAAAGGCCTTTCTATTTGGGTTTTGACCTTCACCTTGTCATTTCCTTTCTTTTTGTTAGTGGACAATCTCTCTTCTAATGACACGGCTTGTTGCATCCAAAACAAATAAGGTCGTTAGTTAATCTATGTTTCAGATTTCGAGACTTACGTTCCTTGAGAATTTTCTTGAAACTATTGGAAATGAGAGCTAGTTGGTCCTCGCTATCATCTGGACTTCTCCGTTACCGATGTAGCTTTGAGGGTAATGTTCTCCTTCTTTTTAGGTTCATCCTTGTCTTTTCTTTGTTGGAGGCCGTTCTCGTATGCCGTGAGGTTGGTGATCAACTCTTCTAAAGTGAGCTTGGAAGTGTCATTTTCTTCTTCTATGGCCATGGCCTTCCTCTCCTCGGGTGGGAGACATTCAAGTATCTTGGTCACATGATCCTCTTGGGTGTAGTTCTTACAAAGACGTGTAAATGTGTTGATTATCTCCGATGAAGCGGGTGAACATATCCGAAGTTGATTCTCTCAGCTTCTTCTCAAAATTTTCATACATGCTAACATTTAGAGCAACCTTAGAAGATTTAACTTTCGTGAGTGGAGATTGCACGTGCTACTCAAATTTCGTGAGTGGAGATTGCACGTGTTACTCAGTTGGATTCTGTGTTGTTGAGTGAACAAAGAAGTGTGTTCATTGCCTTGAAGCTCAATGCATCTTTCTTTTTCTTGGCCTTGGTCCATTCATTTGGTGTCTTCGTTGGCTCTACATATTCTTTTTCCACAATGGTCTAAATGTCATAATAGATGGCCCTAAAGTAAACGTGGTTGCGATTCTTCCATGTGCCGTAGTTTAATATGATGAGGAAAGGTGGACGGTTGGTTGATTGGCCTTCGGGGTAGATGTCATTGTTGTTTGTTGATGTCATTCTTTAACTTGGTTCTGATACCACGTGTTGGAAAACACTGGTATCACGATCGACTCTTAAGTTACCAAGCTCTGATACCACATGTTGGAATACACTAGTGTCACGATCGACTCCAAGTTACCAAGCTCTGATACCACGTGTTGGGATCTTCTCCTTCCTGAGGATGATGTGAAGTAGACAATAGAGGGGGGTTGATTAGTGTATAAAAGTTCCTCTAGAAAATCTACCTTAGTTAATAAATGGTGTTTTCCAAATTTAACTTAATCAACAAAAATATCACTTGCTCAAGTCTGCAGCGAAAATAAAGCGATAAACAATTGCAACACAGAGAATGGATAACAAACACAAACATAAATTTATCTTGATTTGGATACTCAACTCTCACTTGGTTCCTGTAACCTACTCCAGCCATTCGAGTCCCATTCGGCTCAATCCATTATTTTTCAAATAGTTACAATTGTTTCTTTCTAAGAGGTTTTTCTTACAATAATTTTCTTCTCAAGAAAATAAATTCACAATCTCAACACTTTGAGGAATTTCACTTACTCTTTTGGATGAATACAATTTTACATATAGCCTTGCTTTGAAGCCTTGTGTTGTGTTGGCTACAGTAGAAAGCTTTGATCTCTAAAGATGGTGAAAAATGAAGGCTTTGAGATCACGAAAATTTTGGCTAAAGAAGTTCAGAAATCTTTTAAAACACGAGCCAACGAAAAGAGAGCTTGAGGGTTTTTGAGAAAGCTTTAAACTTGATTTTTACTGTTAAAATTCTTCTCTTATTGTTGTAAAAAAACTCAGCAAACTCAGCTTATAAAGGGGTGAAAAACCGTTGAAAAACTATTTCAAAAACACCCCTCTAACGGATTGAAAAAACAACTTTTCGAAAATCACGGAGCTATGTTTTCTTTTTGTTGAGCTGTCGGTAGTCGACTACAGTATAACTAGTAATCGACTATCTAGACAACTGCAGTCGACTGCCAGAACAATTGTAGTCGACTACTTCACGAGGACAGAAATCTCAATAAAAGTAGCCGACTCTTATATTTGGAATTGTCGACTACTAACTACTAAGTTGTTACATATGATACTATGTTGAAAACCCTTTTAAAATATTTTAAAACATTTTTAAATCAATTTTGAAGTGATCCTATATGTGCGTGACATGCTAACATGCTAAAGACAAAATAAAGAAAAATACATCAATAATATTTTTACATTGAAGTCCATTGATGCATTCTTGAGTCTTCATGCTTATTGTCTTGCTCCATTTTGTCCATGGCATTGTTTAGCTCATCCCTAATCCATTGAGTGATTTATTTGATTTTGATGGGACCCGCGTGTACCAGAGGAGACGGACCAAGGGGATGCGCGAGCAAGGGACTCGGTCGAACCCAACATGAGGCAAATTGGCGTTTTCGTATCTATCTGATTATTTTATATTATAATGGCAAACTTGTAATTAGATTAGAGGGGGATTAGTATCTAACCTAGGGTTAGTCGCCATTTGCTACTATGCTTGATTTTGATATTTTGTGAGGAAGAGAGTTCTTCGTGTTTTTCGGGAAAGGTGTGGACGTCCCTTATCAATCGACGTCTTGGGAGAGAAGGTTACTTCTTATTTGTAGCCTATTTATCTATCAAAATTCAGTTTTTATTCCAATAAATTTCAGTTTCGTAGAGTTCCTATCATTTTGGTATCAGAGCACGTCGATCCATGTCGGCGGCTACGAGATCTAAAGATTGGTTCGATGCGGTAGAGGAGAAATTGACGGGGGAGATCGATGGCCTCAAGGGCGAGGTCGCGAGCGTGATGGAAATCTTAGCGAATCATAGTGGACATTCGAACGAACATGGCGAAGCCCTAGCGAAGATCATCTTCCAACTCGGGGAGATTTCAATGCATCTAAAAGGAGGTGACGAAAACCCTAAAGTGGCGACCAAGGTGCCACCTTTGGACAAGGGGAAGGAAAAGATAAAGAGAATTGTTGAGGGATTCGTTCATGAGGAAGAGAAGTACAAGGAGGAAGATGGATGGCCGTGGGAGAAAGATTACTGTGAATTGATTCGTCGAAAAGCGGATGATGCGAGGCAGGGGCGACCCTAGCTGCCTCTCCCATGATGCGCGACATGGCTTTGGGGGGCCGTGAGTCCCTCCCCAGGCCCCCGCGGGCCCCTAGGATGTCCGGCAGGGGGCGGCGTCCCCCCAGCAGCGGCTGGGGCCGGTGAAGGCCCCCAGGGCCCCGGCGGGCCCTGTCGACCAGCGACAAGGCCGCTGGGGCCCCGAGAATCTTCGGCCGGGCCCAACGGCCTCTTCTCAGGGCCGCTGGAGCCACGTTGACCAGGGAAGAGCCCCTTGCGAGGGGTTGGGGTGCACGGCAGGAGGAACGACAGCCTTTTGGTGATTTACAGCCTCGGAGGACCCGGCACGTGGATTCGACGACAGAATTGACCTGGGAGTTTTTAGGAGTATGATGATGACAGAGGACGGTTTCAGGACTCTTCCGACCCTCGATTTGGCGATGATAGATGGTACCCTCCTCCGAACACCCAAGAGGGACGCCCTGGAGACGTCGAGGAAGGGTACCGAGACTACCATGAGGAGCACGAGGGCCGGCTGGAGGCTACAGATGATGGGGAGATATGCCTCGAGGGGGTTATGGAGATCTGGGGAGAGGGCAACCGATGGAGGACATGAGACACACCAGGAGAGGTGGCAGCACTACCATCAGCCTAGATATGACGGGGGACGAGGAGACCAGGGAACATTAAATATGGACATGTTGCGAAAGATGAAAATGCCTGTATTTGATGAGGTGGATCCAGTGTCGTGGATCAATAGAGCAGAGAGATTTTGTAGATTCTCTCGCATGACTGAGGAGCAGAAGTTGAAGGCAGTAGGTATTTTTCTGGATGGGAAGGTCTTCGCTTGATTTCAGTGGATGGATGCGAGGCGTCCTTTTCGCTCATGGGAGGAGATCAGGGACCAGATGGTGGAGAGGTTCAAAAATCCCCACTTGGAGAACGTGAGGGAGCAATTGCTATCACTCAGGCAGGAGGGCACAATGCGAGATTATCTAGGAGGTTCGAGGCCCTATCAGGACAGGTGCAAGAGTGACTGATGAGACGATGGAGAGCACCTTCATGAAGGGGTCGAGGGCCACTATTCGAGCAGTGGTGCGCTTGTCGAAGCCTCAGAGTCTGATGGAGACCATAAAGTACGCTCAGATGACGGAGAACTGGCAGTTGGAGAAGAGGAAGACAAGGGGTGCTTGGAGTGGCCCAGTTTCCCGTAGCCAGACAGCGACATGTGGGCAGCAGAGAACCACTACGGGAGCAGATCCTGCCACCAAGGAGAAGAGTGGAAAGAAGAGTAGTGCATCACAGGTTGGGGGTAGTTCAGACGGATGACTGACGCAGAGACGAGGGAGAAGCGACAGAAGGGCCTATGTTTAGATGCGACAAGCGATTCACACCAGGCCACAGATGTGCGGGGCACAAGCTTCAGGTGCTGCTACTTGAGGATGAGGATGACGAGGCTGATGTGGAGGACGAGATCGCTGATGTGGAGGTGGAGTCTGAGGGCCATCAGTTAGACATGGCCGAGGTTTCCCTTAACTTCGTGGTAGGGTTTCCACCGAACCATACCATGAAGTTGAGGGAGCATATCGGCGACCAGGAGGTGACAGTACTTATCGACAGTGGGACGACCCACAATTTCATTTTCAGGAGAGTGGTGGTTCAGCACGAGCTCCAGCTGACAGACTGTGGCAGCTTCAGTGTCGTGATGTGGACAGTGAAGGAGAGCAGCCGTGGGGTTTGTAGAGGGCATGTGCTGATACTACAGGGGGTGCAGGTGATAGCTGACTTCCTGTCTCTAGACTTGGAGAGTATCGATGTCATCCTGTGCATGATTTGGTTACAGACGCAGGGGGAGATGAGAGTGAACTGGAAACTGTTCAGGATGTAGTTCCAGGAGGATGGGAGAGCAGTAGTACTAAGGGAGACCCCAGCCTATGCAGAGTACTGATCTTGCTGAAGACCATGGTAAGGATCATCCAGACGGAGGGCGGTGGATACTTGGTGGAGTTATATTCATTGACAGGAGAGGTGGGCGCTGAGGCTAGCGGGGAGCAGCACATTCCAGGGGAGGTATAACAGTTGATGGAGCAGTTCGAGGATGTCTTTCAGGAGACACGAGGACTACCACCGCCAAGGGATCATGAGCATACCATAGTCCTGCGGGAGGGCGTGTCTCACATCAGTGTGAGGCCCTACCACTACCCACAGGCACAGAAGGACGAGATCGAGAGGATGGTGGCAGAGATGGTGCAGGCGGGTGTGATACAGCCTAGTGTGAGCCCCTTTTTCAGTCTGGTGCTGTTGGTGAAGAAGAAGGATGAGAGTTGGCGCTTCTGCCTAGACTGCAGGGCATTGAACAAGGAGACGGTGCCAGATAAGTTCCACATACATGTGATTGATGAGCTTTTGGATGAGTTGCACATGGCAACCATATTCACGAAGATAGATATCAAATCGGGCTACCACCAGATCAGGATGCGGGGGGAGGATGTGCCCAAGACTACGTTTAGGACGCATGAGGGCCACTATGAGTTTTTAGTCATGCCCTTCGGCTTGACTAACGCACCAGCTACTTTCGAGGCTCTCATGAATAAGGTATTTCGTCCTTACCTGCGGCGATTTGTACTAGTCTTTTTCGATGACATATTGGTGTACATTCGTACCTTGGAGGTGCACTTGGACTACATGCAGGTCGTTTTTCAGGAGTTGCAGTACCACCAGTTATTTGCAAACAGAAAGAAGTGCTTATTTAGGCACACATACAGCGCATTGTCGGTGGCAGAGACATTTTTGAGGGAGATCATTCGTCTGCATGGACCCCCAAAGTCCATTGTCTCTGATAGGGACACAGTTTTCTTGAGCAGGTTTTGGCAGGAGATTTTCAGGCTGTAGGGCACGGTGTTGCGACGGAGCACATCCTATCACTCCTAGACGGACGGCCAGACTGAGGTCGTCAATAGGAGCATTGAGACGTACCTGAGGTGTTTTATTTCAGAAAGTCCCAAGGAGTGGCCTGTTGGCTCGCATGAGCAGAGTATTAGTACAATACGACCTATCACACCGCCGCCTAGATGACACCTTTCAGGATTCTATATGGACGTGACCCTCCACACTTATTACACTATGGGCATGAAACGACCCCGGTATCAAATATGGAGCTGTACCTGGCTGAGAGGGACCGGATCCTGGAGGAGTTAAAGCTCCATTTGGCTTGAGCTCAGCAGATTATGAATACGAGGGCAGACCTTCAACGCAGGGATGTGCAGTTTGCACTTGGGGACATGATGTACCTTAAGCTGACACCATATATGCAGAGATCCTTGGCCCACAGGAGGAATGAGAAGTTAGCGCCGAAATATTTTGGACCTTACGAGGTCGAGGCCAGGGTGGGACTAGTTGCTTACAGGTTACAACTACCTCCAAGATCAGTTATTCATTCGGTATTCCATGTGTCTCAGCTTCGCCAGGTTATCGGAGACCACATCCCTTCGCCCACGCTTTCGTAGACGTTGACAGATGATATGAAGATGAGATTGGAGCCTGAGGAGCTGAAGGGGGTACGCAGAGGGAGCAATGGAGAGCGGGAGGTTCTATTGCAGTGGAAGGGCTTGTCAGAGCACGAGAGCACGTGGGAATCCCTGGACGTTATGGCGCAACAATTTCCAGACTTTCACCTCGAGTACAAGGTGGCTCTTTTGGGAGGGAATAGTGATGTCCCGCACGTACCAGAGGAGGCGGACCAAGGAGACACGCGCTCAAAGGACTCGTCCGAACCCAACATGAGGCAAAGGGACGTTGTCGTATATCTCTAATTATTTTATATTATAATGGCAAACTTGTAATTAGATTAGAGGGGGATTAGTATCTAAGCCTAGGGTTAGCCGCCATTTGCTACTATGCTTGATTTTGATATTTTGTAAGGAAGAGAGAGTTCTTCGTGTTTTTCGGGGAAGGTGCGGACGTCCCTTATCAATCGGCATCTTGGGAGAAGTTTACCTCTTATTTGTAGCCTATTTATCTATCAAAAATTCAGTTTTTATTCCAATAAATTTTAGTTTCGTCGAGTTCCTATCAGATTTCCTTAAGCTCCTACACTCAAATATGTCAATTTCAACATTTGTTCATCATCAAAACCACACAGAGTGAGACTCAATATCTCAACACTTGTTTGTCTTAACCAACAAATCCATTTAAAATTATCCATATTTTGTGTAATAGATATTTGTGTGAGCATGCGTGCATGTGTAAATTTACCTATTTAACGTCAAAAATAATTTGAACAACTTATTTGTGGGCCTAAACTAGTTCTTATACACCGTTCATTGGTAATGAATTGGCCAAGAAGTAGCTCTACAAGACAATTCAATCAGTTTTTAATAGTTGACTAGTTAATCCAAGTCTCAAGAAACGATCGGACCAAGGAAAAAAAGAATCGATTATTTGACTAGTTGAAGCGTGTTAGGATCCACGCAAATATGAAATTACAATGATATTAATTGGAATAAATAAAGATAATTGGATACAAGAAAGGTGTATCCTCCTTCCAAGACGCCAATAAGAGGACGTCCGCACTCTTTAATCTAGATCTACCTAAGGATGCTCAAGAGAATTATCAATCATCAAGCATGATCTTAAAAGACGGCTAGCCCTAGTTTAAATACGAAAAATCCTCACTTAACACTAAAAATAAGAAAAAGACCAAAAGGCCCTTAAGTCGGCCCCCCCTCTTGCGCGCGTGGCTTGGGCGCCGGCTCGTAATCCCTCTCAGGCCGTGGGTCTAACACTACTTCGCTCCTGAAAATCCACTTTGTACTCAAGGTGGTGCTTGACACGACTAGCGGTGCTACTCCGAGGGGGAGTCGTCATCACTTCTGATCCCTTCGTCCTCCACATCATCATCGTCTGCCTCTGCGATCAACACTTGCAGCTTGCGACCCCACAGTGGTGTCCTGGAGTGAACCTCGCATCGCATTTGAAACAAAGCCCCTACTGCCTCTTCTCTCTCATCTCGGCATCAGTCATCCTCGTAAACTGATCCCCTCTCTGGCGGTGTGCTGCTTTGCTTTCCAGTCTTCTCAATACTTGCTTGATCTACCCCTGTAGCTGCCTTTTGTTCTGTCGCGGTTGAGACACTCCGCAAAACCGGTCCACTCCAACCACCTCTGGCCTTTCTCTCCTCCATCTGCCAGTCCTCCGCCATCTGAGCGTATTCCATGGCCTCCATCAGGCTCTGAAGCGTCTGCATGCGAACCGTTGCTCGAACCGTAGCCTTCAGCCCCTTCATGAATGTGCTCTCTATCGTCTCGTCTGGTACCCCGTGCACCTGTCCTGATAGTGCCTCAAACCTCTTTAGATAATCCCTCACGGTGTCCTCCTGCCTGAGTGATAGCAGCTGCTCTTGTACGTTCTTCAGATGAGGGTCTCTGAATTGAACCTCTCTACCATCTGGTCCCTGATCTCCTCTCATGAACGAAAAGGACGCCTCGCGTCCTTCCACTGAAACCACGCAAGGGCCTTTCCATCCAGACATATGCCAGCGGCCTCCAACTTTTGCTCCTCAGTCATGCGAGAGACTCTAAAAAATCTCTCCGTCCTATAGACCCACGAGACCGGGTCAGCTCCATCGAATATAGGTATCTTCAGCTTTCTCAGTCGGTCCATATTGAATCTCCTGGTCCCTGCAACCTCCGTCGTGTCTAGGCTGGTGGTAGTGTTGATACCTCTCCTGGCGTCGTCGTAACCCCATGGGGTCCCCTTCGGTCTTCGTATCCATCCACCTCCTTCGTCGCCTCCAAACCTGCCGCTTGGCCCTTCCTGGACGTCTCTATATCGCCCTCCTGCGCCTACTGTGTCTCCCTCCGGGTGGTGGGGCGGAGGTTGCCACCTTCCGTCGTCAAAGCGAGGGTCGGGAGGGTCCCGATACCCTTCGTCGTAGTCCCTGTGCTCCTGAAATCCCCCGGACCCCAATTCCTTCTCGAAGTCACGGGCCGGCACCTCCCGACGCAGCTGCCCGTCGTGAAAGTGCTGAGAATCGCCGCCTCCTGCCTCGAAATTCCCACGCACAGGCCTCCTCTGGTCTGCAGGGCCGCGGCCTGCCTGGGGCAGGGCAGCCGGCCCCGCCCGATGGCCCTGGGGGCCCCAGCGGCCCCCCGTGGGTCGTGGGGGTCGTCGGCCCCTGGGGGCTTTGCAGCCCCTGGGCAAACCCAGTGGAGGCCGTCGCCTCCCCTATGGCAATCCTGGGAGGCGGCGGGGCCCTGGGGGGCTGCCGCGGCCCTCCCAGGTGTTCGCGCGCCGTCGTGTGGGCTTGGATGAAGCCGCCGGTCCCTCTCTGTGCTTCCACCGCCTTTCGCCGTACTTTCTCTCGATAGTCGACCTTTCACGGTTCCTCTTCCTCATCCTTGACAAATTCCTCCTCCACAAAGTCGTTTTCCGGGCCAAAAATCTTAACTTTCTCATTCCCTTTGACTAAAGGTGCCCGCCTTTTTCACCGACTTAGGGGTTCCATCTCCTTTGTTGTTCATTGCCAATTGATTTAGGGCTCCCATCAATTGCGCGAAATGTTCGTCGTGCTTCACTTGATTCGCCGCCAATTGGGAGATGGAAGTCGTCAAATTTGCCATGGACTCATCGTCTCCTGCCAATGATTTCTTGATAGACTCGATCTCGCTCGTGAACTTTGCCTCTAACGCCTCAATTTTGTCTTGTGATCTCGTCGTAGCCGCCATCGATCGTCACGTGCTCTAATAACAAATTGTTAGGATCCACACAAATCTGAAATTAAAATGATATTAATTTGAATAAATGAAGATAATTGGATACAAGAAAGGTGTATACTCCTTCCAAAACGCCGATAAGAGGACGTCCGCACTCTTTAATCTAGATCTACCTAAGGATGCTCAAGAGAATTATCAATCATCAAGTATGATCTTAAAAGATGGCTAGCACTTTTTAAATGAGAGAAATGGAGTTTTGGTTTATTTAAAAATTGGGCTTCTTTTTTATATCTAACCAGACCCAACCCATGGGAATATGTGCATCCGTAACCCGATTATGCAGTCAGACTGCATAATTTCTGCTCTTAATGCATATTCAAAGTGATCGAAGCCACATGCAATTATGCAACGATGTATATTCGAAGTGATTGAAGGTCACATGCAGTTATGCCGTCCTATATGTGACTGCATAAACCTTATTTTTCAACACTGTAGATAAACAGACATGAGTGTGTGCTTAACCCAATGAGTTGTCATATGAAGTAGTATCTACTTGTTGTAATCAATTCAGTAACTAGTTGAAATAGCAATTTATATGCCTGCAACAAAAAATGATGACCTAAAAAAATGTTGCACATATGCCATATGAGGTCATTATCCATGTGTATATTCTATTTAATGTGCACAATTAATTTTGTAGATACTAGGATAAAAACAGAGGTATGTTTGTGGTCATTTTCAATTAAGTTTTTCACTTTCAGTTTTCAAGTTATGATGTTTATCAGTATTGAAACGCATTTTATGACACACATTAACCTAGAAAATTGTACTATTCTATATAATGAAAACATATTAAGGAAGCATATTGATAAGTTTAAAATTGTTAAAATGATCATATTTCTTATTATGGGCCACATTAACGTACTGCATGATAAGACCAATTACAACCCTCATGTCTATTTTTCTTGTAGTTGATATTGGCGCATTACTTTTAGCCACTCCTAAACTTGAGAAGTTAGTTGCAAACAACTTTTATTTGAATCATTAACCATTTTTGAGTGTTTCCAGAAAATATGAGATAAAAAAATTGAAAGTCATAACTGATAAACTAGTATGATGATGATTCAAATTGTCACTTGATTCTTTCCCACTCTCTCGTTTTTTTATATCTTTGGTGGTATAATCTACGTTATCTCATAGCATCATTAACTCCAATTTTTTTGTTTATTTTGTTTAGGACATTTTTAAATCTATTGATGTATTGATGTAGGATGCAGGATGTTGGAAAGTCCAAGGCTGAAGTAGCTGCAAAGCGTGTCATGGAAAGAGTTAGTGGGGTAAATATAATACCCCACTTTTGCAGGATAGAGGACAAAGAAATAGAATTTTACAATGATTTTAATATAATTGTCCTCGGTCTTGATTCTATTGAGGCTCGGAGCTACATAAATTCCGTCGCTTGCAGTTTCCTAGGTAACCTGCTTCATCATCTGTTCTGTTAAACAAATGACCTTCTTGCAGTAATTTTCCTTGACCTTATTCTGTTCTTTTTTTTCTTTGAAAAATATAAGTAGTTGCATCGAGAACTTGTTTTTCAATCTAGATTATGCCTTTATAATTTTGTCTCTTTCAGGATATCATTTGCACAATTTATTTTGTTTTATCTTTCTAGTATTAGCGCATTTCAATTGTTTCCTTGGTTCTAAATATCACCTAATTTTGTTTAACAATATCAATTTTAACAATAAACAAAGTAGGCATTGCGATATATTCAACGATGTGTCCTTTTTAGGTCAGAGATAATGCCAGAAGAAGCTTAGACTTCAAAATTTTTAGACTTGGATGTGTAGGTATCTGTCATTCAAATTGCTCATTGCAGCGACCTTTAGATGCTTGGATAAGGAACACATTTGAATATGTGACAGGTTCCTCTAATTAGGAGCAAGGCCTAACATGACTATGAAATTTCTAAAAGATGATTTAAAGAACTTATGGCATTACCTTACTGGAAGCAATACAATTTTCCACACACCCACCACCATCAGACATTTGAGTTTGCTGGCATGTAATAGAACTTGGTTGAACTTGTTTTATTATTCTATAGAAGTCCTCAGAGCCGCCCCCCCACCCACCCAAAAAAAAGAAAAAAATAAAAAACCAAAACACTTGAACTTGGCGATGTTATCTGATTTTCTACACATCTACCTTTCTGTTTCCTATATAATTATTCATAAAAATATTGGTCTGAATGTATACATATATTTACATGAAGCACAGTGTGTTAATGATAAGTATTCTGAAGGTGAATAGTTGTCTGTCTATTTTTCTGATAATGTCTATCATTGTCTTCAAAACTCTAGAGTATGATCCTGATGACAACCCAATGCTGGAAACTATCAAACCCATGGTTGATGGTGGAACTGAAGGTTTCAAAGGTCATGCCAGAGTAATTATGCCAGGAACAGCACCGTGTTTTGAGTGCAACATTTGGCTTTTTCCTCCACAAGTGAAGTTTCCATTATGCACGCTTGCTGAAACCCCAAGAACTGCTGCCCATTGTATTGAATATGCTCATTTGATCAAATGGGATGAGGTATTGGTGCTTTCCTCCTACTCTAGTTGCAGTTTTGGTTATTTCGGATTTAATGTTCATGAATATGATAGGCCTGGGCCCAAACCCATGCGGGTTTACAACCGCCGGCCCAGGCCAGCCGCCACACCCCCCCTCTAGCCGACCCCTTGCCCCACCCTCTTTTTTGTACTTGCCCTTTCCGAGTCCTCCTTGGAGTAGGATTCCTGATGGGGACAACATCAAGGTTTACACACGCAGGAAGCATCGGATTCAGCCCAGTTCATTGTGGATGGGCCCAAGCCCATTTTGAGATTTGAATGTATTTTTCTTTCTTTTTGTTTAGTCCCACATTGGGTAGGACGTGAGAGTTGAGGGGTTGTTTGCCTATTTAAAGACGTGTATCTTGGTACTCTTGAGATCAATGAAAATTAAAAGAAATTCTCCCTCAAAACCTGTGAAAGGTCCCAATCCTTGGTGTGAAGCCCTGGATCTTTTGGTGTGAAGCCAATTATTTCTCCCCCAAAATCCCCAAATCGTTCGTGTTCTACATCAAATTGGTATCAGAGCCGAACGATTCTTCTTTCCCCACAAAACCCTAGTTTCCCAAACCCCACGGCCGTCATTTTTCCAACAAAAAAAAACACTGCCGCCTAACCCAATCGAGAGCCGCCCGCCGCCTAAAGCCCTCTCGCATACCTCGAGAGGCAAAGGATCGCCGCCGTCTGACGTTCGTTCTCCCTCGCGAGCCCAAAGGGCCGCCCGATCTCCTTCCGCCCGCCTTCAGCATCTCTCCGTTCGTCTCCCCAGCTTCCTCCCCGCTTCGTCTTCGTTTGCCCCCAGGACGCCTCCACGCAGCCTCTTCGTTTGCTCCCCGCCACCATCGACATCTCAGACCTCTCCCTCTGAGATCTCGCCGCCACCCGCCTCTGAAGATCTCGCCGCCACCGCCTCTGAAGATCTCGCCGTAGCCGCATCTCAGTTCTCGCCGCAGCCGCCCTCAGTTCTCGCCGCCGGCGCCCATCGTTCTGTTTTCGCCGTCGCCGTCACCGCTCAGATCTCGCCGCCGCCGCTCAGATTTGCTCAGATCTCGCCGCCGCCGCTCAGATCTGCTCAGATCTCGCCGCCGCCGCTCAGATCTGCTCAGATCTCGCCGCCGTTCGGATCAACGAGCCCCAGATCCTCTGCACGCCGTCCATCAGATCTGCTTCGGTCGAGACCACTTGCCGACCTCGCCGAAGCCGCCCCTCCCAGATCGTGCTGCTACAGTTCGTTTGGAGTCCAAAATTCAGGACGATTCACGCCAGTTCCTTGAAGACGCAGCCACAGATGCGTTGCCATTTTAGCTGGACCTGTTCATCTTCTTTGCGGGGCCATCTGCTGTGAGCTTTTCATTATCCCCTTATTGCTATACTGCTGCTAGCCGCTCATTGCAAACTAAAACAACCATATGACCACAATTTTGCTTAGAGCCATAAACTTTGATATTAAAAGAGGAGCTCTCATTTACTGTCATACTGCAATAAGAATTATTCTCATTAAGATATTTGAATAGTTACATTACAGCCCACAAGTCGTCATTACAAATCCCCAAATTAAACATTTGTATTTGCTATGATAGCTGCACATGACTTGAAATTTGAATTGCTGAATGACTTCTGCTAGTTGATCTCCACCATTCACCTGCATCATATAGGAATTTTCATTAGTTTACATCTCATTACAAAAAAAGCAAAAAAAAAAAGAAAAAAAAACACACACACATTAGTCAAGTGTATTTAGCAGAATTTGCATTGCATGTCCACACGTAGTGGCATGAATTATCAGATCTCAAATACCATGGATGCTGACCAACCAACCTTGAGGGATGTCATTAACCGGTTAGCTGCATTAGAAACCCAAGTCCGTGAAGGTAGATCAGAGTCTCGTGAGTGTCTTGATCGGGTGCTACGCCTAGAGAACACTAGACAGAGGGCTTCAGATGAGGGTTCACATGCACATAGTACGCCTAGCCCACCTAGGCGAAATAGAGAGAGACCCCATCATGAGAGACGAGGGCCTAGTCCACCCATGCATTCTAGAGAGAGGCACCGTCATGACAGACACACGCCTAGTCCACCTAGGCAATCTAGAGAGAGACCCCATCACGACCGACGTGACAGAGACGATAGTGTGATTAGGGGCATTAAGGTAGACGCACCCACTTTTGATGGTCGTCTGAATCCCCAGACTTTTATCGATTGGATGTCAGATATGGACCATTATTTTGGATGGTATGACATGTCTGAAGAGAGAAAAGTGAGGTTTGCGAGGATGAAGCTTATTGGACCTGCCAAGTTGTATTGGCAGAATGTTGAGCGCATGTTAGCCCAGAGTATGCAGGAGCCCATAAGTATGTGGGATGAGATGAAAGAGAAGCTGAAGGAGAAATATCTACCCACGTCATATCACCAGCGACTCCTAGACCAGTGGCAGAATCTCACCCAGGATAGTGGGTCGGTTCGCACATACGTCGATAAGTTTGACGAGTATATGATGAGATGTGATGTGAGGGAAGATGTGAGTGTGACATTGTCTAGGTTTAGGGCTGGCCTTAGACCTGACCTACGAAAGGAGCTCATCCTTCGTGATGTCCATACACTTGAGCATGCTTATCAGATTGTATTGGATATTGATAGCTTCCATCATGCTCCGGTTGCTAGGCGTTACGACTCACGAGATTTGTCACGTCGCCCAGCACCAAATGGTAGCAAACCACCCCAGAGTCAATCCCAGCCAAGATCTGACCAGAGACACCCCACCCACATGAATGACAAAGGAAAAGGGATTATGGGTGAGTCTTCTAGAGCTGGTCCTCGTACCCAATGCTATAAGTGTCAAGGCTTTGGTCACTTTGCGGGAAGCTGCCCTTCCAAGGCCTTGTTAGTACACGATCCCGAGGGAGACGACCACATAGATGAGGAAGAAGAAGTTTATGAGCCAGTTGAGGCATGCTATGAGACCGATGAGGAATCGGCTAGACTAGGCTGTATTCAGAGTGTACCCACGAGAGTTGAGCTTATCGATACACACTCTGAAAACCCTAGGCTTGGTGTTGTACGTTGTGCACTGGCTCAGGCCAAAGAGAGTGATGACTGGCGTAGGACTGCGATTTTTCACACTTTTGTGACGCATGGTGACAAGCATAGTAAAGTGATCATTGATAGCGGAAGTTGCATAAATGCTGTGTCATCTAAGCTCGTTACCCGCATAGGTTTACAGCCAGTCCCACACCCTAGTCCTTATAAGGTATCATGGGTGGATGCTTCATCCATTGGCATCAAAGAAAGATGTCTTGTCCCTATTCAGTTCGGATCATATAAGGACAAGATTTGGTGCGATGTACTGCCCATGGATGTTGGTCATATCATCTTGGGGAGGCCTTGGCTTTTTGACATGGATGTCACGATTTTTGGTCGCTCGAACTCGTGTACGTTCACACATGAAGGCAAGAAAATCAAGCTGAATCCCATACAACCCAAGATGACCGCTCCTGAAAAGAAGGAAGCAACTAAGGGCAAGAGTTTACATATTATCAGTCCTAAGGAGCTGAAACGAGAAGTTAGAAAGGACTCAGTCATGTATGCTTTAGTTGCAAGGGAAATTTGTGAGACCAGTCAGAAGGAGATCCCAGAAGAGATAACGCCTATAATGGAGGAATTCCGTGATATTTTTCCTGAAAATCTCCCAGACTGTCTTCCACCCATGCGTGATATTCAGCACGCCATAGACTTAGTCCCAGGAGCGACACTTCCCAACTTGTCTCATTACCGAATGAACCCCACTGAGCATGCCGAGCTGAAAAGGCAAGTTGACGAATTGTTAGCCAAAGGTTTTATCAGGGAAAGTATGAGCCCATGTGCTGTGCCAGCTCTCCTCACACCCAAAAAAGATGGATATGGAGAATGTGTGTAGATAGCCGTGCAATTAATAAGATCACGGTCAAGTATCGTTTTCCTATCCCTAGGCTTGACGACATGCTTGATATGATGACTGGCGCCACAATATTTTCAAAGATTGATCTTAAGAGTGGCTATCATCAGATTAGAGTTCGCCCAGGGGACGAATGGAAAACGGCCTTCAAAACGAAGGATGGTTTATATGAGTGGATGGTCATGCCTTTTGGCCTATCCAACGCCCCTAGCACGTTCATGAGAGTGATGACTCAAGTACTACGACCATTCATGGGGAAATTTCTAGTCGTATACTTTGATGACATCCTTATTTATAGCCAATCTAGGGGGCAACACATAGACCATCTGCGGCAGGTGTGCATTACCCTGAGGAAGGAGAGCCTTTATGCAAACCTTAAGAAGTGTTCCTTCCTGACTGATAGCGTCATCTTCTTAGGTTTTGTTGTCTCCTCAGAGGGAGTGCGTGCTGATCCCCAAAAGATCCAAGCGATAGTAGATTGGCCTGAACCCCGCAACCTACACGAGGTTAGGAGTTTTCATGGGTTAGCCACATTCTACCGTCGATTTATAGCTGGGTTCAGCACCATCATGTCCCCAATCACTGATTGTATGAAAAAGGGGGACTTTATGTGGACCAAGTCTGCCGCCAAGGCGTTTGAGGATATAAAGAAAAGCATGACTAAAGCACCTGTAATGCGCCTCCCGGATTTCATGAAAGCATTTGAGGTTGCATGTGATGCGTTAGGTATAGGTATAGGCGGAGTTTTAAGTCAAGAAGGGCATCATGTGGCATACTTTAGTGAGAAACTTAGTGATGCCAAACTACGATACTCCACCTACGATAAAGAATTCTATGCGGTAGTGCAGGCATTACGATATTGGAGACACTATCTCCTACCGCAAGAATTTGTGTTGTATTCGGATCATGAGGCCTTGAAATATCTCAATTCCCAGAAGAAACTAAACTCTAGGCACGCTCGGTGGGTTGGTTTTCTTCAGGAGTACACATTCGTCCTCAACCATAAAGCGGGGGTTGAGAATAGGGCCGCTGATGCACTCAGTCGCAGAGTAGCTCTACTATCTGCCATGAGTGTTCAGGTGATAGGATTCGAGAGGATTAAGGAAGATTACATATCGTGCCCAGATTTTAGCGAGATTTTTGCTATCCTTCAGGATGAGCTAGTACGTGAGCACGATAGTTATTTCCTGCAGGATGGGTATCTTTTTAGGGCCACACAGTTATGTATCCCACGTACTTCCGTGAGAGATTTTATTGTCTGGGAGATACATGCTGGAGGGTTATCAGGGCACTTTGGGAGAGATAAGACGATTGAGTCAGTAGAGAGTCAGTTTTATTGGCCGAGCCTTAAGAGGGATGTTGCCACCTTGGTAGGGCAATGTCGAGTTTGTCAGATGGCTAAGCATAGGAAGCAGAATACTGGCCTCTACACACCTTTACCTGTGCCAGATTGTCCATGGCAAGACGTTAGTATGGATTTCGTGCTAGGACTCCCACGCACTCCTAGAAAGCACGATTCAATTTTTGTCATTGTGGACCAATTCTCGAAGATGGCACACCATACCATGCTCCAAAACTTTAGACGCCTCTCACATTGCCAAGCTTTACTTTGATGGGGTTGTTCGTCTCCATGGTCTGTCCAAGAGCATAGTGTCTGATAGGGATGTAAAATTCATGAGCTACTTCTGGAAAACCCTATGGCATATGATGGGCACTAAGCTCAAGTTCTCCACTGCTTACCACCCACAGACTGATGGTCAGACTGAGGTAGTGAACCGTAGTTTAGGGAATCTTCTCAGGTGCTTAGTGGGTGAAAATCCTAGGAATTGGGATCTGATATTGTCCACTGCCGAGTTTGCATATAATGGGTCAATAAATAGGTCCATTGGCATGAGTCCATTTGAGGTAGTTCATGGTTACAAACCTAGAAAGCCTATAGACCTCATTCCCATGTCGCATCATCATAGAGTGTCTGAGTCAGCTGAGTCATTTGCACAACACATTCATGACTTGCATAAAGAGATCAGCAGGAGAATTCATTCTAGCAATGAAAAATATAAGGCCATTGCAGATACTCACAGGCGCTTCAAAGAGTTTAATGAGGGTGACTATGTTATGGTGCGACTCAGGTCTGAAAGGTTTCCTCCTGGAACCTTGAAGAAACTGCAAGCTCGTAGTGCTGGCCCATTCAAAGTCTTAAAGAAAATTGGTTCTAATGCATATGTGATAGATCTCCCTGCTGATTATGGGATAAGCTCAACTTTTAATATTGAAGATCTAGTGGCTTATAAAGGTCCAGCAACTATACCCACAGACCCATTCTTTGAGCCCTCCCAAGATGACTTGAGTGTCCCTGCTATTCCTTCGCCTACTCCTTTACCGCCCATACACCCACATAGAGAGCAGATTGACCGCATATTAGATGAACAGGTTATCTCAACCAGGCATGGTGGTTACCAGCGTTACTTGGTGAGTTGGAAAGGCCGGCCAGAATCAGACTGTACTTGGATTACCAGAACAGAACTCCAAAGGCTAGATCCAGATTTGCTTGAGTACCATGACAGCCAGCAGGCCCTACACTCGTCGGAGCCGAGTTCTTCCCACCCGGGGAGAGTTGATGGGGACAACATCAAGGTTTACACGCGCATGAAGCATCGGATTCAGCCCAGTTCATTGTGGATGGGCCCAAGCCCATTTTGAGATTTGAATGTATTTTTCTTTCTTTTTGTTTAGTCCCACATTGGGTAGGACGTGAGAGTTGAGGGGTTGTTTGCCTATTTAAAGACGTGTATCTTGGTACTCTTGAGATCAATGAAAATTAAAAGAAATTCTCCCTCAAAACCTGTGAAAGGTCCCAATCCTTGGTGTGAAGCCCTGGATCTTTTGGTGTGAAGCCAATTATTTCTCCCCCAAAATCCCCAAATCGTTCGTGTTCTACATCAATTCCCCCTCCCGCCCCGAGTCCTCCTTGGAGTAGGATTCCCCCTCCCGTCCCGAGTCCTCCTTGGAGTAGGATTCCCCCTCCCGTCCCGAGTCCTACTTGGAGTAGGATTAGCCGGACTAGTCCTACTTGGTTTAGGATTGTCATGGTTTCTATTATAAATAGGGGGTAGCCTTCTCTTATTTTCTCATGCTTAATATTGGAATATTTCTATTGAGCATCCATTAGGAGTAGACGAGTGCGGACGTCCTCTAGGCGTCTTGGGAGGAGGGCACACCTCTTTTGTGTCCAATTATCTTTTTATTTCGCTTGTTATTTTCTAATAAAAATTCCATCTTTGTTAGTTCCTAACAATTTGGTATCAGAGCACGTGACGATTCATGGCGGCTTCCACAAGATCGCAAGACAAATTTGAGGCGTTGGAAGCAAAATTCACGGGCGAGATCGAGGCGATCAAAAAGTCGTTGGCGGGGAACGACGAATCCATGGCCAAGTTGACTACTTCCATCTCCCAATTGGCGTCAAATCAAGCAAAACATGACGACCAATTCGCGCAATTGATGGGTGCATTGAATCAATTAGCAACAAACCCTAAAGGCGAAGGAAACCCTAACCCATCACCAAAGGCGGCACCTTTGAAGAAGGAGAAGGAGAAAGAAGAGATTTTTTTCCAAAATCAACCCTACTTCGTGGAGGAGTTGGACGAGGACGACGCCGAGGAGCCATGGAGGGACGACTACCGCGAGGAGGTGCGGCGGAGGGCGGTACAAAGCCAAAGAGAGGCCGGAGGACCTAGCCGCGCGACAAGGGGGACTCACGGCATGGGAGAAGGAAGATCAGCCCCCCACGGCACGTGGGGGGGTCGACCAGCTGCGGAAGGGGACCCGGGTCACCCCGCCGCCACCTGCGGGCTCAGGCAGGGGCGGCGGGACCCTGCCTGGGCCCGCCAGGCTCCGGTGACCCTGTCGGAAGGCCGACAGGGTCCGCCGACCTTCCAGGGAGGGCCCAGGGGCCCGCCGAGCCTGGCCGAAGGCCGGCAGGCCCCTGTGGGTCCGCGACAGGGCAGAAACCCCTCCTGGCAGCCGCAGGAGGGGGGCGGGGGCTTCGGACAGCAGGATAGGGGGGTTTTTGAGCCCCCCGAGCAGCGAACCACGACGACGGGAGGCCGCGGACAGATTTCGGGAGACTTTTGTGACCCTCCAGGGCACCGACCAGCACTTGATGATCCTTTCTACGGCCATGGACACGGGAGAGGCTATTACTCCGACGGAAGGAGTGGATATGAGGCAGAGTTCGGCGATGACGCTGGATGGGACGACTTTGAGGGGCGTCGCGGAGGTCACCAGGGAGACTACGGGAGTCACGGAGGCGGGCCACCCCGGCACTACGAGACACTGGAGGAGAGGCGTCAGCACTATCGTCCGCCGCCCAGACAGGAGGGGAGACCTGAGCAGGGGCGTTTTGGAGGAGATTGTCGCGTCCGGAAGCTGAAGATGCCGCTATTTTCCGGAGAGGACCCACACGCCTGGTTATTTACCGCAGAGAGATACTTCACGGCCCACCACATGACCGAGGCCCAGAAGCTGGAGGCGGCATCGATCTGCATGGAGGGGCGTGCTTTGGGATGGTTCCAGTGGAGGGAGAGGCGACAGCCGGTGAGGAGCTGGGAGGAGCTGAAGGATATGGTGCTGGAGAAGTTTAGAGACCCCCGTCTGGGAAACTTGCACGAGCAGCTTTACGCCCTCAGGCAGGAGGGGTCGGTACTGGATTACATCGAAAGGTTCGAGACACTGGCCGGGCGAGTGCATGGCGTCTCAGACGAGTCACTGGAGGGAACCTTTCTGAAAGGGTTGCGTCCCAGCCTGCGCGCAGCAGTGAGACCCTACAAGCCTAAGGGGCTTTCGGAGGTCATAGAGATGGCACAGATGGTTGAGGATGCGCAGACCGAGGACAGGCGTGTCCGGAGCAGTTTCAGTAGTCAGACAGCGAGAGGCGGTCCGTCTGGGACGGGAGGAGCTGGCACCTCGGCAGGGGTGGGGCAGGCGAACCGGGAGCAGGCGGGGGAGAAGAGTAGCACACCACTACCTGGGGGGCAGTTCAGACGCATGACGGACGCAGAGATGAGGGACAAGAGACAGAAGGGCTTATGCTTCCGGTGCGATGAAAGAATCTCACCAGGCCATAGATGCGCAGGGCGCAAACTCCAGGTGATCCTTCTGGAGGACGACGAGGGCGAGTCTGATATCGAGGAAGAGACCGCTGCGGCAGAGGATGAGCTTGAGGGCCAGCAGTTGGACGTAGCGGAGGTGTCCCTCAATTCCGTGGTCGGGTTCACACCGAATCATACCATGAAGCTGAGGGGAGAGGTCGGAGACCAGGAGGTGACGGTGCTGATCGACAGTGGGGCCACCCACAATTTTATTTCCAGGAGGGTGGTGACACAGCCAGTGTTCTAAATATCGGATATCGGTCGCGTATCGGCCTAGTAAATTTGATATCGGATTGCGGATATCGGGGATATATCGGGGATATTGACTAAATATCGGAGTGTCATATCGGAGGCTTAAAAATTATGACATATGTCAGCAAAGATGTATCTAAGAAGATATAAACTATACTAATTCAAATAAAAATATGTTTTGGTTATACTTATCTCGTTAAACATGAATATCGGGTATATTGACTTAATATCGGAGTGTCATATCGGAGGCTAAAAAATGATGTCAAATAAAAACATAAGAGTCTAAGAAAATATAAACTATCGAAACTCAAATAAAAGTATGTTTTGTGCATACTTATCTCATTAAACGTGAATACCGGCCATCCACTTGGTGGAATATTTCTTTAAGTGGTCACAAACCAAACGAGTTAAATACCTACAATATATGATTCATGTGAATCATTATTAACAGTGTGAAGATGAAAAATCAAAAAATTGAAAAAATGTATAAATGTAAAAACGGGAAAGAACTTTCACCTTGATCGGAAAACCCTCTTAAGAACAAACGCTAGACTGAAAAAACCAACTGAAAAAATTCAGAAAAAGAAAAAAATGAAAAAGGTAAAGAATACTATGTAGTAAGTACTAATCTTGATCGAAAAATTCCTTACAAAGATCGAACGCCGGATGTCAAAAGCTCGATCGATGGAAAACCCAATACTGTAAGGGAAAAAAATTAAAAACCGGAAAAAATGAAAACATGAAAAAGGGCTTAACTACTCAACTTGATCAGAAAACACTTCCTTGCAAAGATTGAATGCCAGAGGTTGAAGCTCAATCGATTGTCGTTGGAAATTTTCACCGGACAGAGCGGAGCGGAGCGTCGAGAGGAGCATATCAGTGTGATTAGAATTAGAGCAAAACATCAATTATCTCACAAAAATCCTGATGTCTATCGTCGTTTTAAGTAAATGATTGGGTCGGGTGACTCCGGTCGGATCCACTTTTTAGTGGACCAACTCGATAACTTTGTTTTTAAAAAACTATGAATTGCGGCCGATATTTCAAAGGGATATATCGGCCGCAATATCGGCCGCAGCCCGATATTGCTGAGATATTTTCCTAAATATCGGAAACTGCAATATATAAGCCCATATCGTATCGGCCTAGTGATAAAACCGATATTGCGGCCGATATATCGGATATCGGACCGATATTTAGAACACTGGACACAGCTGGGCCTTCAGCTGACAGATTGCGGCAGCTTTAGCGTGATGATGGGGACAGGGAAGAAGGAGAGCAGCCGTGGAGTTTGCCGGGGTTTGGTTCTGACCATGCAGGGGATACAGATTATTGCAGATTTTTTACCTCTAGACCTTGGGAGCACCGACGTTATCATCGGCATGACTTGGCTCCAGACTCTGGGGGAGATGACCATTAACTGGAAACTACTACGGATGAAGTTTCAGGAGGCCGGGCGATCGGTGATACTACAGGGAGACCCCAGCCTCTGCAGGGCATTAGTCTCTCTGAAGACCATGGTTAGGACCATTCAGACGGAGGGTGGCGGATATTTAGTGGAGCTGTACTCGCTGACCAGGGAGGGAGGAGCCGAGGCCAGTTCCGAGCAGCCCATTCCGAGGGAGGTTCAGCAGTTGATGGGGCAGTTTGAGGAGATATTCCAGGAGCCTCGGGGACTTCCACCGCCACGGGACCACGAGCACGCCATTGTTCTACGAGAGGGGGTTTCCCCCATTAGCGTGCGGCCCTACCGATACCCTCAGCACCAGAAAGATGAGATCGAGAGGATGGTTTCAGAGATGGTGCAGGCCGGGGTAATCCAGCCAAGCATTAGCCCGTTTTCCAGCCCTGTTCTATTGGTCAAGAAGAAGGATGGTAGTTGGCGGTTTTGCGTGGACTACAGGGCACTGAACAAGGAGACGGTCCCGGATAAGTTCCCTATACCAGTGATTGATGAGCTCCTAGACGAGCTACATGGAGCGACTTGGTTCAGCAAGCTAGATCTGAAGTCGGGCTATCACCAGATTCGGATGCGGCGGGAGGATGTGCCCAAAACGGCGTTCAGGACACATGAGGGCCACTACGAGTTCCTGGTCATGCCCTTTGGGCTGACCAATGCCCCGGCCACCTTTCAGGCTCTAATGAATAAGGTATTCCGTCCCTTTCTCAGGCGGTTCGTTTTGGTCTTTTTCGACGATATCTTGGTGTACAGTCGTTCGCTAGAGGAGCACTTGGACCACCTGCAGGTAGTTTTTCAGGAGCTGCAGTACCACCAGCTTTATTTGAATAGGAAGAAGTGCCTGTTCGGGCAGCCACAGGTGGAGTACCTGGGACATGTGGTGTCAGCGGGAGGAGTAGCCGCCGATAAAGCTAAGATAGCGGCCATGCTGGATTGGCCACGACCTACTACTCTCAGAGGGCTGCGGGGCTTCTTGGGGCTTACAGGTTACTACCGCCGCTTCGTAGAGGGATATGGGACGATCGCCTGGCCATTGACAGAATTACTAAAGAAGGATCAGTTCCATTGGGGTGACGAGGCGACGACAGCTTTTGAGGCCCTGAAAAGGGCAATGACCACGGTCCCGGTCTTAGCATTGCCCGATTTCACCCGACCTTTCGTGGTCGAGGCAGATGCGTCAGGACATGGGCTGGGCGCGGTACTGATGCATGACCATCGTCCTATTGCATACTACAGCCAGGTGTTGACCACCAGGGCCTGATTGCGGTCAGTCTATGAGCGGGAGCTGATGGCGATAGTCTTGTCCATTCAGAAGTGGAGACCTTATTTGTTGGGACGGAGCTTCATCGTTCGCACTGATCAGCGGAGCCTGAAGTACCTACTTGAGCAGCGGATGGTAGCAGAAGAACATCAGAAGTGGTTGCGCAAGCTGATGGGTTACAGATTCGAAATAGAGTACCGTCCGGGACTAGAGAACAAGGCAGCTGATGCTTTATCCCGGCGGGAGGAGGAGACAGAGATAGCAGCACTTACCGTATCCATCCTGGACGATTGGGGCCCACTGCAGCGGGAGGTTGAGACAGACCCGGATTTGGCGGCTATACGAGAAGCTCTTTTGCAGGGGTCGACTGAGTACCTGGGGTATTCATTGCAGGAGGGACGATTACTGTACTGGGGCAGACTAGTGATACCAAGGACTTCTCCTTTCTTACCGACCATACTCAGAGAGTTCCACGGCAGTGCTATTGGAGGACATTCTGGGGTCCTCAAGACCTACCAGCGGTTATCACGGGAAATTTACTGGAAGGGGCAAAAGAAGGATGTGGCTAGGATGGTGGCGGAGTGTGACGTGTGTCAGCGTCACAAATATCAGACTATGTCTCCAGGAGGATTATTACAGCCACTATCCCTACCAGATAGAGTGTGGGAGGACCTTTCTATGGATTTTATTGAAGGGTTGCCTAAGTCGGGAGGGTTCAGCGTCATTTTTGTTGTGGTAGACCGCCTCAGCAAATATGCACATTTTATCCCACTTAAGCATCCTTACAGCGCTGTGTCAGTGGCCGACACTTTTGTGCGCGAGGTTATCCGTCTACATGGTCCCCCAAAGTCCATTGTTTCGGATAGGGACAAGGTGTTCCAGAGTAAGTTTTGGCAGGAGCTTTTTCGCCTACAGGGGACATCATTAAAAAAGAGCACTGCTTATCACCCCCAGACAGATGGCCAGACAGAGGTGGTCAACCGCAGTGTAGAGACGTATCTGCGATGCTTCATCTCGGAGAATCCTAAGGAGTGGGTTCGCTGGTTACCATGGGCAGAATATTGGTACAACACTTCATACCACACGGCAGCCCAGACGACACCCTTTAGGATTTTATATGGCAGAGACCCTCCACACTTACTTCATTATGGGCAGGAGACGACCCCGGTTTCTGATGTGGAGCAGTACTTAGCTGAGCGGGACCGGGTTCTAGAGGAGCTGAAGCTCCATTTGGCGAGAGCTCAGCAGGTGATAAAGGCTCGGGCAGACCTCCACCGCCGAGATGTACACTTTGAGGTGGGTGACATGGTATATCTGAAGTTAAGGCCCTACCGGCAGAGGTCGGTGGCTCATAGGAAGAATGAAAAGCTGTCACCACGATATTTTGGGCCTTTTGAGGTCGAGGCACGGATTGGATCGGTAGCTTACAGGTTGCGCTTGCCGCCAGGATCGACCATTCACCCGGTATTCCATGTTTCACAGTTACGCCATGCTATTGGCACCCACACTTCTTCTCCGACATTGCCCGAGTCACTTACTGCGGATATGGAGGTTGGACTGGAGCCAGAGCTACTGAAGGGGGTACACCGGACCGACACAGGCGCGCGACAGGTCTTGTTGCAGTGGAAGGATCTACCAGAGCACGACAGCACTTGGGAGGACATGGCTGATATGATGTTGCGATTCCCAGATTTCCACCTTGAGGACAAGGTGGCTCTTTGGGGTGGGAGTATTGATAGGCCTGGGCCCAAACCCATGCGGGTTTACACCCGCCGGCCCAGGCCAGCCGCCACACCCCCCCTCTAGCCGACCCCTTGCCACACCCTCTTTTTTGTACTTGCCCTTTCCGAGTCCTCCTTGGAGTAGGATTCCCCCTCCCGCCCGAGTCCTCCTTGGAGTAGGATTCCCCCTCCCGCCCCGAGTCCTACTTGGAGTAGGATTAGCCGGACTAGTCCTACTTGGTTTAGGATTGTCATGGTTTCTATTATAAATAGGGGGTAGCCTTCTCTTATTTTCTCATGCTTAATATTGGAATATTTCTATTGAGCATCCATTAGGAGTAGACGAGTGCGGACGTCCTCTAGGCGTCTTGGGAGGAGGGCACACCTCTTTTGTGTCCAATTATCTTTTTATTTCGCTTGTTATTTTCTAATAAAAATTCCATCTTTGTTAGTTCCTAACAGAATATTATATTGGTAGGTCCACAGTGGAAAGGAATTTGACCCTGACAATCCTGAGCATATGCAGTGGGTTTATACAGAAGTATGCACCTATCGATTTCAATCATGTTCTTTATTATTAATTTTTGTCAGTTTCATTGTTTTGAATTTTGATGCCATGTCCTATACAGGCTCTCAAGAGAGCTGAGCTTTTTGGTATCACTGGTGTTACTTATTCTCTAACCCAGGTATGATTGTTTTTGTACTGATTCTTGACCATTGGTTATTCTTTCTTGTCTATTATCATTTCTCACTCTTTATATCAGTAATAAATAATGGACAAATAATGGACTGAGGGTCACATATCATTCTTCCAGTTACTTTTCATCCATTCTGTAGCCATTTTGATGTATGCAATAGCTATGTGACCATAAGCATGTGATCTGTAAGTATAAACATACATACAAATGTACACTTATAAGAACATTTTACATAACGTATGGTCCTTGTGTTTATGTGCATAGTCTCATGTAGACATGCCGGAACACAGTAACTGGAGTAAAATATGACTTTTATGTATATACATGAATAAAATTTCGGATCTCGCACCCCGAAAATCTTTCGATCAACGATTCACACGCCTCACACATGGAGATTCGTCGAACCTCTCGTCCTGATAATCAAGCTCATTCTCTCACACCAATGCAAAAGATTTAATTTGTAGAGAAAAAGTTTACACTAGAAACTAATTTTCATTGAATTTTTCATGAAGAAACTAATAGGTTTGTGGCCTTTATATATGTTTACAACTTGGCTCTCGAAACCGCTAGGATTAGAACGTCTAGAATAACTTAAATATCTGAAATAACAAAAAACGCTCAAATAATAAAAGACTCAAATAACTAAAATTCTCAAAATAACAAAAAGACTTAACTAATTAGAACTCTTTGAGAACTCCAACTATCAAATAAAAGACTTCCTCTTGAGTTGAACTCCTAGAATTCGATCTCTATCAATTGAACTTGTCTATTGGCAGTTTAAATATTGTCCAAAATTTATAAGCGTTGGGAGTTTCCTATATGATTTGACATATTGTTATTGATTTGTCTGATACTGTGGAGACTCGGGTATACCTTTGTGGTTTCCTTCAGGTTTAGGGGTGAACCTTGCATTTGTCCTTGAGCATAAAATGAAACAAATAGAGAATTACTGGGGAAGCGAAGGGAAGATAGGGTCACGATCAAATTCTTCATGTGCCAGGTGACTCTATATTCTATCAACAGAGAAAATCTTTGGCAGAAAAGGAAACAATAGTCACAAGTTACCATACATTTGAGCAAGAATCATGTGGCTTACTTGCAATCAAAGAAAAACGAAACCACTGTATCATAAATCGTGTGATATATTAGAGGGGGATGATGAAGAAAGGCTGGACCCAAGTTTATAACTAGATGAAGAACAATATAGAGCATTTTGAGTTACATATGGGAGCAATGACATAAACATAGGGCTGGAACCAATTCATTGTTAAGAATGATGGAGATCCATAAAAGATAACACCTAAAACATGATAAGTCCTATACAGTTGATTCGAACATGAGGAATTAGAATTTTTTTTTCTTTGACTGTATCTTTTTTTTCTAAAGTACAAATTTGAGAATACAGATGAAACTTAAAGAACTGAAGACTGATTTCATTACCAAATGTTGAGCTTCATCTGTTATGTAAAAGATCTTGACCAAAGTTGATACATAGGTTTCTATGTTTTTAAATAATTATTTTTAAAAATTTAGAGCTGAGGATAACAAAGAATCTGATAGGTCCTTTTGGGGGCATATTTATAACCGAATAATTATTATTTTTGTGCAGGGTGTTGTGAAGAACATTATCCCTGCTATAGCATCTACAAATGCGATCATATCTGCTGCCTGTGCTTTGGAAGCCCTAAAGCTTGTGTCTGGCTGCAGCAAAACTTTGTCCAATTACCTTACGTAATTTCTGTTCTTACTATATCTTCTAACCTTCTGCAGCCTACAGAATGGTTAGATATTTGGCTAATGATTCCTCTCGCACAGGACATTACAGTGACATCTTTATCGGATACATTTATTTCTATCTGGTTTATGAACTGCATCTTCACTTTTTTTTTTCTTAGAGCATACAAAACTTTTTTCAGTAATATTTGAATCTCTTTGCTGCAAGTGGTAAGTTCACGCTCTACTGAAAGTTGACTTCACTTGCAGCTTAATGCAATAATCTTATTTGATTCAGAAACAGAGTTCGTATTACCTGCTCTTTTTTCATATGTTTAAAGATGCGAATAGTGAATGCTTTACACTTAAAACTTTATATGTAGTGATTCTTCAGTATCTTTTCTAGGTATAATGGCCTTGAAGGAACTCATATTAAAGTGACAGATTTCGTCAGAGACAAGGATTGCCTTGTTTGCGGTCCTGGCACTCTCATCGAGCTGGACTCTTCCATTACACTATCACAGGTCTTTTATTGTCATGTCATTTGTTATTTATTCAAATTTAATTTTCTACTGTTAGAATATAAAGTTGGTCAAAGAGTGCATGTCATTATGGAATGTTGGTAAGGTTTTAATTATTCCATATACGCATAAATTGATTGCTAATCTATATAGGCTTCTGCATACTGCATCTCAGGTTGCTTAATAACCCTCATTTATACGGCATGGATTCAAATTACTGCTCTCGGGAGAAGAGTTTTCTGCTACCTATGTACAGTGCCAGTTTTATGGTGCATTTCCAACATGAATTATGGTAATTATGAATGGCAGATAACACAAATTTTCCCAGTGATTAGAATCACAAAGGGCAGTCAGTTCTAAAGCACTCTGGACACCATGAGCGTAGGGACTTTGAAGGTTTTGCTCTATAAGTATGATGCGCTCTTCTGTAGGAGATTGAGCATGTAATTAAAGCTCAAAGGATGCTAACCATCTGGGTGACGGGTGACCTAACAAATAAAATGGGGCAAATCACGATGAATTTATCCTCAAAAGGTTGCTATCAACTTATACCATTTAATTCCAAAGCTATGAAATATTATTGTTGCATGTTGTGCATTTTTTTGATACATCGGAAAGCAGGAAACATGGGTCGTGGAACACATGTACACCCGTCCACCCGCCCTGATCGCTTAACCCTGAACACGGAGAAGCCAGGTATCCATCGGAATCCTAAAAGTTGCAAAATAAAGGAAATTAAAATGGGATAGGGGGTAGTGGGATTCGAACCCGGGTCTCCACCGAGACAGCCGGGTGATTCAACCACTAGGGTGAACACCGGAGCTCACATGTTGTGCATTAAGCTCCATTTGAGTTAGCACTTGAATAAGACAAGCTGAAATTTATTATGCATATGCCGATTTTTATACTGTTTTTTATATGTATACCACAATGATTGAAAGGCTGGTTCCAGGCTTAATCATGTCATGTTCAAATAAAATGGCAAGCTGTTGAGAGAATTTTTGGTAAAAGAATAACTGATATAGATTGTGTATGAACTCTAGCTGCAAATATCGTTTGCAAGGCTTGGAATATATATGCTATGGTGCACATCCTTCCATTAGGGAGTTTGCGTTGTTCTCATGTGTGGGCACTTTCTTTTCAATGCAACAGTTCATGGAGCTGCTTGGGGAACATCCGCAGCTGCTTCTAACAAAACCGAGTGTAACACACCGGGGAAACAACCTCTACATGCAGGCTCCTCCAGTGCTGGAAGAGATGACAAGGGCTAATCTAAAGCTACCTCTCTTTGATCTAATGGGGAAAGTCCCAAAGGATACATTGCATGTCAGTGGTACGTCGGAGAAAAATGGCAAGAAGGCATCATCCTTGAGAAAATTACGAGTTGTGTTCAAAGATCAGGTTGATGGGGTTACAAACATGGACACATAGGTAGTGAATGATCTGTTTCATGTGAAGCCCTTATTGCAATCAAGTATTTAGTACTTAAAATTTTTAGCGCAATGGGTTTGGCATTAAGCCAAATCTGAGAGATTTTGTAAGGTTGACAGTAAAACACCAAGTATTCTGTCAAATGTAAAATTTTATAATCCCAGAGTGTACTCTTGCAGAGGATCTTTTGAGTTCATTTTTGTTTGATCAGAGGATGCGAGACTCTAGTTTGTGATGCAGTCTAAAACCATTTGACTCGGCCTTTAACGTGGTTGCCAAATTGGAATGCTTGCTGTATGGTAGGTCTGGAGATGTCTTGTCACCTTTAGTCTTGTTTTGCACACATCGACTATCGTTTCTTGTTGTCCACACGGTTCCCTGTTTTCACCAGCCAGGCATATGACGTCAAGCTATCTGGAGTCAGTCGTGCATGGAGGGGTTGTGAAATCCATGCTTCTGCAGTTCTTTCTTCTCAAACTCTCTATTCGAGTAGCTTTCGTATGGTACAAAATTTTGAATGAAAACTAAATCTACATGTTGCCCCTAGTTCTCATTACGTAGCATTTCGTAGAGAGCTAGTCAGTTAACAAAAGGATACTGCTCGTAACGAATGCTACATCCCCTACCTCCGATACTCATGCTACATGTAGAGTTCAGCCGTGCAGCCGCAGCAGGGAGGCAACCAGAGCAGTCGGCGGCGGTAAGATTAAGAGTGGTAGTGAATGCTGCATGGCCAGATAAATGAAATGATCACCAGCAAGGGAAGGTACTACCACCAAATACTGTAATCAATGATTTGCTACGGAACAAGCACGAATCAGGATCAGGATCGGTTAAATGTAAGGACCATTGAAATTGACTCCTGTCAATACGCTTTGGCCCCGTGTGCACGCTACCGTAGACTTCGGCTGAGCTGCTGATTGAATAGTAAAATGCGCCTAAAATCATTCATTCAACGTCATTTAAATTTGATGCGGCATGCTACAGGAGTGGTGTATCACTAATAATCATGATTACCATTATTACAGAGAGCAGATCGTCGTCGGCCGACCACCGTAACATTCTTCTTTGTTTACGATTGGGATAGCACCTCAATCGCTAAACGGTGTCATGGCCACACTGTAGTGCCCCCCATGCTGACGCTGACGCTATGACTATGACCATGACTATGATAGGACCGAACGCCTTTTGAGTCACTCACGTGAATGCCAGCACTCCTGCTCCATCAGAACTCGATCTAATTCGTTCTCTGCAGCAAACACAGGTGAGCACACTGCACACGTATAATATATATTATATTTAGAGAGATATACACAGTGACATGCACATGATAATGGGGCCTCAGCCTCAGCCTCAGCCGCGGTATGCATTGATGTGAATGTGATGATGGCCGAGTATGGATACCAGCTATAACATAACTGGAACCAGTCGTACGTGTAGTAAGAAAGGAGTTCTGCTGTTCCCCTTTTTCCCCTTGGTTCTTTTTTTGTATGACAGCCAGCTAATGTTGTCTGGCCAGCTAATACTGATCTGTACCCCGCTGCCTTCATGATTCTCCCCCCCCTGTCTCTCGGCTGCTCGTAAATAAACTAGCAGTAAATATTAATGCTGGTAAGGGCTGTAGCAGATCAGAGGCCATGGGATGAGAATTGAGATGGAGAACAAATGAATGAAGATGAGAATGTGGGTCCAGCTGCCTGCCTCGTGATGGGCACTTGCCCTCTCGGCAAAACGATTATACAATCACACTACACTATCATGTGCTCATCCTGTATGGTAGTAGTGATGTTGGAGCATGCAATGTGCTCATCCTGTATGGCTCGCTGTGATCCAAATATATATAGAAAAAGCAAGGACGATGGTCAGTTCAACGAGTGATAGAATTATGGAGCTAACCATATATTATTAGCAGACTGCACCTGCACATGCATCAAATTCCTGTTGTTCTGTACATTGATTTTTAGGTTCTTGTGCCGTTGTCTTGCTAGCAGAGCACATGACAATCACAGGGGCATGTGCACATGCAGTCTGCTAATAATATTTTGTTAGCTTCATAATTCTATCACTTGTTTAAACTTATTGACACAGCAATGGAAAATTAAAGCGGCAAAGCATCCAACATGGATAGATAGGGGCAGCGAGAAATCAATATAAACTAGATTGTACAAATTAAGTCGACATTAAGTCCCTGAGTAGCCGAGATCAAATATCCGACCGAATCCTAACTCGTCCATTTTGATAACATTATTGTTGACGTACATTTCCTTTTTATCTAACAACTAGAAATAACCATGCATAAAGTGCACGTGCACCCAAAAAAAATCCCCCACACAATCAAGACACAAGACCCGCACGTGTGCTTCACTGAGTGCACAACGGGGTTCAAATGGGAATAGAGGGTGTGTGTATTATGTGTTTTGGGGGGTAATGTTCATGGTTTGTACCACGTGAAAGATTCCACCCTCATTTGTAATATAGACTAGAAATAACACGTGCACATAGTGCATAGGAACAAAAAACCACATCCAAAAGATGTGGAGCCAACACACAATGACAAAAGAGAGTGAAGAGTGGATGTTAGTGTGTGTATTGTCTGCGTGTAAAATGGAAAAAAGCTAGGGGCAAAGTGGAAAAAGACCAATGGTAAACCCATAATTAAGCTGGCCATGGTTGGGTTTCTTGGGATGTTAAAGGCTGAATGACAAACTTGAACATAAAATATGGCCGCGGGGGGGGGGGGGGGGGGGGGGGGTGTGTGTGTGTGTGTTTTTTTTTTTTTTTTTTTGGGGGGGGGGGGATGGGAGTGTGTCTTTTGAGTTATTCAAAGGGCAATGGCAGACCCATAAATAGTGGTTCTGGGGGGATTTTTTGGGTGAGGGTTTAAGTGGCACCTCATGTGGAGGTGATGTGTCACTCCACAAAGGGTGCCACGTTAGACAATGGTTTTACATCAGACAATGGCAAGCTTATAATTCTCTTTTTATAGTCGTGCACATAGTGCACGGGGCACCCAAAACACTCACACATGATGCGAAACCTGAGCACAGTGGGAAAGGAGAGACGAGTGTGTATGAATGTGTGTATTGTTTGAGAGTAAAAGCATAAAGAGTCTCAATGCAGCCATGTAAATAGGAGGATTAAAGGGGGGAAAAGTCTCAATGGCAAAACTGCAATTAAGTGGGATGTGGTTTTTTCGGGTGAGGGGTGATGTGGCATTACATGTGACGACGTGACATCACCATATGAGATAAAGATGACACATGAGACAAAATTCAAAAATATCTCTCAAATGTATAAATGACTAGAAATTATCCGTGCACATAGTGCACGGTGAATGAAGGAAAAAACACACAGGATGCGGTTCATTCGCGCAACCGACATAAGAACGAAAGAGTGGGTGTGTGCGGGTATCGTTAAGAAGAGATGGGACTCACGCGCAACTGAAAAATATAAAGAAGTGTGGGTGTGTGTGTGTGGAAGTGTTTTATGAAAAAGCATGCATCAAAGAGAAAAAAGGCAGATGGTCAAAGTGAAAAAACCGATGGCAAACCCGTAAATATGTGGAAGTGTTTTATGAAAAAGTAAAGGCAAGCTTGCAAATAATGGAAATGAGTGGGGTATTTAGCCTAACTCCACACAATAACACCCCAAATTAAACACACTCTCTCACCCTCCACCAAGTAGCCCCCAACCTTGATGAGGTGACCAAACCTAGACCACATCTCTATCAACCTCTTCGTCCTAGTAGGACAATGTCATTGTTGTGATTCTCTCTTTTATAGTATAGATATATTCTATCTGGGAAACAATGTATAATAGATTACTTGCCACATACTATCCATTGGCTTGTTACTCACACACACGCGGACGGGGGAGAAGCATTAAATAAAAATCTCCCAGCTTGAAAGGTTAAATTACATGTAGTATATAAGAATATGGGGGTCTTAGGTTAGAAGTGGAGGACTAAATCCTCACAGTATTAGGTTAGCGACCAAGCATGTCATCAACGGAGGCGCCATACACGCACAAGCCACCACCAAACCATACTAATTAATGTGAGCCATAATCCATTTGTGACATTCTCATTTGTAAAATTCAGCTGTTTGCTGACCAAACAATACCATTTGCCACCCAACCCTACTCCTGTTATTTTATTTTTTAAAGTCAGGAGGGTCCAAGACACTTGCAATGAAGCTAGTGGGTCTCGACTCCCCCATCACCTCTACCACCACACTTGGAAAGCAGTTGACGTGGAGAGAGGCTTGCCTTATGCACAACAGTGGCCATTGGCCATAGGAATACAAAACAACAAATGAAGATAGAGAACGGGATATAATTAAGAGAATGGTGTCATGTGGAAACAGTTCTCCATATAACGGTAGAGACAAAACAGGAGGGACAAAATTAAGAGACATTCAGTTGGGTGCACAAGTTGATGACGAGGAGTAGACTAGTAGTCCATACCCTATCTTGGGGTATGTAGAAGGCAATCTCAATCTTAGGATATGTATCTAATTCTATTGAGGATGGACCAATCTTTGTTGAACAAAGTTGCTGCCTGAACTCTCTCATCCCTCCTGCCACCACTTCTTCCTCTCCTCCTGTTCCCCTTTCCAACCATATTGGATAATATCACACATATTATATATATATAATATTTTTATGAGAAAAATATATATTTTGTAGGGTCAAAAAGATAGATTGGCCAACTGCCAACGGGACCCACTTGGATCCCTAACCCACATGCCCTCCCCAACTCCTCTTCACATCCCTTATTAAAGCCCATGTCGAGCAGCACCCCGAAGCAACTGGAAGAAAGAAAGAAAGAAAGAAAGAAGAAACCAGAAAGTGTTCTCCTCTTGCGAGTAGATAGATAGATTCAGAGGGATTCCTCATATAGTATACAGCAACCATACATCACATACAAAAGAAGCAAAAATGGCCATGGAAGTCGAAGATGATGTTTTCTTTGCTGATCTTAGCCGGCAGATTGCTCTGCTTATTATGGATGATGATGAGTTGGATGAATTCCCAGTCCAGAGCCCGGCTGTCCATGCCCAGGTTGGTCTTCTTCCTCTTTCTTAATTCCCTATACATGCATGCATGTATTTCTAAATTCACGGTATCTTCTTCTTCCATTATATAGCAAGGTTACAATTAACTGCACCCAAAAATAAAATATAAATACCCATCTCCCATCTTCATCTGCTTAAATTTCTTCCTATGTATTATATAGCAGGCAGAGGGTGGTGCGCGTATTTGAAAAGCAAAAACAATAGTTTGGGTGTTCTAATTTGGTCATAGGTTTAGTACTGAAAATTTTAACTTAAGAGAGGATTATTAATGAGATCTCTCTGCAAACACTCTACAAGCACAAAGAAAGAGAAGAGAAGAGAAGAGAAGAGAAGAGAGAGAGAATCTGTCGTGGAGTGGGCCCCACGTACTAATTCGTCAAGTTTTTTGAATAGATCATGCATGGAACCTCTGGAGGTTTATTACCATATGTTCACGCATGTTCTTCTAGATCTGACCTTTCTTCACTAACAAATACTAAAATTCACCGGCCCTTGCATTAGGATGTCAATTATTAGGATGTTAAGCTGGAACATAATAGCTTAATTATTCAACTAAGGAAGTGACGAACATCTTAATTAAGTAGTAAAGCCAATTGAACAGGTTCCAGCTGGCTGTTTTTGTAATAGCCACTATTATTGACTTGCTTCAATTATCTTGGCATTTCATCTTCAATTATCCTCCAAGCCTCGCTGTTGTACCCTACTGAACAATGTGATGCACTAATTTCCATAATTTCCATCTCCAAACACATGCATTCCCCTTGTTTTTGGGTTCACCCCTTATGATTCATAGGGTTTAGTTCAAGGATATAACAAATTAAACAACGCCTAAACCTCTCAAACCGTTTAACCCAACACGACACAGAAACCGACACAGCCGACCAAAACAGCTAGTCATTCTGCTTGCCAATGACCAAAATGGATCCCTCTAAAACATTTGTCTTGATGCTCAATGGCTTGTTCTACAAGCTAAATTACTAATAATGATCCAATGCTTTCTAATGTTTGCGTGCAGGGCTTCCATCATCTGCCACATGCCATGATGCCACCACCTAACATGTATGAGATGTCGTACAGAAGAGAGAGCAAGGGAACTGGTGTCTTCATCCCTCGCTCTTCCCTCCCCACACGGAAGAATAGATATGGCAAGTCGAATTCCTCCAACAAGTACTCCTCCCATAGGCAGCCCGATAAACCAGGGGTCGCAGTTTCTCAAGCTGCCAACAACGACAGGCGCAACTCTAGTTGCTACAAGAACCCAGGATCGCTAACGAACCGTGGTGCTTGATTGAGGATGAACATGTAAAGATCATCATCGATCCAGTCTTACTAACCGGAGTTCCGTTTGCTGGCAAGCTTCTTATATTAATTACGATGTACATGATGAAGGAAATAAACACGGATTAGCTCTGCTTGATTGATCTTTGCTAAACAGAATAAGCTTTCGCCCTCTCACGGCGAAACTGTATAGGTATCCGTTAGATGAAGGGTACGGGTAAAGTGCTTGATTTTTAATGAAGTTGATTGTTTTCACACACGGCTATAAGCATAATGGGGGCCAAGTGACTTGGGTATTGGGTATTCTATTAGTGATGACTGATGATTATATTGTGTGCAAGTATCTGTTTATTTGATATACAAATGAACAACTTTAACGATGAACTTAAATCGATCAAACTTATGTACCCAGCTAACAATTCAAATACGACGACAGTCATACTACCAATTCAAACAGCCCTTAACGTTCGATGGGGTTGTCTATTGTCTGGCCATTACCCCACCCGCATATGCTCCTAATTAGGTGATAGAGTTAGCGGGTATTATTCTAACAAGTTCCTTCAGTTTAGTAGCATTTAACATGTGTACAGCTAGAGCACTAGAGTAGCTAGAAGCACCAGATGAACTAATTATAGTATAACATGCAGGAGCATTATTGACGTACAGCTAGAGCAATTGTGGGTGGTTGTGGTTGGTGTCCTGAATGAGCGGAGGAGGAGCTCAGCATCAGGGTTCAGGGGGCATTACGCTTACATCATGTCACGCAACAATTAGTCCGCACCAACAAGACAAGCTGGAAGCACATGGCTGCCGTCACCGAGACTAACCACATGCAGATGATAAGGATCCCTTCACCACTAGCAGCTAGGATGTGACTTGGGACTCCTGTACAAACACACACTGAACCTATTAGGCATAGAAATCCGGATGAATCCAATTATTGGAAATTGTTTGGAACGTTTGGACAATTGGACTCGCATACAAGGCTTCAACCCAAGCTTGGAAGTTTTGATCCTGTTAAGAACGATGCCCAACGGCAATGCCACCGATCTAAAATAGAGAAATTTTATGTGGAGTATAATTTACTGAGACGGTTTGGGTTCAAACTTGTATGTACGAAAGTAGCCATAAATCTTCCTTGTATAAACCCTCATAATTCAAGTGATCGCGTATGTGATTATATGATATGAAATACATACTTATACTTATAGACTGTCTGGTGCCTAGATCTGATTTGAAAATTGACTGGTTTCATGTTGGATTCCTCACAAGTTTCAATCTTTGATGCACATATCCGAAAAGGAACGAGCGATCTCAGATGCTATCATCTAAGAGAAGTCAGGATCACCAACATAAATGTAACCGCAAGCACCAGGGGTGGAGCCATGAATTTTTTTTGTCCTGAGCTACCGATATGAAGACGATGTCTGTGGCCTGCGGTCCAATAGACGAACACGATGACTGTGGATGAGAGTAGTGAAAATCGAATGTTGTGATTTTTTTGGCAATTTGTTGAGGGCTCAGTCGCACATATATGTCAGTAGCTGCACTGCCTTCGAATTTTGACTTGAAATCAAAATATACAAAAACTTAAATCCAAAAACTTAATCAGGCTGCAGCCCGGGTAAGCTCAAGAGTGGCTCCGCCACAACTTGTCCATCATCATCCTTACGATTGAAACTGAGTAGTAGTAGCAGACGATGAAACCCTAAGTTTGTTGGGGGGGATGAACAAGAGCTTAATTTTAAGACAGAAAAGTAATGGAGAAGAAGAGGAGGAAGAATGAGACTCGGGCTATTATATTTTGGTATGGGCCTTGCATATTTAAAAATAATTTGAGTCAATAATTAACCCGGGCTATAGCCCACCTTGGCCCCTACATGCCTCCGCCCTTGGTGTGGTCAATGAGCCCAATAATTAACACGGGCTATAGCCCACCTTAGCACCTACATGCCCCCGCCCTTGCGCAGCACTCATCCAAACAAAGTTATTGTTTGCAATGCAAATCCTCGGGTTTTATGTTGCAATAATTGGCATTGCCTATAAGAACTTGCGGCTTGATCTAATTATTATTGTTTTTTCTGGTGATTACATGCGAGTGTGACACAACTCCTAATCAAGCGTGCGTTACAAAAAAAAAGAGTTCTGTACTCCCATAAAACAGATAAAGATCCAATCATAGATGATGTGAACCCTGGTCAGAAATCACATCAGGGAAGTGATGGTGGGCGAAGAGGAGAGCATAATTGAGAGTTATGGAAAGGGTTTGTTTTAACCTATACAACAAAGGAAAGCAACAGTCAGAGAAGAGGAGTGAGCCATGAGGAGTAAGATCATGAAGAGAAGCACGGTGAAAGGAACTCAAAATCATAACGATGGATGCTTAAGAACAAAGATAATAGTAGAATGATGAAGAGCAAGAGCAGTACTAGGAGTTCAGTAAAGGTCCAAAATTTAGGCATTCGTTGCCGTTAGTTTTTTGGTTTAAGACTAATGTTGTTTTGGTGATGATCAATACATTATGTTAGTGTGCTAATCGCTCTCAATGTTTTAGTCTCATGGTTAACAATTAAAAAATATCATTTTGAAGACTAAAAGCTTGGTGAAAGGATGTACATCAAGAGGAGCATTGACATAACTTGGAGCTTGAAGTAAATAAGCTCATCAAGAGGTGCCAAAGCTTGGAAGATGATGTGATGAATCAAGGCTACTCAATCTTAAGGTCTTAGACTCTAGGAGAAACAAATTGTAATCCATGTAATACTTTATAACTTCCTTTTCTCTTTTTGAGTCTAAAACTTTGTAATGACTTGGTTAGATGGTCTATCATTTATGCATATGCATGTACCATCTTATTGAACCTTAGGATCATCATAGAAACCAATCCAGCAGGTTCACCATGCCAAAAACTCAATTAGAGTTTTTGGACTTCCAACAGGCGCCTGTTGAAGGCACAACTGGTGACTAATGGTTTACCAGGCACCTGGCCATCCTTCTACAGGCGGCTGTTATGCACTAGCTCAAGTCAATTTTTTGACTCAATAGTTCAGCATTTTGACAGGGGCCTGTCAACCAACGGCGTCTGAACTTTGTTCTATAGCCACCCGGTGCATGAAGTGCGTAAGTTGTCATTTTGAGCCACAATCCTCCTTTGTGGCAGTCGCCTGATGAAGCCTTGACAGGCGCCTGCACAGTAGTACATGCGTCTGTGTAGTCTTCTACAGCCACCTGTCCTGGCTCAAATTATAGCCGTTGGAAAAAACTAGATGTTACATCAGGCGCCTGACTCTTTGTCTACAGGCGCCTGTTTGAGCACTTTTCAGCCAAAATCTAGCCGTTGCAAATTGGTTTGTTTGGGCTTTTTTGCTTGGGTTTAATGAGTTATTTTGGCTTCCTATAAATAGGAGATGACTTAGTTCATTTAGAACTCTTGGAAAATCTTTGAAGATCATACAATCTCTTCATTAAGCATCTCCTCCTTCATTCCCTTCATTAGAGCTTCATTCTTATACTATAGCATCTAAGCTCTAGGAAATTTCTCAAAGGGATTTCAATTTCATTCCTTTCTTGGAGAACATCTTTCTTTTCTTCAATCTTACACTCAATTGAGAAGTGTTAGGGTTCATTCCCAGAAGAGAGAAAGATCAACAAGTGCAATCAAAGCCTTATCTCAAGCACTTGGACATCTACACTTGCATGCCTTCTTCTTCACATTGGTAAGATCATTTCAAGGCATATGTAAGTGTTATTTTGTTTCATATTTTGTGTGATTCCCTAAGTCTCTTTGTGAGAGTTAGTTTCTCCCTTTGTGGGAGGCTGTGTCCTTGTGTAGGACTAACCTTTGTGTAGGGTTTGAGTTCTCCCTTTGTGAGAGTGAGAGAGAGTATACTTAAGTAGGACTTACCCTTGTGTAGGGTTACCCATGTGTAGGGTTTGTATTCACTACCTTGTGTAGGATTATAGTGGATATTGGTGTGGCTGGATGTATCCAAGTTTGAAGAACGAGGGTAAACCCTATGTGTTTGTGATTTTTGTTGAGCACACTCTTTAATTTCCGCTGTTTTTTGTGTCTTAATTTCAGTAACGTTTAATTAAGCAATTTGCTTGCCTTTACACTATTCAATCCACTCTAGTGTATTGTGTAGTCCCGCTAGGTCCTAACAATTGGTATCAGAGCATTGGTTTGGGGGCTTTTGCATGCATACATGCAATATGTCGTTGTCTCAACAACCACTCGCCCTTCCTCCCGTCTTCAAAGGCAAACTCTTCTCAAAATGGAGGAAGAACATGTGCCGATGGCTTGATGAGCAAGAGGAGTCAAAGCTTATTACTTCGGATGCTCAAGCTTGAAATGCTTTGCTCAATGCCCTCTTTCCAAAAATTGCAAAGAATGTAATGAAGTTCGAGACGGCACATGAGATATGTGATTATCTTGATGGCAAGTATGGTGGGGAGGAATCTTGCGATGATGTGAGCATCGTTGGTAATGAGGTATCTCGTAACTCTCTTATCAATGCAGTGATTATATTGAAAATTGTAATACGTTGTTTATGGACTCTCCAAAAGCTAAAAAGTTTAAGTTTAAGAGAGATGCACACACTCACACACATCATCATCGTCCAATCCTTGTGATGATGCACGTTTTATTGCTTTGAATCAAGAAAAAGTTGCCCTTGATTTTCATGTGTGAATGTTGAGCAAAGAGAATGAGTCTCTTAAAGCTCAAGTAGTGTATGTCAATGAATTTCACAAGTCTTTACAGGAGAGTGCATATGCTACTCATAAAGAGGAAACTCATTGTTTGCATGCCGAGAAAAATGGATTTCTTTCTCAATTGAGTACCTTGAGAGATGAGAATGCTTCTTTCAAACTCCAAATGGAGATGATGCACTCGGATTGTGGTTACAACATTTTGAGAGATGAGACATTGGCGCTCAAGTCAAAATGTTGTGAGTTTAGCCCAAGTCTATCCAAGAGGGATGACAACATTTCTTCACTTTTGAAGAAGTGTGAGCTATTGTCTACTTAAATTGAAAATTTCAAATTGAGCAAGGACAAGGTTTTGGGATCCTCTACATTGAAGGTGAACAAACCAAGCTCTTCTCCTAGAAGCACCCAAATTAATTTTGTGGGGAAGCATTCTAATGGAAAATTCACATCCAACTTTTTAAATCAACTTCTATTTCTAAGCCAAAGAGAAATCATGCCTATTTGTATTTCGGTCTTGCTTATGTTAAGAAGCCTATTCAAAAACATATTGTTATGAATGCTTCTTCTTTGAATGCTATGCATGATGTGTCTACTCATAGGAAATCTTATCATTGATTGCATGCTAGAATTGATGCTAATCCTTTGCATGCTTCACGTGTTCCTATGGTTGGTAGAAATACTTGTGTGAATGTTTCTATGCTAAATTGCATGTTTCACACATGGGGCACGCTAATGTTTATGTTCAACCTCATAAACGTGCACCCTCACCTCCTACTCATGTCTTAACTAAACATATTCTTAAGAATCACAAATCACTTTCTTTGTGGATTCCTAAGAATGTTTCTAAGCTTGATATGAATTCATATATAGGTTCATATGTTCGAAATGTTATATTTTCATGACTATATTCGAAAACCAAACTCCACTTTTGTTTGGTTTCCACCTTACTAGCTCACTCACATTGTTATTCATTACTTAGGTACCATGCTTGTATGTTTACATTTTGGACCCATATTTATGTGAGTGTGTTCATTACTCCCATTTTTGCATGTTTTATATGTTTATGAGGAAGTATGAAACTTTTTGCTTGATAACATTAGTTTTTCCATTCATATGTCACATTGAATGTCATTTACATTATGTTTGTGCATAAGTGATTGTTATTTTTCTTCCCCTTAGTTTTTCTTTTTTGCTATTACTCATCTTTTGATATGCCAATGGGGGAGAGAAATGGGTTATGTAAAAATATACCTTATACTTTTTATGCATTATTAATAGTTGGTATTGTTTTTGTATAACATCCATCAATACGATTTGTGCTTTGCATGTTTATAATTTGTGCACTTTTGCATATTGATTGGGGGAGTTTCTTAGCCCACACTGTTTATTTCAATGTTTATTATATTTTGACATAATAGAATTGTCATTATCAAAAAGAGGAAGAATGTTAGTTCTTGGGTTCAAGACTAACGTGTTTTGATGACGATCAATACATTATGTTAGTGTGCTAATCACTCTCAATGTTTTAGTCTCATGATTAACAATTGAAGAATAGCATTTTAGAGACTAAAAGCTTAGTGAAATAATGGACATCAAGAGGAGCATTGCCATAGCTTGGAGCTTGATGTAAGGAAGCTCATCAAGAGGTGACAAAGCTTGGAAGAGGATGTGGTAAATCAAGGCTACTCAAGCTTGAGGTATTAGACTCTAAGAGAAGCAAATTGTAATTCATGTAATACTTTATTAATTTTTTTTTTCTCTTTTTGAGTTTAGAACTTTGTTATGCCTTGATTAGATGGTCTCTCATTCATGCATATGTATCTACTATCTTAGTGAACCTTAGGATCATCATAAAACCAATCCAATAGGTTCCCCATGTCAAAAACTCAATTGGAGTTTCTGGACTTCCAACAGGCGCCTGTTGAAGGCATGACAGGCGACCGGTGGTTCACCAGGCTTCTGGCCATCCTTCTACAGGCGGCTGTTATGCACTAGCTCAAGTCAATTTTCTTGACTCAATACTTAAGCATTTGGTACAGTCGACTGAAGTTCAATTGACAGGCGCCTGTCAACCAATAGTCGCCTGAACTTTGTTCTACAGTCGCCTGGTGCATCAAGTGCGTAAGTTGTCATTTTGAGCTCCAATCCTCCTTTGTGGCAGTCGCCTAATGAAGCCCTGACAGGCGCCTGCATAGTGGTACAGGTGCATGTGTAGTCTTCTACAGCCGCCTGTTCTGGCTCAGATTAAAGCCGTTAGATAAAACTAACCGTTACATCAGGCGCCTGACTCTTTACCTACAAGCGCATGTCCGTGCACTTTTCAACCAAAATCTAGCCGTTGCAAATTGGTTTGTTTGGGCTTTTTGCTTGGGTTTAATGGGTTATTTTGGTTTCCTATAAATAGGAGATGGCTTGGTTCATTTAGAACTCTTGGAAAATCTTTGAAGATCATATAATCTCTTCATTAAGCCTCTCCTCCTTCATTCCCTTCATTACAGCTTCATTCTTATGCTATAGCCTCTAAGCTCTAGGGAATTTCTCCAATGGATTTCAATCTCATTCCTTTCTTAGAGAACATCTTTCTTCTCTTCATTCTTACACTCAATTGAGAAGTGTTAGGGTTCATTCCTAGAAAAGAGAAATAACAAGTGCAATCAAAGCCTCATCTCAAGCACTTGGACATCCACACTTGCATGCCTTCTTCTTCACATTGGCAAGATCATTTCAAGGCATAGGTAAGTGTTATTTTGTTTCATCTTTTGTGTGATTCCCTGACTCTCTTTGTGAAAGTTAGTTTCTCCCTTTGTGGGAGGTTGTGTCCTTGTGTAGGACTAACCATAGTGTATGGTTTGAGTTCTCCCTTTGTGGGAGTGAGTGAGAGTGTCCTTGTGTAGGACTTACCATTGTGTAGGGTTTGTACTCACTATCTTGTGTAGGATTATAGTGAATATTGGTGTGTCTGGATGTACCCAAGTTTGGGGAACGAGAGTAAAACCATGTGTGTTTGCGATTGTTGTTGTTGAGCATACTCTTTAATTTCCGCTGCTTTTTGTGCCTTAATTTCAGTAAATTTTAATTAAGCACTTTACTTGCCTTTACACTATTCACCCCTTCTAGTGTATTGTGTAGCCCCGCTAGGTCCTAACAGTTGCGTCCTTGTGGATCATTGGATCTAATTCTATGATGGATTAGTATTCCTTATTGGAATAGTCTTCTTAAAGTGAAAGTCCTATATAAAGGGTTTCACCTCTCTCAAAACACAGCAAGAAATACACCGAATCATAAAATAAAAAGATCTAAAGATTAAAATAGCAACGATCCCACCTTACGATGTTGCTACATCTTAAAAGGGGTATTGATTTCCTCAAGTTACATCAATATGCAAGGTGATATTTTTAGAAAGGGTAATCGCATCCACTATCTGTTCTTATTCCTGTTCGATAGGAATTTTAGGTTTAGATCGTTGATAGGATTCAATAAATTATTGCTATTGGTATCAGAGTTTATGAATATGCTTCGCAAATTAATGTACATTTAATAGTTCATTCATAATTGATTTTAGGATTGCTAAATTTAAGTTTTATAAAAAAAGATTGTAATCTAAAATCATGATTATTATTAATCTTTGAAACAATGGGATGAAAGGAACTCTAGAGCCTTCATTGAGAAGATCCTGACCCACTTACAACTAACTACCAAGGCAACCCTATACGCTGACTTGTGCGCTTGGATACTCCTTATCCACATGACCTACAGGCGACACTGCATTCACAACACAACTCCATATCAGTAACATCCTGCTTACACCACCGCTGCCCCTTGCAGTTCATCTTGTTCCACATCACGACCCTACCATACACCATGTAGCTGCCTTTGTTTCCCATTTATCCACTTATTTGTAATCTGTTCTGCTCCTCCCTGTATTCATTTCTTTCATTCTACAACATATTGGGTGTTCGACTGTCCATTACATAAAAAATAATAAACAACATGGAATTTATGGGTATATATAGGCACAAATTGTCTGCCCTTACCAGGGCTTACCCTAAAGATTTGGAACATTAAGTCGACTTGTCATGGTCTTCTGAATAATTAAATCATATAATTACCCTATATTCCTTCAGGCTCAATCACCCTTTGCTCATATAAACAGTGAAGGCCTTGTTTGCCTACGTGTTTTTTGAAATTAGGGGTTTATTAAAATTAAAATGAAATCAAGGGTTGTATTCATAAAAATCTTAAGTTTCACACAGTTTTTGAAAATCTAATCTATTCCGATTTTTCCAAACTCCGGTCCCATGAGATTTGAAATCATCTAAAACTCAGTTTCAAAATCTATATTTGGTTCCCAAAATAGGCCTAGTTTCAAAAATCTCACTTTGGACCTCAGACTCCACCAATCCGCAGTTTATGAAACTAAACCTTTTTGCCAAATGATGCCTAAGAAAATAATATCTTCACGGAAAATCAAGAATGTGGATGGGTACATAGTTTATGTAAATTAAACCCATCACACATTAGAGGTTAATGAATTTTTTTTACCTTTCTTTAATCTAGTTTAGGTTTCAATTCAGTCTCCTTAACTGTTTCCAGTTTTCACATCAATATGGAATTCAAAGAGTCAGTGTCGGCGACCATTTTGGTTTAAAACTCAGTTATTGGGAGTAAGATAGGGATATAAAATGGAATTGACTTAATTAGCTTTGTAAGGAAATGTTATCGATATGAAATGGAAGCAACTTACGAAGCTTTATTAGCTCTAAGTTCTGACATGAAATGGAATGACCTTTTATTCGGTTTATTAGGAGTAGGATGTGGATCCTAAGAGCAATAGTTTATTAGGAGTAGGATGTGAATTCTAATATCGATGCTTTTGTGAATCATGATTCGTGTTTTAATCAGGTAATAGCCTATACGACGGGTTAACGACGTACACATGAAAGTTGAGTTTAAGGCTCACCTCCCGGCTTCTTCTCTCCCTGGGCAGCACTGGAGGACTGACACCAAATTTTCCAATTTTGCGGACGCGAATCTCTGGTTTGCTTAGCTGACCGGTTAGTATTAAGGCTAAATACCAAAGTTGGCCACCGACAATCTGCACTTACTAGTCCCTCTGATGACTTCTGAAACTAAAATCTTCTCGGCTGTATTTGAGCTATTGCTGAATATGATTTCCCTGCATCTCATTATATAAGGCTAAATTTGGACCTCGTGAACTTGGTCTTGCATTTGGTCTGCTCTAGAAGTAAGCCTAACATTGACAAACATACTATCTGCATCCCATCAAGTCAAACCTGGTGATCCAATTCCATTCGAGCTTTAATTAGACGTACTTACAAAATCCACTCTACATCTTAATAACGACTGAAGAGATTGGTGGAAATTCTCTCGATTTTGATGTCAGATCTTCCATTCATACTAACAATTAACGAGTAGATAATATGTAATCAACAGTACCATTCTAGAATAATGATAACGCTCAAAAAGGTTTAAATCCTGCAAAACAACCCAATCTTGACTCAACATGCAGCATAACTTTATAGGAAATATGCATCAAGAACTATATATTGTATGTGTTGTGTGGTTTGCATCAAAATCAAGTCACTTGTGCATCCAAATGTGTCACTAAGCACAAAACTGCAGCCACGAAACACCTAATAAATGAGCAGCTGTAAGTTGGGCAATACCTGTCACGGAATAACTCCTTGTATGTGACACCATTCTCTCATCTGACACGGGTATCTTAGTTTCAGATCCATCAAGGCCATACCTGGCCTCAAATCAATTCAGCGGAATTAGTCAATTCTAAATGAAATATATACATCATCAATGGTTCCCGCAAATGGAAGCACAAACAGCGGACACAACTAGATTGAAAACAAGAAATGAGAAACATGAACTTAAAAACAAGCAAGCAAGCAAGCAACATCTCAATAGCATTTCACAAGGTTTTATTTGAAAATACCATGTTAAATTGTCGATAATAATAGCCCTCCTGTCATTAAGAAATTTGTATCTCTTCCTTCCAGGAACTGGGGTATCACACACGTTAAACGATCTCTTGTATACGTCTGCAGATATGTTTTCTTTCTCCTTCCAGCTTACTGTGTTCAAGCAGGGAAGCGGCATTCAGATCCTATGTCCTTTATGTTCTTCACACCTTTTTCTGCCAGAGACAGGCCGCCTCTTACAAACATAACCACCAGTGAGCACTCCACAGATATCACCATCCACTTCACTCCCCCATAATTCTCTGTTCATTGGAAACTTCAACTTCGTGCCAGTAACTTTCTGCCCTTTATGCTCCTCGCATCTTTTTCGTCCCAAGACTGTTCTGTTTCTGCATATTGTTCCATCGCCGTAGACCACACCGCAAATATTATACTCATCTTCATTTTTAATTACTCTAACTGACTGAGGTTGACATTTCGAAAATGGGGTTTCCTTTTGATCAGATAGTTCCAACTGTCCATGTTTAGTTATCCTTCGGCCTTTGTGTAATTCACATCTTTTTCTACCATATGCTGGCAACTCAGAACAAAGGGAACCATCCTCTAAAACAAAACCACACATAGCCATGTAGTCCTTAGTCATAATGACACTACTAATTACAGGACTAGTCCCAATAATTTTCTTTCCTTTGTGCTCTTCACACCTTTTTCTGCCAAATACAGGACTGTTCTTACAAATAGAACCATTGCCAATGGCTACCCCGCAGAATTTGGGATCTTCATTAACGCTGGTATTTCCATATATAAACCTAATCTGAGATTTACAAAATTTGGAAACTTGGGGAATGAAGTAACTTTTCTGATCATTAAATGGCACACTCGCATCAATATTGATCCCTGCTTCCCTGCCAAATGGCGGTTGCTTCCAAAGCTGGAATTTCCTGCGGATAGTGCTGATTTGGCTTGTGGCTTTAGAATCCAACTTTGAAAGAATTTGATCGCGACGACATGCACCATTCCCACATTTGTTCCATGCATAATCAAAGACCGCCAGCAGCTCAGCCTCTGTCTTCTCAGCTTTCTTCTTGTCTAACATCTTTCAACATCCAAAAATAGTTAGAGATGCACATGAACAGCTACGTTTTGAAAGGGAAATCAGAGAGTATAATTGTTAGAAATTCAACAAGCAAGTCATGTAGCAACCAGACTATTTCAGCCAGACGTAACAGCAGCAAGTCATGTAACAACCAGACTATTTCGGCTAGACATAGAAGCATCAAGTCAAATACTCCAATCACTACTTTTTTTTTGATAATAAAGGGCATATGAGTTAATGGTTTGTTTAAACCATATTTGTTAATACATAAGGAGAAGCTAACAACAAACAGGATAACTTTGAAAACCCAATCGTGGACTGCTATACTATAAATTTCTCTTGTTTGGTTTGTTATTGATGTAGTGCACAAATTTCTAGGAACTGAAACTGATTCGACTGGGGTGCAGCGGCCACACCAAGGGTAATTTTGTAATTTTGGGGGTTATGGACAGTTTTGTATTTCTGGAAATTCTGAAAAAAAAACAACGCAAATAAGTAGGTGACGGCTAGGGTTAGGGGTTTTATGTGGAATATTGTGAGAGAAATCATCTGAGAGTTGATTAGAACCGTAGCCCTTGGAGTTTTAGGCGTTGACCTCGAATACAAAGCTAGGAGAGCGGCATCCTCTCCAATCGAGGGCCGATCTTGTTACTTTTATCAATAATAAAAATCCAATCTTTTTCCTAAATCTTCCAACAAAATCCTATTTTTATCTTATTTCCTCTTGTGAATCACATCAAATTGGTATCAAAGCTCCGATCTTAGCATCAATGGCGGCGGCGACGACGAAAAAGATTGAAACTTTGGAGGAGAAGCTCGAAGTCGAAGCGGAAGAATTGAAGAAATCAATGGAGTAGATAAGATCAGAAATGTCGTGCAAGCAAATCAACAACTCGTGTAAGCAAATCAACAGATTTCACAACAAACCACAGTGTTATCAAAGGGGAATGATTCAGATCCGAGGAAAGGCGATGACATCTGCTTAGATTCGGTGCAATAGGGGCGATCTTTGACGAAGGATGAAGAATTCATAGAAGGGCTTCTAACCGACGCAGAGGACAATCTCGTATAAGCGTAAGAAAATCTCACGGGTTGCGAGAACCCCATCCACCTTCACTGGGGGGGCCCGCGACACCTGTGAGGCCCCGCCCAGGGCAGGCGAGCCACGACGAAGCCGTCAGGGGCCTTGCGCCCCCTGCAGGGATGCCAAGGACTACCGGTCTCCTACTTGGACGTTAGGGCTCTGTCGAGCCTCTGCATGGCCACTAGAACCCTCACGATGTCTTGACGGCATGTCAGAGGCTAGTCGAGCAAGGGATATGCCGCTCGGGACTCTGCGGCCTCCGGAGGCTGCTGAGACTCCGACAACTATCAGAGAGAGCCCCCACAGCCTAGCGATGACATAGAAGACCTTCAAGGAGCTCATGGCCACTGGTTTGCTGATGAGGGACGTCGACAACTAATTCAAAATTACGATGAGTTTGACAGATACCGTGATGATGTTCCAGATTATATATGTGATGGAGGAGGGTACGATTACAGAAATGGCGGATGGAAGGACGATGAAGGAGAAGAGAGACAGATTTAGAGACTATTATGCACCACATGACCCAGACCGGTAATGCTATTATGACCGGTACCGAGGGAGATCGGCACAAGGAGATTTCAACACAGACTGCAGGATCAGAAAATTAAATATGCCGATCTGTGAAGTGGATCTACATGGCAGAGATGTACTTTCAAGTGACGCGCCTCACTACAACGGAGAAACTGAGGGTGGTAGGGAAATGTTTGGAAGGTGAGGCTTGTCTTGGTTTCAGTGTAGAGAGCAACAACGACATGTTCGCTCGTGGGTGGAATTCAAGAATGGCATGTTATGTCGATTTCGAGACAATCATGAGAGAAATCTTCATGAGCAGCTCTTTGCTCATAGACAATAGAGGACGGTCAGGAAATACAACAGGAAGTTAGAGCGTGTGCTGGGACTGCCTGAGGAGTCCTTGGAAGCATAAAAGATTTCAAGGCTAACATTCAGACAAGCTATGCATCCAGAGACCCAGAGGGCTATTGGACCCATGGAGCTAGCCCAGATGATAGCGTATCAGTTCACAGAGAAGCGGCAAGCCAATGGGACTGGGGCGGGCCCACTTTTCGTAGCAAGGTAGTGGCAGGAGATGAAAAGGCATCGTTAAGAGGGATTCAGTCCAGCCAAGAGAAGAACAATGAGCTTTCACTGAACAACAGGATCAAGTGGCTTACACAGACCGAGATCGAGTACATGCAACACCAAGGGTCTATACTTTCGTTGTGGCGAGAGGTTCGGGCCAGAGCATCGTTGCAAGGATCGTGATCTCCAGATGTTGACCGTCAAGGATGAAGAAGGTATGGCTGTTGAGGAGGAGGAGCTGGGAGGGGACACGCACCTCCATTTGGAGTAGCATGTCCATGGTTTCCATGACACCATGTTTAGGACAAGGTGGTTCTTTGAGGACAGAATAATGATGCGATGGGGGTGTGACAGCCACAACAGGAGCAATTTTGTAATTTTTGGGAGTTACATGAAGTTTTGTAATTTCTGGAAATTCTGGAAAAACAACGATTATAAGTAGGCGACGGCTAGGGCGAGGGATTTTATGTGGATTATTGTGAGAGAAATCATCTAGAAGTTGATTAGAATCCTAGCCCGTGGAGATTTAATCTTTGATCTCGAATACAAAGCTAGGAGAGCGACCTCCTCTCCAATCAAGGCCTCCAATCTTGCTACGTTTATAAAAAATCAATAAGAATCCTACTTATCCCCAAATCATCTGCAAAACCCTAATTTTATCTTTTTTCCTCTACAGATCGCATTAGAAACCAGTGAGCACACTCAAATGTGAGATTGTATGAACTAGGTGTAAAAATAAAAAGGCCTAAGTTACCATTTTCAGTTGCTTGAGTAAAGCTGACAAGGAAGGAACTTATTCATGCAGTGTGCATGTAGGGGTGGGGATTTGGTTGAAGACAACAATTTTTATTACATCTGAATATATGAAAATTATTATTATTAGTAAATATAGCATTCTACAAAAGAAAGTACACACCACTTGATGTAGGATGGGATAGTTTTAGGGATTTTTGTGGAGTATTTGGGGAAGATTTGTGGGATTTTCAGAAGAAATTGATAAATTATGGTTTTCTTGGCTTCTCACCGAGTGTTTCTGAGGCTTCTCACCAAATTTCATGGGAAACCTTTCTAAGTTTTAACCTTTCTTAGTTTTATGGAAAAAAATTCCTTCAACTATTCATTGATTGATTATTTGAAAATAAAATTAGTCTAGGGCTTTTTATAGGCTTACAACTTAACGTCTTTTCTATTGCCATCTGATGGGATAAGTGATCACTTGGGCTTAGGAGTTGGCCCGTACAGCCACTCTAGCCAAAAGGCGTAATCTCTGAGCACCTTGAGAACTTCACCTTCTGATGAATGACGGCAAAAGTAGCATAATAAATTAAAAAATTAAAAAGTAAAAATTCTTGATCTTCCTTATCATTCTCACCGGCTTGAGAACTTCACCTTCTGATGAATGACGGCAAAAGTAGCATAATAAATTAAAAAATTAAAAAGTAAAAATTCTTGATCTTTCTTATCATTCTCACCGGCTTGAGAACTTCACCTTCTGATGAATGACGGCAAAAGTAGCATAGCTGGACATCAATCAATAGTCTCTTGCCATTAGAAAAGACAAATCCACAAATAGCAATTGAAGTATAGTGATAGATTCTAGGGCTGATTTATGTGGAAAATATGGATTTGAGGAAGAAAGAACACGAAAATAGGAATTTTTGTATTGCTTTAGATCTGAAAAGAACAAAGAAAAACCCACATTCGAGATGAGAAGATCTCCTAACTTTCTATTCGAGAAGAAAGTCTAATCCTCCAAAGAAGACATCTTGGTCTTAGGGTTTACAATCTCAAAATAAGCATGAAAAGAACCCCTAGGGCCGGCCATGGCTATAACCCCAAAAGCCCCCCAAACACTCAAAATTGCATAAAACATCCTAGAAATTACGAATTAGCCCCGCGTCTCCTCCGCCTATAAGTAATAATCACATCATTACTCCCCCAAAAGAGCCACCTTATCCTCAAGGTGAAAGTCATGGAACTGCTGACGGATAACCTCCTGAAACTCCCACGTAGCATCATAATCGGGCAAGCCGCGCCATCTAATAAGCACCTCCTAAACTCCAACTGCACTCTAACGAACCCCCTTGACCTCATGTGGCTCCAGTATTACATCCATGTCCTCGGTCAGGGGGGGTGGAAGAATAGGTGACAAAGTGTGGTCCCTGATAGCACGCTGTAACGGGGACACGTGGAACACCGGGTGGATGGTGGACGTAGCTGGGAGCTGTAAGTGATAGGCCACCTTCCCAATCTTGACCAACACCTCAAAAGTAATAACAAGCCGCCAACTTCTCGTTACTCCTATGTGCCACTGTCTTCTGTCGGTACGATCGCAGCATGAGATACACCTTATCACCCACCTCAAAATGCACATTTCTCCTGTGCATGTCTGTTATGGTCTTCATGATATGATGTGCTCTCAACAAGTGCCGCTTCAGCTCATCCAACATCCTATCCCTCTCTTCCAAATGATCTTCCACCTGAGACACAGGGGTCGCACCACGGTTATAGTGTATCATATGGGGAGGATCGTGCCTGTAAAGGATGCGAAAAGGGGTACGCTGTGCCATCGAGTGGTATGAAGTGTTGTACCAATATTCTGCCACATGCTAACCAACTAGCCCACTGCTTCGGCGACTCCGATGCAAAACATCTCAAATATGTCTCTATGCTCTTGTTCACACCTCCGTCTAACCATTTGTCTACAGGTGGTAGGTTGTGCTCCCCATTAAAGTGGTCCCCTTCATCTTGAACAGTTCCTGCCAAAAACTGTTCAAGATGACCTTGTCACGATCTGATACGATAGAGACCGGAAATCCATGCAGATGCATTACCTCCTTCATGAAAGCTGCAGCCACAGACACCGCTGTGTAGGGGTGTCGTAGGGGAATGAAATGGGCATACTTGCTGAGGCGATCCACTGCAACAAATATGATAGTAAAGCCCTCTGATCTCGACAGGCCCTCAATAATATCCATACTAATGTTCTCCCAGACCCTCTCTGGTAAGGCTAGGGGCTGAAGTAACCCTACGGAAGCCATCACCAAATACTAGTGACGCTGGCAGACGCCACACTCGGCTACTAGATGCACGATGTTCCTCTTCATCCCTGACCAGTATAGCTCTCTGGTCATCCTCCTGTAGGTCTGCTGCACTCCCGAGTGACCCCGCACCGAGCTACCATGGAACTCTTGAAAAATCGCTAATATATTGGAAGATCCTCGCGGTATCACCAACCGTCCCTGATACAGCAGCCGCTGATCCATCAGTATATACCTTAGATGCTCTGTATATCCTGTTGCAAAGCCTCACGTATCCTTGTCAGCTCCTCATCAGCCTATATCTCACGCACCAAATGCTCCCAGTCTAACAGAACCGGCACAGAAATCGCCGCCACCTCCTCTCTGCGAGACAAAGCATCCGCTGTCTTATTCTCCAAGCCTGGCCTGTACTAAATCTTGAACTGATAGTGCACCAACTTGGAGAACCACTTCTGATGCTCCTCTGTAACCATGCACTGCTCCAGGAGGCACTTCAGGCTCTGCTGATCGGTCCATACTACAAACTTTCTGCCCAACAGGTAAGGTCGCCACTTCTATATTGATAGACTATCGCCATCAGCTCCATCTCATATACGGACTTCAGCCACACTCGTGCTGACATCACCTGGCTAAAGTAGGCCACCGACCACTGATCCTGCATCAGAACCACCCCAACCCATATCCAGACGCATCTGTGTTGGAGCATTGTCCGTAATTTCCAGCACGTGCATAGTGGCCTGCGGAGTTTTCTGTTCCGAGCATAACTTCTCTTCCCTCTTTTATTCCTTTTCTCAATTCGTACTTCTCGAGTATCCGAGGAAGCGGTGTTAGTTCTTGGTTTCAAGACTAATGTTATTTTGATGATGATCAATACATTATGTTAGTGTGCTAATCAATCTTATGTTTTAGTCTCAGTTTATCTTAATGATTATATGTTGATGAGACAAAGCATAAGGCTTGGAGGATATTACAAGGGATATCTTAAAGACCTCCAAGAGTGATGGTGTGCTCAAGCTTGGATGAAGTCATGAAGATCATCTAATGAAGCCAAAGCTTGGAGCATGATGATGGATGTACATCTAGAGAAGCATTGTCAAAGCTTGGAGCTTGATAAAGGGAAGCTCATCAAAGAGTGCCAAAGCTTGGAGATGATGGGGAGCATCAAGGTTTTGTGAGCTTGAAGACTTAGACTCTAGGAGATGCAATTTGTAATCCATGTAATTTCTATTACTTGCATTTCTCTTTTTGAGTCTAGGATTTTTGTAATGCCTTGATTGATGGTCATACTCTCATGCATTTGCTTTTAACCATCTTAGTGAGCCTTAGGATTATCATGAAATCCAACCCAATAGGTTCATCTAGCCCAAAGACTCATTTGGAGTCTCTGGCTCTCCTGCAGTCGCCTGCTGAAGATTTTACAGTCGACTGGGTGATTTCCAGTCGCCTGTCGAGCCTTCTACAGTCGACTGTGATGCACAGCTCAAGTCAACTTTCCTATTGACTCATCTTGAGCTTTTCACATCAGTCGACTGATGTTCAATTTACAGTCGCCTGTATTCTTACAGTCGCCTGTGAATTGGTCGACAGTCGACTGTGAGCTTCTTGCATTTTTTGGGCTTTTTTCCAACTTGCAAGACAGTCGCCTGTTGCTGTTTTTACAGTCGCCTGTATATTTACAGTCGCCTGTGAAATGGCCTTCAGTCGTCTGAAAGGCGTAAGTGCGAAATATGCATCTCTCTCTGTCTTTTCTCCATCTTATACAGCAGTCGACTGATGAATGTATTACAGTCGCCTGACTATAAGACAGTCGACTGTATTATTGACATCAGTCGCCTGTCTGCTTATCTGGAGAAAGTGTGCAGCTCTCTGTTTCTTGTCCATCCCTGCTGCAGTCGCCTGATGAAGGATATACAGTCGATTGTCTGCTTTTCAGTCGCATGTGTAGTCTTCTACAGTCGACTGTCCTGGGTCAGATTATAGCCGTTGGGATATTTTCTAGCCGTTGATCAGTCGACTGTCTAATCATCATCAGTCGACTGTTTTTGCCGTAAACTGCCAAAATCTAGCCGTTGCAGATTGCTTCCCTTTGGGTTTTTGGCTGTGTTTATAGGCTCTTCTTAGCTTCCTATATATAGGGATTGGCTTAGTTCATTTAGAACTCTTGAAAGGGTTAGGAAATCATAGAAAATCATTGAATCTCTTCTCTAAGCCACTCCTCCCACATTCCCAAATTAGAGCTTCATTCTTATGCTATAGCATCTAAGCTCTAGGGAATTTCTCCAAGGGATTTCAATCTCATTCCTTTCTTGGAGAACATCTTTCTTCTCTTCATTTCATACACTCAAGTGAGAAGTGTTAGGATTCATTCCTAAAAGAGAGAAAGATCAACAAGTGCAATCAAAGCTAATCTCAAGCACTTGGCCATTCACTTGCATGCCTTCTTCTTCACATTGGTAAGATCATATCAAGGCATGGGTAAGTGTGATTTCGTTTTGTTTTTGTGTCGAAACCCTAATTCTCTTTGTGGGAATTAGTTACTCTCTTTGTGGGAGTTACTCTCTTTGTGGGAATTTGGTTCTTTCTGTGTGAAAGAACAAATACTCTGTGTGAGGTCTCTCTGTGTGAGAGTGAGGATATCTCTTTGTGGGAATCCTAAATCCTCTGTGTGAGGTATCCCTTTGTGGGATTTTGTATTCACTTCTCTGTGTGGGAATATAGTGAATACTGGTGTGGCTGGATGTACCCAAGTTTTGGGAAACCAGGGTAAAATCTCTGTGTTTGCGATTGTTGTTGAGCACTCTGTTTAATTTCCGCTGCTTATTGTGCTTTAATTTTAGTAACTTTTAATTAAGCACTTTGCTTGCTATTACACTATTCACCCCCTAGTGTATGTGTAGCCCCGCAGGGTCCCTTACAAGCGGGACGTGACATTTGGCAGCCCATGCAGGTCACCGCACTGCGACGTGTGTAAGGATAGTGCGGGTAATGCTTCATATGGATATTTGAGTCCTAAGGTGGGTTGAAGGCTGTAGAGTCTAGAAATAGCTATCTTAGCATAGACCCTTAGTTTCAGAAAGTCCGATGACAGACTTTGTTTTTGGTAAATTGTAATAACCCTATACTTAAACTACTATATTGTGTATATTGTTGTACGTGTATGAGTATGGATAGTAATATAAGCGTGTTAATGTACATATACGTGATATTTGTATATGTGTGTGATGTGTACGTGTGTTATGCTTGTATGGATGTGTACTATGGATATAAATTAAGAGTAAGTATGTATTTATAGGTGTGTATGCATACTAAGATGTATGGATGGCTATATGTTTATTTGAATGTATTTTGGTATGTAGTGTATATATATGCATAAGTATTGAGTTATGCTAATTGATATTTAAAAAAAATATTATTGGTATATCTATGGTATATTTGTATGTATATAAAAATAAATTATTATTAAAATGATGGATATATCAATGTATGCTTTATGAATGTGTATATTTATTCTATAAATATGACATTATATGTATGAATATTATATATGAGTGTGTGTGGATAAAAATTGTATTGGATGTATGTTGTATGAATTGATTGTATTATTGTATTGATTGGATGTTAATATTATGTGATATTATATAACTAGAAGTTGTGTTATTTACATTAGGTAGTATAATATTTATTTTGTGTGGGTATATGATTATATATATATATATGAGAATAATGGGTATCATACGACATATGAGAGGGTCTCTCATATTCTCTCTCACATAAAGGGGGCAAGTACAAGCCTACATGGGCTTGTACTTGTTATACTTGCCCGCTTTATGTGAGAGAGAATATGAGAGACCCTCTCATATGGCGTATGATACCCATTATATATATATATACATATATACATATTTATGGTTTTGGGTATGTTGTTATAGTTATGTAAATATGCCTTCTTAGGAGGAGTTTTGTGATTATTTTGTAATAGAAGGATTAGATGTGGTTTTGTGTGATTTGTGCTTCAGAGCATGCATGAGGGCTTGGTGAGAATTATGTGGTTGTGTAAGGGGTTTTGTGCATATTATAGATGATGTGTCATTAATATAGAGAGAATGCATGACGAGATGACACCTTAACCTCATGACTCATCACTAACCCTTTGACCCTAGACTCTCTTTCCCCTCTCTCTCTTTCCCCTCTCTCCATCTCCTCCCCAAACGTGAACAGCCATATCCCTTGTGTTAGTTGCGTTTTTCTCATGAAAAATTGGAGGAAAAGATGAGAAAGGAGGAGGGTAATGAGAACCTAAAAACACAAACTCCTACCCGCTTTCTCCTCTCTCATTTCTTCCACTTTCTTTCATTCTCCATAGCCACAAACTCCTCAAAAAAACAGTCCAGATCTGGTCCGGATTCTTTTGGGGATGTTTTACCCAATTTTCCAAGCCATTAAACCCTTTTCTCATCATCTTTGAAGCCATGGAGGTAGCAAGTATCTTGAGGGTGAATTTAGAAGCTATGTGAGGTGTTTTCATGACCAAAAATGGTATCTTTGGAGCCATGAAAGCTCAAAAACGTGGATCATAGAGAAGGTTGGAATCTTGGGGATTTTCGTGAAGGAATGCTTCATTTTTGGGTAGGAATCTGATGCAGACGACACATCCGGCGGCCATTATGAAGGGGCGCCCCCCCATGGTGACTTACGTGCGGCATAGGAGGCGTGGTACCACGTAGTGGATTAGTCTAGGGGTATTCTAGTCTTTTCAGACTAGATTAGTAAATCCCCTCTTTTCTATTTATTAGGGCTAGCCGTCAATTTTATTTTCTTATGCTTATTTTGTGAAGAACTTGTAGGCATCGTTGGTGAATGTTTTTAGGCTTTTGTTCCGTGCAACAAAAGTTAGGAGAGCGAGTCTCCTCTCGAAAGAGGCTCAATTATCAATCCAATATTCGTTCTTCGCAATCTAAGGTTCCATAAAAATTCCACTTTTTATATTTTTTCCTCTTTTAAATCTGAAATTAATTGATCGATCCTCTAGATCGTATCAAGTTGGTATCAGAGCGGTGAGATCCGATGGCGACGAGCACGAGATCAAAGACGGATAGCGTGGATGAGAAGGTGCAAGGGCTTCGAGAAGAGTTCAACCGGGAGATCGAGTGATTGAAGAAAACCCTCGGGGAGTCAATCAAGGATCACGCCCATTCACAGGAGGGCATCCAAATCGAACTTCGGGCTATGAGAAGGGAGGCCGTGCAAACGGGACGTGATCTCCAAGGGCTAAAGAAGGCAACTTCAGATCTGAAATTTCTAAGAGGTCACGTCGTCGATTCCGGAGATAAGGGCGATGCTTCAAGCCCTAACGACGGAAAAAGGAGGAGACCGGGGCAAGAAGATCCAAGGGGAAGAAAATCAGGGCGAATCGACCCTGGAATCAGCAAATCAAGGACCCCCGGAGATGGCGACGGCTGCGAAAAACTCCCTAGGGTTGGCCGCAGCCCCTGCCGGCTCAAACAGACCCGGCCAGCTTCAAAAAAAGCCGGGTGGGCCAGAAAGGCGGTAGGCCCAAATGGGCCTGCAGAAGCATCGGCAGGCCCATCCGGGCCTGCGCTTGGCTCTGCAGCGTCTACAGGCCCCTGGGGGCCCAGCAGCGTAGACAGCCCCTTGGGGGCATGACGGAGGAGGATGGGCCCGAGACACGATGATTGGGGCCCCAGCGGCCCAATTTTGGAGACCAGAGGCTTATCTACAGGTACCGAAACCGCGGGTTGATCCCAGACAGACTTTTGACGGTTTTCCAGGGCTGGGACAAGGCCCGTGAGGCTATTTTGGGGGTCGGACGGCACCGGTACAGACACACAGAGGAGCAGGAGGACCCGTGTTGGTACGACATCAGGAGTTTCCAGAGTACCATTACCAGCCTGAGGCATGGGAGAGACCCGTTTGGCCTGAGGAGTTGTACGGGGTTGGCGGGGGAGGACCGGTTGAGGCAGTTGGTGGAGGATTTGGCCGTAGAGGTGACCGCGGCAAGGATGGGGACCACAGGGGGACATCAATGTAGACCGCCGACTCATGAAGCTGAAAATGCCGATTTTTGACGGCACAGACCCGGACGGGTGGATCTATCGGGCAGAGCACTACTTCCAAGTGATGAGGCTGACGGAGGAGGAGATTCTGAGGGCCATCAGGATCTATTTCGAGGGCAAGGCGTTGGCATGGTACAGATGGAAGGTGGCGCGGACCCCTTTTCGCACTTGGGAGGAGCTGTCAACACTGATCCTTGACCGATTCCAAGAGACCCCAAGGGGAGATTCTATGAGCAGTTAGCTGCTTTGAGGCAGGAGGGGACGGTGAGAGATTATGTGGAGAGGTTCGAGATGCTGAACAGTAGGGTGAAGGGGGTGATGAGGTGATGATTGGGAACTTCATGAGAGTGTTGAAGCCTTCTATACGAGTGGAGTTACGGATGCAGAGCCTGGAAACCCTAGAGGATGTCCTTCGCCTTGCCCACAAGGCGGAGGAGAAGCATGCGGATGAGAGGAGGATACGAGGAGCTTGAGGGACCCAGTGCTTCCGCCCCACTTCTGCAGCGGTGACACCGAGAGCACCCACAGCCACACCTGAGACTAGAGGAGAGGGCCGCCCAGTTACTCTGGGGCGGCGAATGACAGAGGCAGAGGTGAGGGAGAAGCGCGCCAATGGGTTGTGCTTTCGTTGCGACGAGAAGTTCACCCCTGGGCACCGGTGTGCTAGTCGCCTGCTACAGATCACCATGGTACCAGACGAGGAGGGATACGTGGGTGATGAGGAGGAGTTCGAGGAGGAGACGCCGGTGGAGGAGGAGAAATCTCACCTAGACTTCGCAGAGGTCTCCCTAAACTCTGTGGTGGGGTTCACTCCGAACCACACCATGAAGTTATCGGGGCAGTTAGGAGACTCGGTGGTGACAATGCTGATCGACAGTAGGGCCACCCACAACTTCATCTCCAGCCGGGTAGTGGAGAGACATGGGCTGCAGTTGAGCACGCTGGAGAAGTTTACCGTGCTGCTGGGGACAGGGAAGATGAAGGAGAGCAAGGGGCTCTGCAAGTGTCTGTGCTTGACCTTGCAGGGAGTGCAGATCATGGAGGATTTCCTGCCCTTGTAGTTGGACAATGTTGACATCATTCTGGGCGTACAATGACTGAAGAAGCTGGGGGATATGCGGGTGAACTGGAAGCGTCTCAGGATGGAGTTTGAGGAGGGAGGCCAGACGGTGGTGCTCATAGGGGCTCCGACCATATGTTTGTCGCTGGTGGCATTAAAGGCCATAACTATGGCCTTACGGAAAGAGGGAGGGGTATTTGGTGGAGTGCCGTGTAGCGGGAGCAGAGCAGGAGCCACAGGCAGGGGTTCCCGAGGAGGTTGAGCAGGTGTTGGGACAGTACCAGGAGGTCTTCCAGGACCCACAGGGGCTACCGTCGGTGAGGGGGCACGAGCATGCGATAGTCTTGCAGGATGGCACAGCGCCGGTGAGTGTGTGCCCTTACCGTTACCCCCACGTGCAGAAGGATGAGATAGAGCGGATGGTCGGTGAGATGTTGCAGGTTGGGGTAATCCAGCCCAGTGTTAGCCCGTTCACGAGCCCGGTACAGTTGGTAAAGAAGAAGGACGGGAGTTGGCGCTTCTGCGTAGACTATCGGGCGCTGAATAAGGAGACGGTGGCTGACAAGTTCCCTATTCCCGTTATCGACGAGCTATTGGATGAGCTGCATGGGGCAGTGGTTTTCTCAAAGATTGACCTAAAGGCGGGGTATCACCAGATCCTGATGAGGCCAGAGGACGTGCCGAAGACAACATTTCGCACCCACGCGGGGCACTACGAGTTTCTCGTCATGCCTTTTGGCTTGACGAATGCTCCTTCTACATTTCAGGCATTGATGAACAATGTCTTTCGGCCGTTCTTGAGAAGGTTCATACTCGTCTTCTTTGACGACATTTTGGTCTACAGCAAGACCATGGAGGAGCATGTGGGCCACCTGGAGGTGGTGTTTCGGGAGCTATTGGTGCACCAGCTGTATGACCTAAAGAAGTGCAGTTTTGGCCAGAGGCAGATAGAATATCTGGGGCATGTGGTGTCGGCCGCAGGGGTAGCAGCGGACAAGGTGAAGGTAGAGGCGATGTTGGACTGGCCGGTACCCACCCCTCTGAGGGCACTGCGGGGATTTCTCGGACTGACATGCTACTACCGAAAATTCGTGAGGGATACAACACCATTGCACGACCACTGACCGATCAGCTGAAGAAAGATGGGTTCCAGTGGGGAGAGGAAGCGACCAAGGCATTTGAGGCCTTGAAGGTGGCGATGACGACATCCCCGGTGTTGGCGTTGTCCGACTTCAGCATCGCGTTTGTAGTGGAGACTGATGCATCAGGTGTTAGTTTGGGGGCAGTTTTGATGCAGTTAGGTCGACCGATAGCCTACTTCAGCCAGGTGCTTTCAGCTAGAGCACGGCTGAAGTCTGTGTATGAGAGGGAGCTGATGGCGATCGTGCTAGCAGTTCAGAAGTGGCGGCTCTATCTGATGGGAAGGGAGTTTGTGATCAGGACAGATCAGCACAGCCTGAAGTATCTACTAGAGCAGAGGCTGGTGACTGAGGAGCATCAGCGTTGGATATCCAAGCTGGTAGGGTACTGGTTCACCATTGAGTACATACCAGGGTTGGAAAATAAGGCGGCTGACGCCTTATCACGCAGAGAAGAGGGGGTACACGTGAGGGCGCTCTCGTTGTCCATATGGTTAGATGGGGGAGCCCATGCTGCAGGAGGCAGAGGCCGATCCAGAGTTGAGGCAGATATGTGAGCAGCTGCAGGGAGGCGGGGAGGCCCCGAAAGGGTACTCTCTAGAGGGACGGAAGCTGTTGTACCAGGGGCGGTTAGTATTACCACGGGCGTCAGCTTTCATACCAGCATTATTTCAAGAGTTCCACATTTCGGTGATTGGGGGACATTCCGGGGTACAGTAGACATATATGAGGATGTCCCGGGAGGTTTACTGGCCTGATATGAAAAGGACGATAGCACACTTGGTTGCCGCTTGTGATGTCTGCCAGCGTCACAAGTACATTGCCATGACACCGGTCGGGCTACTGCAGCCTTTAGCACTGCCGGAGCGAGTCTGAGAGGAGGTGACGATGGACTTCATCGATGGGCTACCCAGATCAGATGGGTACTCAGTGATCTTCGTAGTGGTGGACAGATTGAGTAAGTACGCCCACTTCATACCATTGAAACACCCGTATACTGCGGTTTCAGTGGCTACAGCTTTTACTCGAGAGGTGATATGGTTGCATGGGATTCCATCATGCATAGTGTCAAACATGGACCAAGTGTTTCTGAGTGGGTTTTGGCGGGAGATATTCCGTGTCCAAGGGACGGTGTTAAAGAGGAGTACCGCCTATCATCCTCAGACTGACGGGCAGACGGAGGTAGTAAACCGCAGCATCGAGACGTATCTGCGGTGCTTTGCGTCAGAGACACCGCGGCAATGGTATCGGTGGTTGGCATGGGCGGAGTATTTGTACAATACTTCGTATCACTCAGCAGCAGGGACAACATCTTTTCGGATGTTGTATGTGAGGGATCCACCAGAGCTGCTTCGGTTTGGGGAGAGGCAGACACCGATTTCACAGGTGGAGGATTACATGGGGGAGAGGGAGAGTATACTGGAGGAGCTGAAGAAGCACTTGTTACGGGCTCAGCAGGTAATGAAGGCTAGGGCAGATGGGCATCGACGTGATGTACACTTTCAGGAGGGCGATATGGTATATCTGAAGCTGAGGCCCTACCGACAGAGATCGCGAGCGAGGAGGCAGAACGAGAAGCTGTCGGCTAGATTTTATGGACCCTTTGAGATTTCGGCCAAGATTGGCCAAGTGGCTTACAGGTTGAGACTTCCCTCGACAGCTACGATACACCCAATCTTTTATGTGTCGCAGCTTCGTCGAGCTATTGGAGAGCAGACTGTGTCTTCTACCCTACCACCCACCCTTACTGAGGAGATGGAGGTGCTGCTGGAGCCACTGGAGGTTCAGGCCGTTCGTCAGAGACCACGCGGGCGCAGAGAGGTGCTGATACACTGGGCGGGGTTGCCAGATTGCGATGCAACGTGGGAGGCATACAGCGTGATCCAGGAGCAGTTCCCCGACTTCCACCTTGAGGACAAGGTGGCTCTTTTAGGGGCGGGTATTGAAGCTGACGACACATCCGGCGGCCATTATGAAGGGGCGGGCCCCCTATGGTGACTTACGTGCGGCGTAGGAGGCGTGGTACCACGTAGTGGGTTAGTCTATGGGTATTCTAGTCTTTTCAGACTAGATTAGTAAATCCCCTCTTTTCTTTTTATTAGGGCTAGCCGTCATTTTTATTTTCTTATGCTTATTTTGTGAAGAACTTGTAGGCATCGTTGGTGAAGGTTTTTAGGCTTTGTTCCGTGCAACAAAAGTTAGGAGAGCGAGTCTCCTCTCGAAATAGCCTCAATTATCAATCCAATCTTCGTTCTTCGCAATCTAAAGTTCCATAAAAATTCCACTTTTTATATTTTTTCCTCTTTTAAATCTGAAATTAATTGATCGATCCTCCAGATCGTATCAGAATCCCTCTCCTTGTAGTATATTACCCACTTTCATTCCTACATACTAAAGTCATTTTCCTTCTTTAAGAATATGCATTTTTTATGCCATAAAATTAATCAACATGCAATAAAAATTGTCACCAAGCAATGTTGTTAATGTGATCCTTGCTATGACATGCCTTGTTACTAATAATTCTTGTTGCTAAAGATAAAGAGAGCCCCTTTATGTGATTCCTATGAATTCATCTACATGTTCATTATGCTATATTATGTTTGTGTAATGATGAGAAAAAGTGGGTTTGATGTGGACATTGGTATACACTTGGATGTTGGAAATTAGTAATTGGATTGTGAAGTATGGAGGTGGGACTATAGTGCTATGCATATTTGGGTGTTGGTAATAGGCATGACATGGATTTATAGGGTTATATGTGATGGAAAAAGGGGTGCATAAAGAGATGCACGACCCTATATGAATGGAAAGTAAATGAAAAATATCTATAAAGCCATGTCATGATGATCCAAACACATCTATGTATGACATAAAAGTCCCCTACCCATGTCTAAATGTTGGTTGCAATCATCTAAAGCAATGCATGAAATGTTAAATTGTTGTAGTTCCTTTCTTTTTGTTAACTTGTATATCCTTATGCTTTTAATACAATGTCACTCTTGCAGTTTGCCATTGCAAACGATTGTCTTTGTGATCAAATTTATATTACATTTGCAATATGCCACGTCATGCCATCCATTGAAGCTTTATGTTCACTCTTATATTTCATTTCATGATGCTATAACATGTCACTCATTGTAGCTTGCATTACGTTGTTGAAAAATATGCTATATGGAGACGTGTATTCCTACTTGGACATAATTTGACGTGTGCCTTCCCGTGGTTTATAGGTAGTTGACACTTGGAGATTCTCAGGGGCCGTGTTACCATGGAGTGGAGTGTGGGGTAGTTTAGGGAGTGAGTTGTACTTAGTTACTCTGAGGTGGTGTTTATTAGGATTGTATATGAGAATTTGTAAGTAGAGTTGTTGTAAACCTTTTTATAAATAAAGTATGAATTATTTTGTTCCTTGTACATTGTTATGTGTTGTATGTGTTGGTATCTGTGTTGGAGCATTGTACGTACTTCCCAGCACGTGTGTAGTGGCCTGCGGAGTTTCTGTTCCGAGCAATACTTCTCTTCTCCCTCTTCTGTCTTTTCTCGTCAACACCCACTGCTCTGGGAATACCTGAGACGGATTCATACTTCTCGTGTATTCTGTGAACGGGGCATGACACCTCACCTCTGACCTGATAGCCGGCTTTAACCCCTTCATGAAGTTCCCCTCCAACGACTCTCCTGACACGCCACTGATCCGACTAATCAACAACTCAAATTTCTTGATGTAATCCCTCACAACCCCATCCTGCCTCAGTGCATACAATATCTTAAAAGCAGTGTCTGCCTGTACATCTCCAAATCGCTCCATCAAAAGCGCCGTAAACTCCTCCCACGTGTGGAAAGGCTGGGCATGTTGCGTCCACCGATACCAAGACAACGCCTCTCCTTCCAGGCAGACCCCGACAGCCCTAAGCCACTTCTCCTCCAGTATCCCGGAGACCTCAAAGTATCTTTCGACCCAGTACAACCACGAATCTGGGTCCTCTCCATCCAAGATGGGCATCTTCAGCTTCCTGACTATGTTCTCCGCATAAAACCCTCCTGCTCGCCCCGGCTGAAAATCATGTCTTCGATAAGGAGGGTGGCGTGGTCCCCATACCCAGGGCCTCCATCTCTCCCGTACCTCACGCCGCCTCCCTAATCAACTCCTCCCTCTCCGTAGTACTAAAGGTCCTCTTCAGGGTACCTTTCATAGCCCTCAAACCCCGCCTCATGCTCCCGAGGTCACCCGTCGTAGAAATCAGCTCCCCAATCATCCCGACGGCCATTAAATTCCTTGTCGTCGGCTCCTCGCTGTCCGGTTCTCCCCCGAAGGGCCGCCGGAGGCTCCAAAAATTGACGACGGCCTAGCTCCATTTGCCAGGGGCCGGGGGCCGTGAATACCCTTGGCGGGCCGCCGATGGCCCCGGAAGGGTCGGGCAAACTGCCAAGGCATTCACCGGGCCCTGGCAGTTCGCTGGAAGGTCCTACGGGCCCTGACGGGCTCGCCAGGGCTCGACGAAACCCTTGCGAGCCGCCAGGGCACCGCGCAGCCCCTAGCGGGCCGCCAAGGACTCGCAGAAGCCCCGGTGGTTCGCTGGGGGTCTGTGACCCCTCGACGGACCATGTTGCGCTCCTTTGATCTCCCTTGCGCATCTCTGGCCTTCGTAGATCTCGAGTAGTACTCCCTCGCCTTCTTAGAAGTCGAAGTCTTCATCATCCGTCACAAGATCCGCATCCGAGAGAAGTCCTTGACGAAGAGGATCTATTTTCTCCTTCTCCTTCGCTAAAGTCCTCGCCTTTTTCTCCAGATCTAGGGTTTTGATCTGTTTTGGATCCCTCTGCTACGACAAGGCATCGATCTTCATATTTGTCTGCCCTAAGGCCTCCATGAGCTGCGAAAACCTACGATCCAACTCGCTCCTTTGCTCATCGGCGCTCTTCTTAATCACATCATGGATCTCGACTTCAAACTTCGCCAACTTCTCTTCCAACGCTTCAACCTTGTCTTTCGATCTCGTGTTCGCCATGGAAAATAGGGATTTGAGGAAGAAAGAATAAGAAAAGAGAAATTTTTGTATTGCTTTAGATATAAAATAACAAAAATAAGCCCTGATTCGAGAAGTGGAGATCTCCTAACTTTCTATTCGAGAAGAAAGTCTAATCCTCCAAAGAAGACACCATGGTCTTAGGGTTTACAATCTCAAAATAAGCAAGAAAAGAACCCCTAGGGCCGGCCATGGCTATAACTCCCAAAAACCCACTTTTACACAAAAGCCCCCCAATACTCAAAATTGCGTAAAACATCCCAGAAATTACGAATTAGCCATGCGTCTCCTCCGCCTATAAGTAATAATCGTGCATGATTCAGACTTGCCGATTGATGTTTTCTAAAAATTTTCCTAACTCACAAAATATGGAAAAGCATTTAGGACATGATTGTTAGTTAAGTGAAGATGATCTGAGATAACAAATTCGATATGCTCAATCAGCTTCAATGACGCTTCTATCTGTAGCTCTGGCATGTGTTCAATAGATGGTTCAATATAACGCTCTGGCTCAGAATATGGTATTGGATAAAGCTTTGGCTCTGTCTCAGAATGTGGTACTGGATCAAACCTTGGTTCTAGCTCGTGCTCTTGCTGTGACTCCAATACTAGCTCAGTCTCCAAGTCGGTCTCAATCTCCCTTTCAGGCTCAGGTGCATACTTTGATTCAATCTATTAATCAGGATCTGGCTTCAGTTTATGTTCATCTAGTATATCCTTATTCAAGCTCACACCCTGCCTCAAGTGTTGGATAAATCTAGCACATGCTGTGACTTGAGTTTACCCTGTTGATCTTTTTTAATGTTTGATGCCTTGAAAAATACTTCTGTTGCTCTTGCTTAGCTATTCATCTAACCGCATTTTTAGTTTCGGGCTTACAGATCGCTGGGGTGCCTGTGGAACTAGAACTTTCCAATGCTTGGAAAAATATCGACATCGAACAGCGGATCCAAATGTTGACCATTGATGATAAACTCGAAGATTCAAACATCAAGATAGCGCTTCTCCATCTAGTTTGAGCCATGCATACTTATATTTTGCTTCGTTTGAAAAATCAAAACGGAAAAAAAAATTAGATAGTACTCACAATCATCATATCTAAATTTATAATTTGAAGCCATAAACGAATCGTACATGTCTCCATTTCTCAAGCTCAAAGTTAGTTTGGGGAGTATAGTCGAAATCGTTATCATAGTAATCATTGCAGAATCCCATAATTTAGAACAGATTTTCTTGTATTGAATGTGCCGATGCGAATTTGACTAAGTTAGCTATCCACTGAAGTGAACGGTGATGCGAATTTGACTAAGTTAGCTATCCACTGAAGTGAACGACACTAAATTTAATTTCAAATGGATCCAGAATCGTCAAATTCGTAAAAATCTCCAAAAATCAGCCAAATCCCCTGAAAATTGAAACGGCTAACTGTTGAGCTACGTTCGGGTCGGGGGGCTGGCTGAGCCACCTCGGTCGGATCGGTGTCTGCTCCGCCTGAGCCGATGAATATGACCAGCTGAACCGACGACTCGGCTGGTCATCGAAGTCAGTACGATCGAGTCGACACTGTAACACAATCGGCTAGGTCAACACCGATGCCGATTTCCAACAAATCTGGAGACGATTCACCGCGTAGCTTGGTTATGTAGCTTCATCGGGGAGCGACGAACAATTCTAGAAGGTCGGTGATTCTGGCTGGCACTGGTGGTGGTGCCGACGAGGCTTTGAAATTTCGACGATTTCGACGCCAGCGTTGAAGCGATTATTCTGTATTTGAGGCAAGCAACAAATCGAAAGCGAGAAAAGAGGGGCCTTTTTGGACAGTTACTTCTTGATTGCGTTGGCAACAGTGGATGCGGACATGGAGGATCTATGCTGATGTGAAGGAGGGTACATGGATGACTGGCGCAGTCACAGATCTAAGATTTGTAGCGGTCGTTGTCGTCATTGCAACTGTTATTTGGTTCTTGGCTCGACGAAGATGGAGGACAACAGTGGCGAGAGAGGATGAGGTGAGGTGGCTGGCGTGGCTGGCGTGGCTGGATCTTGTCAACGCGAGTTTGGTAGTGGTGGCATCCAGGTTAGATTTTTTGCGATTTTTTGAATATGAAAATCGAAGAGCGAAGAGGGGATCTTCAGCTTTAATAACAAATTGATGTATGATGTAATAGATTTACGGATGTTTGTGCAGGATTTAGAAAAGGTTTGAGAGATTTACGGAAGAAATTGATAGATTAGGGTTCTTGGCTTCTCACCAAGGGTTTCCAAAGCTTCTCGCCAAGGAGGAACATTTCTCATGTTTGTAGAAAGTTTTCCATTGAACTATTCATTGATTGATGATTGAAAATAAAACAAGTCTAGGGACTTTTATAAGCTTGCAACTCAACACCTTTCATATTCCCGGATAATGTGCGACTAAACTCTTAAAAGACTAAAATTCTACGTCAAAATAACTAAAATTCTAAAACTCAAAATATATGTAAAAATAAAAAAATAAAAATTCTTGATCCGATCTATATCACCATTTTTGTCATGTTCTATGTTTGGCTTTGGTTTTTAATTAACCCCGGACCAGACCAGGTTCGAGTGCAGCTCGTTGCCAACCTGCGGCAGTTGAGCTTTGCACCCAGCATAACCTGCTAAGGTCAGATCAGCCCATCCCTTTGCCCCCACATGCCGCTATCATGTACTGTTGATTTCAAAACCCTAGCTAACAGAACCACTTGATCCTCTTTCCACTTACTGTTAGCAATGTTGGGGTTTCAGAGCCATGTACATTGCAGAAGAGTAATAATCAGTGCAGTTGGAATCAGTATACAATATTATCAAGATTGTCAAGCAACCACAAAGAAGAAATGAATATAAAGATAGACATGGTTCAGCCAAACCAAGCTTAGATGCATAGGGAGGGGCTGGAGGGCATTCAGATAGACTTCATGTCATAGCAGATAAGAAAGGACTCTGCTAACAAGCAGTATATACTTACTGGAGCCCATCTGAACATGATCGAGTAGCCTCTTGCAAAGACCTCTTTGAATAATCCAGCACATTCATTTTCGTTCACAGAAGAGCCTAATTTTCCAGAGTCTAAATGTGCTCCAACACGGCCATACTGCTGAAGCCTTGTTCTAACATTATTTGTTTGGCCAAGGTAAACAACTATGATATTTTGTAAATCATGCCTGCGTGACTTGTGTCTATCATCATTAGAAATTTCAGCTACACCAAGCTCGTAAAGACCAGGGCAAGAACTACAGTTAGGAAGGTTATGTATCCTGTATCTTTGTACTCCATCCTTGCCTAAAGAGTGGTCCTCCCAGTCAGATGATCCAATGAGAATCTGAGTAGGGAGGGAGAAAACAACAAAATGCCACTATCAGAAGAATACAATTTGCCAATGCATGACATCAAGGGTAAAGATCTAAATGAATCATCAATCTCATCAAGTCAAATCAAAAATGTTGTGATAAGTTGCCAGATTCCAGAAATGCATAGAATTCACCAATAAATCTATGGGTTAGGGTACAGCGAGATACATATTTGCATGTATATCATAAAATATTGGGATACGGGCGAATTGTGCATATGGAAATAATAAAAATATACAAGTGTCTGCATCAATGTTGATAATTAGAGCACGCATGCTAGAAAGGTTTAAAAAGCAAAAAAAATATGTCAAATATTATCAGATAATCAAGATATATAAGTCAATATTGGCATTTCACCAATTTCGGACTGTCAAATAAGTTTCAACAATTTCATATTTCAAACTCAATAATCTTGTTGGACTTATCTGGGTTGAGTGTCCACTAAGGTCGGGCCAGACCCAAACTTGAACCGGCTCTCAAAGGAGAGCCAGCCCAAGCTTGCTGGCCAAGCTAGCGTTAAGCTATTAGTGGAGGAGTAATTGCACCCTCTTTGCTGTTGATCTGGAATCATATGGTGCTCATGTTTCCAACCATAAATGGACTAGGGTTTGCATACTATATTAACCCCCAAACACACAACAAGATAGAATTCTCTAGCCAATAAGAGGGAGATCTTAGGGTTCTTGAAGTCCACCAACACGGGTTAATATGATGCGGACAACTGAGCACTTTTCGCTTACATCAATCGAGAGATTCATAGCTACTCCAGACTTGCCTAGACATGCTATTCTTGATATTAGGTAACCTACTTCCATTGCGATATTCGTATGGCATTGATCTTAATACTTTGTGTTGATATGTTACGATCCATATACAGTATCAGCCATGAATCTCGGCAAAGTTTTCACTACTTTTATCTTTTAAATCTACATTCTTAGAGATTATTTTTTAAAAATCAAGTTTTTGATATATATTTGCATTGCTTACATGTTAGAAATAGTTTTTTTAATTGAATAACATGCATGGATCTGGTACAAAAATAAAAAGTGATATACTGATGATGCTGACAATGGTCTTGGACTTTTATAAGCGTGATGACTACGCTAGGTTAGATTTTTCAGGATTAGATTTGCTGGATTAGATTCACCTAAATTAGATTCTGTACATGTAACTAACTTCGTATAAATGATTAGCTCCATCCGAATATCGATATCGACTGTATAAAAATGAATGGAGATATCTTTACTGCGATGCATGCCTATGATGGGCGGTAAAGTGATGAAAATTATTATGTATAAATATCTAGATGTGCTCAAAGCTTGGAAACCCACTTGTAACAATACAGAAGGCATCAGCATATATAGATAAGGTAGAAATGTTTGGACTTGTACAAAAGGTTACAGCCTATGCTAAACTTAAATAGAGTTTGTAGCCTACATTAAGAAGTATCAGCCCAGTTTAGGACAAAGCAAACCAAGGCTGGCATGTGATGGCACCAAGCTAAAATAAATAAGTTCAACATGAAACAGAATTAGTAAAAACGGATAAGGATTGACTAGTATTAACAAAAGGACTACATGGCTTTCTTATAAAAACTTCTACGTTAACGTATCTTTCATGCTATACAATTATACATGTAGATTATTTGAAAGTTAAATTTGAGTTTAGTGTCAGAGTGTTTTAGATCAGAACCTATCTCGAACTCCTCCTAACAAGTTCTCATCTATGGTGTGTAACTTCTAAGAAAGAGCGAGTGATATTAACAGCCATCATCTGAGGAGAAACATGATTACTAGCGTAAATAATTAAAGTTCTACTACGGTAGGAAATCCAATTTCCTTACAAACTTTAAAATCCAGAACCAAACGGAATTCTAACCAAAATCTAGTTCAGGAACCCGATCCGAATTCAAACTCATATGCATTAGTATCACAATTCAAAACACTTCACCGTAGCTTGTATTAGTGAGCCACATAAATTGGATGTATACCGTTGTTCTCACCATCCCATTTCACAGGCAAATTCATGCATACATCATGCTCCATGTTTTAAAAACATCTTATATGCTCATCGTAGTGTCCAATTGAGCACCATGATTGCTTCCTACTATAAACCAAGCAATCATGACCATTATACCATGTTCCATCACAATAAAAAATGAGCATTCATAATGCTATCATGTTATGTTTCGAACAATCACGATCATTACATCATACTTCACATGGATATCCAATCGAGCACTCATGATGCTCTCATGTCATGACCCAGACAATCACACTCACTACATCATACTTCACTTAGATCTCTATCCATCATAACCAACAATTAAGACGAAACTAATGTCGTACAAATTATGTGACACATCATGCTTTGAAGTACACTAGCATTCATCAAATATGATGCCGTGTTCCAACATCTCACCCACACCATCAATGCCACCATCGACTTTCTGATCATCTGATCTGCAGACAATCTTCTTGATCCATATCCGCCAGACAATGACCTCTGGTACTCACTTCAAACAATAAAATTCACCTAATTCGCTTCCACTATTACATCCAGAGAATAAAAACATAGGTTTCACCTTCTTAATCGCTCCAATAAGCCATTAAATGAGTAATCTATGCTCGAATTAATCTCAGCTAGCTATCTGATCACTAACAAAACACCTCACAATGTTTTTTCTAGCCATTCATTTAATATTGCTCGATGTTCCATTCCCATAGCAAATCCAACAGATAAAAGTAATTACAAGATTTCAAATTTACAAAACTGCCCCTTTAGAGTTTTGTGCTTTGTCAAACTCATGATCAAACACCAACAATTGATGATGGCTATGTATTTTATCTCCTTACAACTTTCACGTGTGAACATCCATGACCAACCCTATGTCTCATGCAAACCTTTCAGATAGGAATCTCTTGCACTTGTGGCCAAAGCTGTAGCTCTTCCTTCTCTTCTTTAATGATCTTCCATGTTATTACAGCTCCAACATCCACCACCAATTTAGGGATGAGAATGGGCATGCCCAAAGCCTGATCGCTCTCCCAATTGGGCATGCCATATTCCCATCTCTACAAATCATTCATTAATAAGTACGAAAGATTTCTTTCGTACTCATTAATGAAGGATTTGTAGAGATGGAAATGGGGCATGCCCAATTGGGCACCCGATCGGGTTTTGGACATGCTCATTCTCATCTCTAACCACCATTGAGCACACTGTCTCTCTACAATAACCTCCGGCAATCCCTCCACAATGGTAGCTCTCATATGGCATCAACATGTGCACCAACTGTTTGATGAAATTTCTGAACAAAACAGGATCTGAAATTTCGTCACCTTGCTTGTTGCCATGACCTCCGGTAGCCATGAACTCAAACATGACCACATGTATGCCGTCACATATGCATTGCTCCATGGCTGACATTGCCACACGTGCTGCTATTGTTGCTTGTCTCACCTTGCGCACTACTGTCACGCGCCACCGTCACGTGCACCACATGCATACCGTGGCTATGACTTTTGCACGTTCACCATGTGCCCGATGAAATTCCTCAGCAAAACTCTTGCTTGACTCCAACCATCGTTGCCGCCGCGCATGCCTTTCATGGCCACCAACTCAAACCTGCTCATACGTGTGTCTCTACACGTGTTGTTACTGCTCGTAGTTACACGCCCTGCATAACCATCATTGCCACATGCACGTGCTGTTGTTGCTCGTTGTCACCATACGCACCATTGTCCTATGTGCCATGCACGAACCACCATTGCACGTGCCGTTGTCGATCGTTGTCACTCTATGCACCATTATCTCGTGTGCCATGCGCGTACCATGGTCATGACTTTGCACATGCATCACATGCTCAATGCAATTCCTCGACAAAAACTCTTGCTCAACTCCAACCATCATTGCAACTCGTTGTCTCCATGCAAGTCATCCATGGTTGACATTTTTCTTTTTTTTTCCCTGAATCTAGTGTCAATCACGACCATGATCTTTGCAGCACCTGATTCCTCCCTCTAGCAAGACAAAATACTGATCGAAACCCATGAAACTATGATACCAATTGTTGGGGTTTCATGATGTCACGCCACATTCTTTAAAATACCTGGGAAATACAAAACTTTCCCAAGCGCATGTAGAGGATGGAAGGTGCCAAGGCCGTGGCAATATTCAAATCCAAGGATTTGACTCCATGGTTCTAAATACACCCAGCAAGATGCGATAACATAAATCTTGTAGGCCACTGTGAATGTTGTAACAATACGGACGACAGATAATAAAACAATAAATGTGCATGCTCCAATACAAAGAGATCACAGAGTCACAATATATATATACACACACATATATCCATCTCAAAAAGGTACATATGAGAGATATACTAAAAATACATGAGAGAACCGAGAAAACAAATTACATATGAAGTCTAGATCCCAAAAAGGTATCTACACACAAACGATACAACCCATGCCCTACAAAAGAAAGAAGAAGATTCTAGCCATGGTGAACTCAATGCCGTCCTCTGAGGGCTCGACCTCAAGCTTAAGGTTCTAGACAGTCTCTTAGGGAAAACATGTTCTGTAGCCTCCAGCTATAGACCTGGGGGAAAATGGGAGTGGACACATCAATGTGCATCCAGTAGGAAAACCACAATTAGAGGTGTAAAAACTATATTTAAGATTATTTTATACAACTCTGGCATCAAGCATCATGTGGGTAATACAGGAGCACTCTAAATGAAATAATATCTCTAAGCAGAAATGAAAACATGTGATGATCTCAGGCATGAAGTACTACTACATTGAAAAGAAAGTGTTATCAATCAGCACTTATGTTGTTATTGGTGTTGTTATTAAACTAGCGCTTTGGAATCACATGTAAAATGTAATACATAAGGGTTTGGACTCTCACTCAGTGTGTGGGTAAAATGTTACCCTGCAAGTGGACACGAGCATTATCAACGGGGTCTCTCGAAAGTCCTCCTGACGAGTGAGAACATGATATAATGATATACCTCGTAGTGCATCACAAGCACACCCATGGGCCTCTCCAACTCTATCCCTCCCCCGCCGACTGCCGAGAGTGCGAGTGAGATATAAGTCCAATCTAGTTCAGTTCCTTATGTTTTCACTTTACTCGAGTTTCTCTCCAAACACCGTATCTAGAGTACACCCATCTCGGGGTAGACTGAAACATTCCAGGTTATCATAATACAATCGGGTACTCACTCAAATCATATGTGATCATGTCCTCCGCCTCAACATGCGCGGCCATATCCACCGTTACTCATCATTTCATATGCAACCATCATCACATCAATGTCATAATTTAGACAACCATCATCACATCACACAAAAATATAATATGCATAAAGAAAGCATTGTGATCTTGGCATGAAATAGGGCATCATCATTTCATAATGTCATCATATGCATAAGGAAAATAACAACGGCTCAATATGGTGTAGACCATAAGCATCATAAATAGGACATCATCCTCATACTATACGTCTAACATCCTAAACATAACATGAAATAGAACATGTCATGAAATAGAACATCCCAAACATGGCATGGAATAGAACATGACATGAAACTGTGGGTTATGTGAAAATATATACAATATGCTTTTATGCATAATCTTTGTTGGTATTGTTTTACATAACACCCATCAATATGCATTATGCTTTGATTTTTTTATTTTATGCACATGCATATTGATTTGGGGAGTTTGTTAGCACACATTGCATTTTCAATGTTTATGTTATATTTTTACATAATGTTTTGTCATCATCAAAAGCGGGAGAATGTTGGTTCTTGAGTTCAAGACCAATGTTTTGATGATGATCAACATTATGTTGTGTACTAATCATCTTTTATGTTTTAGTCTCAGATAATTAACACTGATTATATCAAGGGGGAGACAAAACATATGGTGTTCGGATGATGGACTCAAGGCATAGAGCACTGGATTATTAAAGCCATGAAGAATCATGTATACCGTTGTATATCTTTTATGATTCTTTATATATTTTGCTCTTTCTTTAGTAGAATAATTGTATACCTTGATTAGATGGACACACACATTTCTATTTCTATTTCCATCTTAGTGATCCATGGGAACTTCCTAGAATCCATCCCAATAGGTTGAATGGCCAAAACACTCTTAATCATGATTTCAGCCTATCACCAGACGTCTGGAATACACCAACCAGACTGATGCGTTTCGCTAAGGTTTTGATGGTAAAAAGGGGATTTTTAGATCTAGATCTGGAAATTCATATCTGAAATTATAGGATAAATCTCACAAAATATGCTACTCGCTCATTAACGATTATAAAATGAAAGGACAAATACCTAGAGATTAATCTAAGGGAATAGGAAAAGCCTAATACAATTGATCTAAGGAATAATCTAATAAAAGAAACTTCTCTCTCAATTTTTGCCTGCTCATTAGGGCCGGCTCAACCTCTTTAAATAGAAAAGTTACTATATTTGTTATTTTACTAAAATGCCCTTAGCCTCCAAAATTCCAGCCGCATCACTACTTCGCCCCTGAAAACCCACCTTGTCCTCAAGGTGGTGCGTGAAGTGTATGGTCGGTTACTCCACGTGCAGGTGCACCTGATCATCGTCCTCGCCGGCTTCCAGCATTACCACACTCTCTCCATTCTCTTCATCGTCATTCACTATCAGGATCTGAAGAGTACGGTCCCCGCACCGGTGCCCAGGAGTAAACTTCTCGTCGCATTTGAAACACTGGCCCTTGGTCCGCTTGTCACGAATCTCTGCCTCTGTCATTCTCCGTGTATGTCCTCCAGGTCGTGGTTACATCCACTTCTCCTTGCTAGTCGCTGCCCCGTCAGTGGATGTTTCCCCCTGCGGTCGCCTTCTATCCCCCTCCAGGATCCGGCCCTCAAAAAGTGGAGCCTCCCTATGCCCCCGAGCTCTCCTCTCTGCATCCTGATGGTACTTATGGCTGTTGACGAACAGAACGTTCGACGAACTACTCGTGAACAAGCTCGGTACATGTTCGTTTACGTTCGTTCGGGAAGCTTAATGAACAAGCTTGAACAGATTTTTAGAGCTCGGTTAGTAAACGAACAGAGCTTGAACATAACTATGTTCGTTCATTTATGTTCATGAACAAGCTCGTTAAGTGTTCGTGAACAAGCTCGCTAAGTGTTCATGAACAAGCTCGTTAAGTGTTCGTGAACAAGCTCGTTAAGTGATGTTCGTGAACAAGCTCGTTAAGTGTTCGTGAACAACCTCGTTAAGTGATGTTCGTGAACAAGCTCGTTAAGTGTTCGTGAACAACCTCGTTAAGTGATGTTCGTGAACAAGCTCGTTAAGTGTTCGTGAACAAGGGCTTGAGTGAATTAAAATTAAAATTAAACACTCATAGGGCTGTTGACGAACGAGCTTGAACGAGCTTGAACAGTGTGCTTGGTTTTGTTCATGAACAAAATCCATGTTCAAGCTCTGTTCGTTTACTAACCGAGCTCTAAAAACATGTTCAAGCTTGTTTGTTAAGCTTACCGAACGAACGTAAATGAACATAAACGAACGTAAACCGAGCTTACCGAATGAACGATTTGTTCATTAACAAGACTTATCGAGCTTGTTCGTGAACATGTTTGGGAACGTGTTAACGAACACACAACCAATCTTGTTTGTGAACAAATTTGCAAACAAACAAACGAACAATGGCAATGGGCCAAAAGAGAGTTGGGAGCCTGTGAGTCTAGGAGTGGGAAGCTGGGAAGTTGAAGAGGTGGATGTGTTTAATTCAATTTGAGGAGGTGAGTGTTTAATTTTAATTTTAGTTCACTCAAGCCCTTGTTCACGAACACTTAACGAGCTTATTCACGAACATCACTTAACGAGGTTGTTCACGAACACTTAACGAGCTTGTTCACAAACATCACTTAACGAGCTTGTTCACGAACACTTAACGAGCTTGTTCATGAACACTTAGCGAGTTTGTTCACGAGCTTGTTCACGAACACTTAACGAGCTTGTTCATGAACATAAATAAACGAACATAGTTATGTTCAAGCTCTGTTCGTTTACTAACCGAGCTCTAAAAATCTGTTCAAGCTTGTTCATTAAGCTTCCCGAACGAACGTAAACGAACATGTACCGAGCTTGTTCACGAGTAGTTCGTCGAACGTTCTGTTCGTCAACAGCCCTAAACACTCACTTCCTCAAATTGAATTAAACACATCCACCTCTTCAACTTCCTAGCTTCCCACTCCTAGACTCCCAGGCTCCCAACTCTCTTTTGGTCCATTGCCATTGTTCGTTTGTTTGTTTGCTTGCAAATCTGTTCATGAACAAGATTGATTGTGTGTTCGTTAACACGTTTCCGAACATGTTCACGAACAAGCTCGATAAGTCTTGTTAATGAACAGAACGTTCGTTCGGTAAGCTCGGTTTACGTTCGTTTATGTTCATTTACGTTCGTTCGGTAAGCTTAACAAACAAGCTTGAACATGTTTTTAGAGCTCGGTTAGTAAACAAACAGAGCTTGAACATGGATTTTGTTCATGAACAAAACCAAGCACACTGTTCAAGCTCGTTCAAGCTCGTTCGTCAACAGATGGTACTCCACCATCCTAGCTGAGGTCATCATCACTCGCAGGCCCACGGGCTACAACTGTTTCAGGCCGGATCTAACAGTGTGCTTCAGCCCCTTCATAAAACAGCCCTCTAAAGATTCACATGAGACTTCTAGAACTCAGTGGCAGAGCGACTCAAACTTCTTACTGTACTCTCCCACGCTCTCATCCTACTTCAGTGAATATAGTCGTTCATATACTCTCACAGACTGTATCGTGCCAAACCGCTCCACCAGTAGAGAAGTGAACTCCTCACACGTCCAAAAAGGCTGCTGCTAATGTGTCCACCTGAACCAACCCAAGGCCTCTCCCTCCAAGAAGACTCCTACCGCCCGAAGCCAATCCTCCCTTGGTACTACTGATACCTCAAAATACCTTTCTACTCGGTACAACCAGACATCGGGGTCTCCGCCCTCAAAAATAGGCATCCTCAGCTTCCTCACCCGACTCTCCACAGCAAATTCGCCTCTCTCCTGCGGCTGATCCTGACATCTCGGCTGATACACAAGTGGTCTGTCAGGGATGTACGCCACTGCAGCATCTCGTGCGCCTCCATCTGCTCCATCCCACTGTCAGTCTCCCCTCTCATCTCCTTGTGGATGCCCGTGGTCTGCCTGATGGTCTCTAGAGGTGCCATGTAACCCTCTCCAATCTCTTATCACACCCCCGAAAGGTGGGGGCTGAGTCGACGGGCCCCCAAGATGCTGTTGTCGCCCTCCATGCTGCTGAAAACCCGTGCCATACTACTAAAAACCTGCACCAGGCCCCGTCGATGGCTAAAAACATGGCGTATGAGCTGTTCGGGCCCCGAACTGGGACCCATGTGGCGCCAATGAGGTCGGAATGGGCTGTCGGGTCCCCTGGAGTGTTGGCAGGCCCCCTGGTTGTTCAGGCGGCCCTCGAAAGTGGCCGGGGGGTGGGCGAACCCCCCCAAGGGGGCAACAGGGCCTGCCGGCCCCAGTTTTGGGCCGACGGGCCCCCATCACTGCCCCAGGGGGCCGTCGAAGGTCCGGGGGGCGGGCTACCCCCATCGCCCCTCTTGGGGATTCGACAGAGCCCCCAGCAGTTACCGGAAGGGCGCCCCCTCCGGTGGTTGGCGCACCTCCCCGTGGTGGGGAGGTGGCCAGAAATGCTTCCCAGTCCTCTGGATCTGTTGCGTCGAGTTGTCCATGTGGGTATATGCCTTCGTCTTCAACATCCTCAGGAACCCCTTCGTTAAAAATCACATTTTTACCTTTCCTCGTCGACAAAGGTGGATCCTTTTTGCTTGGATCTAGCTTTGAAGTGAGATTCGCTATCATTGCGCTAAATCCTGCATCTGAGATCTATTTGCCGCCATCGCCTCCGTCAATTGCGCGGTGCTCTCCGCCGTCTCCTTTCTCACCTCATTAAATCCCTCGTTAATTTGGATCTCAAGGTTTTCCATCTTTTCTTCCAATAGATCGATCCGCTCCTTGGATTTTGTAGTCGCCATGGATCTAGTGCTCTGATACCAATTGATGCGTTTTGCTAAGTTTTTGATGGTAAAAGGGGATTTTTAGATCTAGATCTGTAAATTCAAATATGAAATTATAGGATAAATCTCACAAAATATGCTACTTGCTCATTAACGATTAGAAAATGAAAGGACAATTACCTAGAGATTAATCTTAGTGAATAGGAAAAGCCTAATACAATTGATCTAAGGAATAATCTAATAAAAGAAACTTCTCTCACAATTTTCGCCTGCTCATTAGGGCCGGCTCAAACTCTTTAAATAGAAAAGTTACTATATTTGTTATTTTACTAAAATGCCCTTAGCCTCCAAAATTCCAGCCGCATCACAGACGTCTGACGCATCCGCATTTAAGATAGCTAAAATTCCTAGGAAGTTCAGACATCTGAAATTCATACACCAGGCGCCTGAACAGTGCATCAGAGCTCTGGTCGATGAACTCCAAAAGTCTGGTCCGTTGAGCCAAAATTTCTTGGCTCTGTTTTTTGCAAGCTGTTTTTCTGCAGTCAGTCTGTATTCAAACGGCTGTCAGTTTTTCTGTGGTTGAAATTTTTCATTCATTATAAGCCCATCAGATAGAAAATTTTGTTAGCTTTCCAATGCATTTTGAATCACCTCAATCGGAGTCCATTTGAGGAAGTTATGACTGTTTTGGTGATCAAGTGTCTTTCTGAGCACATTCTGTCAGATGTTGAATACCGCCAGACCAGATGTCTGAACAGTGCACCTGGCGCCTGGAACATGAACTCCAGACGCCTGGTCGACCCTTAAAATCTAGTCGTTGGATTTTTGGACTAGCCGTTTCTAGACGTTTTTCTTGGCGTTTTGTGGGCCGTTTTGTGTGCCTATTTAAGCCATTTAAAGGGTCTGTTTTTAGGACCTCTCCACACATTGAAAGGATTTTAGAGAGCCAAAAACTATAGAGAAGCTTTCATTCTCACTTCATTTCTCTCATTTCTCTTTGAGCTTTTTTATGTTGATTTGATCTCCAACGCTCGAGGGAAGTCCTTAGTGCATCAAAGCTACATCCTAGCACTTGGACATCAATCTTTCTTTGCCTCTACACTTCACGGTTTGTAAGTATATCTAATCAATGCAGTATGAAGATTGTATTTCTTTGTTTCATTTGAAACCTTGCTCCCGGTTGTGGAAGTGTCTCTCTGAAAAGAGAGGTAGGCCCTTGGAATAGTGTGTGCTCTTGGAAAAGGGTGGCTCTTGTGAAAAGAATGAGGCACTTGTGAAAAGTGTGTGTTGGTATCCTGGAAGGGATTTTGTGTATTTACTCATGTAGTGGGAGAATTGTGTGCCCTGTGAAAAGGCTTAATAGTGGAATTCACTGAGTGCGATTGCAACGTAGGACTCGAGTAGAATCGCCTTGGAATAAGGATCCGAACCAGGATGTCTCGTGTGTTTACGATTTGTTTTGACGTATCTGCTTTGTGTGGTTGTTATTGTTATTGAGATAGTCGTTTTAATTTCCGTTGCATTGTGCGTTGAATTTAACTTTTAATTACGCACTTTTGCTTGCCTTTACACTATTCACCCACATCTAGCGTATTGTGTAGCCCAGGTCCCCAACAGAAATATGGTATAAATAGAACATCTTAAACATTGTATGGATTGGAACATGGCATGAAACATAGCATAAATAGAATATCCAAAACATGGCATGGAATAGAACATGGCATGGCATGGATTAGAACATGTCATGAAACATGGCATAAATAAAACATCCTAAACATGGCATGGAATAGAACATGGCATGAAATATGGCATACATAGAACATCCTAAACATGGTGATTAATAGCATAAGGATTAATATCCATCATAGTAAACATGGTGATTAGTAGACAACATAGTAGTCAACATGGTGAACATAGAAGACAACATAGACAACATAGATAAAACAATTATAAAGATAGCATTCAAACTACATGTTACTTATGCAATATATAAAGATGGAGGGAGTGAGCTCCTCCTTCCATTTACTTTCATCCTCCTAGCTAAGTGTTACACCAAAAGAGAGAGGGAAGGGCGGTGGTGTGCACCAAAGGGGAGGAAAAGAGGGGAGAGGGCCGGCTAAGATGGAGTTTGGAGAGAAGAAGAGAATGTTAGCTTCCTTTTCTTTTTCTTTTTCTTCTCTTTTTTCTTTCTTTTCCTTATTGTCTTTTCTCTTTTATTCATGCTTAAGGATGATGATTAAGGAGAGGGTGACAAGTGGATGATGATTCATCCTTAAATGGGACTAGTGAATGGCCATGTGTCATCTTAGAAAATTTTGTTTTATTTTTATTTTAAAATGTATAAAAATATGTAAACATGTATAAAAATATATTTTTATTTAAAATGTATAAAATTGAGGTTTTATTTAAAATGTAGAAAAATATATTTCCAAGTAGATAAAAAATACATGGTATAATATATCATATATCAAAATCATGGGGTTACACATGGCCACTAGAAATACCGAGCACGCAAAAGAACAAAAACACACAATATCAAGAAGAAGATCAAGATATAGACAGTTCAGGTGATCAATCTCGACCTATATTCATGGGGCAATGATTCAAAAATCCATTATATGACAGAAATATAAGATTACAAGATGATGCATCACCTCAACAATAATCAAAATTCTATAATCGTAAATTTGTTAGCTATGGATACCACTTCGAGTTTGGGTCTGCTAGCAACAGCGAAGCCCAGCAGAAGCCCGTCAAATGAGGTCCACCACCAAGAAATCCATGACCTTACCAAAGAAGCAAGCATATACCTAGCCTTGGTGCGAAGACGACCCCCTCCATGTCGCTCCTCCAGCTCCTCGAGATGACCCGGTTCTCCGGGTTCGGCCTCCCAATCTCACAACCGGAGTACCCGATCAGCTCGACCTGCTCCACATGGTGAAATCCCCACAATATAAGCCCCTTCCTCTACAGGCCACCCTTATTAGCAAGTACGCATGTCTTGTAAAGCGCACCAATAGCCGTTGACCTTGCCAAATAACACAGAGTATGGCCACGTGCTATTCCGCCGACTGAAGCATCCTGCTCGTACGGGGTAGTCGTGCTTAAAGATCTGCACATCTTCCTAGCTGTGGGATGTGACGTGATCTTGTGAAGCTCTACATAAGCAAAGGACCACCTTTGAAGAAATGGGAGGAAAAAGATAAAGGAAATGGGTATGATTAAAACCCCAATAACGGGGCACTTCCATGGTGAACGGAGACGCCTCTTCCAAAGGCTCATCTATATGCCTCAAAAACTCAATTCTTCAACCCAAACCCTAGCACTTCTTATTTCACCACTCTAGCGACGGCTACCTTCGACCGGCGTCGCTCCTTTCCCCGGTTGAATCTAACTTGAGCATCGGAGTCTGATAGGTGGGTCACCCCTCCGATGAGGCTGACGGGTTTTCTCTTCGTTCCAGGCAGTAGCAGATGGCTCAGCGCAGCGAAACCATCCTGTCATGGCTCCCTGTTGCGTGATTGCTCGTCCCTGAGGCCTGATATGTGCCCAACAAGAATCCATGCATCAACAATTAGTGCTATAGGATGTGCATTGTTACAACATCGGTCGCATAGGCTCTCAAACCAACATCTCCGTGTAGATCTCCTTCATATCCCACCTCATGACTATAAGACCCACAGCTCTGGCAGGGGCTGTCCCTCTCCATCATATCTCATCCTCTTCAACATCCTCTATACATGCCGCCCAGCGCTTCCTCCGTCCTGCAATAGAGGAAGCCCCGAATCTCGTTGATTCTTGAATGTTTGGGTCCCTGCTTTCGACCCTTCCATGAGCAATGTTCCGTAGGATAATCTCAACGGTTCCCACCATGGACCACTCCATCGCGAGGTACGCCCAACAAGTATGGTCCTAGCGATCACACCCAAAGGGTTGACTCCTCGGCAGCTGCAACCCATAAAGACAGCCCCTGCGGTAAATGCCCGGGAGCAGCCTTGAGAATTGACGTGCCGAGCTCCAACCACGGCCCATCACTCGGGACCAGCCTTCTGTTTGGGTCAACCGACCCGCTCGGCCGAATTCCAGATGGAGACAACCAGTCACAAAGCAGCACATAACACGGCCAGCCCCCCAACGATGACACCTCTTATAGGACCCAAAGTTCAATTTTGGGCCAACTTCATCGGTATAGCGTAGCGGGTGTCCCAACGACATTCGCTTAACACCCCACTAAAAGATACCGCCCTCGGGCCTTTAGCCTAGACAAGGGCCCCCATCGATGCGACTTCAGATCCCTGGCTCAGGGCCAGGCCAAACGACCTCGGGGTTACCATCGAAAGCCCGATGATGGACATGTCGGTGCACTAGAATCCTCCCCACTCAAGAGACTAAGGGTTCAGCATGTACCTGGCAGCCATGCTCGGAAAGCGGTGTACTACGGCACACTGCGACTTCAATAGTTAGTCCCTTGATTAAGGACTCATGGCTCGTGCATCAAAGAAGCAGAATAATAAGGGTGAAGGAAGAAAAGTAATGATTGGAAGAAGGACGATGTTTGGTTTAAATTTTTTCCAAATCGTCTTTTCATCTCATAAGTTTATATTAAAAAAATTGGTCGCTACAAGCGGTTTCTTTCTTTCACAAAGATCAAGTCCTTCGGCTTCTTTTACAAAAGTCGAGCCTTTCGACAGAGAAGCATGACTGCATCAGGGACGCAGAGCAACACTGAAGATGGCTCTTCACCAAGACATGCTTCCCGAAATGTTCCAGGAAGACAACCTGCCACCTACAGGGTCCAACACCAAAAAGTTGTCTCGTGCAAATATGGAACGCCCTGATAACCGACTCCTCAACAGATGCTCTTCAGGACGACGTGCAGGATTACACACAGGACGAATCTACCACCCCGCATGAAATAGCTACAGCTCGGGTCGACGGTTCCAGACCAGCGGCTGCGGGGACACCCCTGCGAGGGAGAGAAACAATTGCAACGGCCATGTACCCAACGCACTCCGGACAGCCAAAACGGCCAAGTGTTAGCTTGGACGAAGCATACCACAAAGAAGCTCTCCTCCGCACCACAGCCTGGGCACCTGCAATGGACATGATAGTAACATGGAGGAGGAACATGTGTGCTTATGTTTCTCCCCCTCCCAAACTCCGTCGATCATGAACGGTGCAGGGTACTTCGACCCCATAATCACCGTCAGCTCGAACAGAGACAAGCACGGAGGTCTGTCACCTTCAAGGACAAGCGAAGAGTCATTGCCAGCGAAGGGCGTGTCGACCTCCTAATCACCATCAGCTCAGACGGAGTTGACCTCAATCCAGAAGCACCTTTCTATGCATGGCGTTCAGGTGCCGCTGTCGCCTCTGTTTTTCTTTCCGAAGAATATCTACTTGTTCTCCCCCCAGACAGGGACACATCAACAAGGGAGGAGAAATATCTCAGCAAGGGCAAGGATGGTCCTCTAGAAGCCTATCTATCCCTTCTGTTTATAGTCATTTCGAGTAGATTTTGAAGGATCGCGACCGTTCAACATGTGCGGTGAAACGCCATCCTCTGAAATACTCCCACGATAATCAAGCCTCGCCTTGAGAAATGGTCACGTCTTTTCAAATCCAAACTTTAATGTGAGTCGTAACAACTCGTGGAGCGAGCAGCCACGCCAGAGAGCACCGCAGTCTCTATTTCCTAAGCATTGTTTCCTCCAACCAGAGTGCCAACTCGGACTTTCGGACGATGGACTCAACGTCACCACAAGCTGGAGCCAAAACCCCCGGCTTAGACTGGGGCCAACCCTGGGCTCCAGTGTGGTATTTTCTCATTCCACTGGCTCAGCCCTCAGGGCCCCAGTGTGATATTTTCATTCCACTGGATTTGGCATCCAGACCCCAGTGTGGTATTCTCTCATTCACTGGCTTAGGCCTCCGTGCCCCAGTGTGGTATTCTATCATTCCACTGGCTCAGGCCTCAATGCCCCAGTGTGGTATTCTCTCATTCCACTGGCTCAGGCCTCCCGATCCCATTGTGGTATTCTTTTATTCCACTGCCGAGACCTCAAAGTCCCAGTGCAACTTGCAAAGCCCTCAGCTACCATGAGGCACAAACCTCTAGCATCCGACCTAGCACGATCATGCCACGTCAGGAGCAAAGCCCACAGCCAGTGGTTGTTGCAAAAGATTGCACGTGCTTACTACCAAGGATAAGATGTCGCCAAGTAGTAAATTCCTAGTGAGCCTAAGGTCGAACTCAGGGACAATTCAGTTACAATCAACAACGGTCACAAATAAACTTAAGCCATGCAAAGATCACAACCTTTTGAAGGTGAGGAGTGATTTGAGTGAAAATTTGATGTAACGTAAAGTCGCAAATGCAAATAAAGTAAAGAGTGAGAGAGTAGTCAAGGTGAAAAGTGTGGTGTTCATGGTTTCATGCTGTAGTAGGGCTTATAAGTCTATCTCGATGTACTACGCCCTCTCATCCGGCCAAGGGGAGAGTGGTCGGAAGATGTGGCATTTCATCAAACATATAGAGTGCAGAAATTAGTGTATGAAGCTTCGAAGACCAACTAAATGGGGGATAAATATACAATTTTTACCCCCGGATCACAACCCCAACTAGCTTTTTGCTATACCCTTTGTAAAATAAGCGAAACAAAGTCTAGGCAATTAGAAGTATGGAAATCCCATAAATGAGACGCGGCACAATTAATGAGAGTCAAAATCACCACAAAATGTACATTTAATCAAGAATGGCACATGAAAAATTCATAATCACCAAGACATGCACCAAAGACTCTCAAGTTAGCAAGATTCAAGACAAAAAATTTCAGTCTTCCATGATATAATGTAATCTCTTATCATAATTCACGCACTTCAAAAGAATCCGACCATCGATAAACCCAAGATTTTCAAGAACTCGTGGATTCAAGCTTGCACCGTTTTGTTTTCAGTTTTTTTTTGTAATTTAGTGTGATCCATGTATCAAGCTTTGGGTCAATGGCTCCTAGATCAAATGATCTTCGGTCATTAGGTTTGGAGAACCCCCAACGGACCTACTAACTCAAATCGCCTAAAATTATTTTCGATTTTCTTGTGCACTCTTCTATGATCCTATTTTTCGGCGCGAGGCTCCAATGATTCATGAGTCACGGAGATCCTGCTACTCAATAGGACTTCGAAGAACGATGCACTTTATTTCTTTTTCTTTATATATATATATATACCCGTGCGAAAGCCGTATATATATTCTTTTTTTGTATATATATATATCAAGCTCAAAAAAATTGTCGATGATAATCCGGGGTATAGTCAAGGCGAAATCTCTTTGGTTTATGACTTAATCGATTCGAATACTTCTACCAAGGAATCATACAACAAGATACTTGAATCAAGCTCCCATGGGCGTAATGGGTCGATATGTTATGGTAATATGAAAATTTTCCACAAAATGGGTCCTCAAATGGGACTCCACGGGAAAATGACTCAACAAAACCATGCGACAACTAATTTTAAGGATTCATGAAATGATTTAGACTAAGTTCACCTCAAGAGTTTCAAAGGGTTGAGAATCATCAAAATGTGGTCAATAATATAATTCAAGCAAGTATAACCCCAAAATTTTAAACTTTACAATATGATTGGTATGTGCATGATATGTGTGCATGGTTTCAAGTTGTGTATGAAGAAAAAGTTTTAAAAAAATTTCCTCCAAAAGTGTATAAGCAAAAATATGAACAAAAGAGTATGTAAATATATGAACAAGCAAAAAATTCTACCTATCCCCCAACTGAAGATATGCATTGTCCTCAATGTATAAAGGAAAAGTGGAAGAAAAAGTTGGAACAAACACACATATTTAGTCACCGCCCTAAAGCGGGTCCGCAAGTTCATCGGTGCTTCTCTCTTTAATCCACGAATCATAGTAAGGCTTCAATCGTTGCCCATTGACCTTGAATTCACTCCCATCCTTTTTATTCACCAAGATCACCGCGCTGTGATTGTAGACATGTTTCACCATGAAAGGTCCGGACCATCCAGGTCTCAACTTGCCGGGGAAGACATGAAGCCGGGAGTTGTATAATAGTACTCTTTGGCCCAGGAGGAATTCCATCCTCAAGATCATCTTGTCATGCTCGAATTTCATTTGCTCCTTGAAAATCTTGGCATTGTCAGCATCCCTCTGCAACTCCTCCAGTTCACATATCTGCAATTTTCGAAAATTGTTGAATGAGTCACAAATGGAGTTAAAATGTTTAATTGCCCACAAAGATTTATGCTCTAATTTCACGGGTAAATGGCAAAGGTTTTCATAAACAATCCTATACAGTGACATGCCCAAAATCGTTTTGTAAGTGGTCCAATACGCCCAAAGTATTTACGGCAATCAGACACTCCAATACTTGCGTGTAGGATTCACCGTTTTATGTGGGATGTTTTAATCTCTCTATTAGCCAATTCCGCTTGGCCATTGGTTTGAGGGTGGTAAGGTGTGGAAATTTTGTGCGTGACCTCAAAACTCTTCATCAAGTTGGAGAAAGGTTTATTACAGAAATGAGAGCCACCATCACTAATAATAGCTTTGGGGATCTCAAACCGTACGAAAATGTTTTCTTTTAGAAATTTGAGCACGGTAGAACCCTCATTGTACTTACAAGCAATGGCATCCACCTACTTGGATACATAATCGACGGCTACCAAGATATATGTGTATCCAAATGAAATGGGGAATGTCCCATAAAATCTATATGCCCCAACAATCAAAAATCTCGATTTCTAAGATTGGGCTTAAGGGCATCATGTTCCTCTTTGTTATTCCCCCAACTTTTGACATGACACACATGATTTACAATAAGTGTATGTGTTCTTAAACATAGTGGGCCAATAAAACCCACATGGTAAAATTTTGGCCACCGTTTTATGTGCAGAAAAATGCCCCCCACATGCACCACTATGACAAAAATGTAGAACACTCTCAAAATCGTCATTTGGTACACATTTTCTAACTGTTTAGTCGGTGCAATATTTATACAAATAGAGGTCATCGAAGAAGAACGATTTCACCTCAAGCTTGAATCTTCGTATATCTCGGAGTGACCAAAAGTTAAGGACCTTATCGTACACCAAGTAGTTTGCGATATCGGCATACCATGGCAAGGAGGACACGAAAAATAATTGCTCGCCCGGGAATGCGTCATGAAGTGGCGTGTCGGCACGCTCGTTTCCGCATGTAAGCCGTGACAAATGATCCGCCACCAAGTTCTCCACGCCCTTCTTGGCCTTGATCACGACATGAAATTCCTGCAAGAGCAATATCCATCAGATTAGCCTTGGTTTAGCGTCTTTTTTAGAAAGCAAATATTTTAGGGCCGAATGATCCGTGAAAATTAAAACTGGTGGCCCTAAGATATAGCTCCTAAACTTCTTTAAAGCAAAAAACTATGACGAGCAACTCCTTCTCCGTTGTTGTGTGGTTCATTTGGGCTTCGTTGAGGGTTTTGCTCGCGTAGTAGATGACACATGGCACTTTCTCTCTCTTTTGCCCAAGTACCGCTCCCACCGCAAAATCACTAGCGTCGCACATGATCTCGAAAGGGAGGCTCTAATCCGGTACTTGCAAAATAGAAGAAGTGGTCAATAAACACTTTAGTAATTCAAAGGACGATTGACACTCGCGTGTCCAAATGAATTCCGCATCAATTGTTAGTAAGTGGCATATGGGTCGAGAGATGGCGCTAAAGTCCTTGATGAACCCTCTATAGAACCGCGCATGCCCCAAGAATGATCGTATGTCCTTCACAGTTCTTGGTGTCGGTAGCTTTTCAATCAATCCACTTTGGCTCGATCTACTCAATTCCTTGCTTGGAGACCTTATAACCAAGAACCATCCCCTCCGTAGTCATAAAGTGACATTTCTCCCAATTGAGGACGAGATTCTTCTCGATGCATCTATCCAAAACCAAAGAGATGTTAGATAAACAAACTTCAAAAGAGCTACCAAATACCGAAAAGTCATCCATAAAAATTTCCACAATTTCAACCATGTCGCTAAAAATACTTAAAACACACCGTTGAAAAGTGGCGGGAGCGTTGCATAAACCAAAGGGCATCCTACGAAAGGCAAAGGTACCGAATGGGCAAGTGAAGGTGGTCTTCTCTTGGTCCTTCGGGGCAATTTCAACTTGGTAGTAGCCTGAGTACCCGTCCAAAAAGCAATAAAATTCATGGCCCGCAACTCTCTCCACGATTTGGTCAAGGAATGGTAAAGGAAAATGGTCCTTACAGGTCATGGCATTAAGCTTACGATAGTCTACACACATACGCCAACCGGTGCTGGTTCGCGTAGGAATCAACTCATCATTCTTATCCCTAACGACGGTGATCCTGGACTTCTTGGGCACAAGTTGGATGGAACTCACCTATCTACTATCTGATATCGGGTATATGATACACGCGTCCAACAACTTCACGATTTCCGTTTTCACAACATCTTTCAACGTCGGGCTAAGCCGACGTTGAAACTCCCTCAAGGGTTTTGAATCCTCCCCCAAATAAATGTGATGAGAACACACTAAAGGGCTAATTCTTGTGATGTCCGCTAGTGTCCATCCTATAGCCTTTTTGTGAGTTCGCAACACATTCAATAGATCGTGTTCTTGCCTAGGTGTGAGGTTAGAATTTATTGCCGCCGGAAATGTCTCACCGTCCCCAATATAGGCATATTTCAAGTATTCCGGAAGTAGTTTGAGTTCTAGTTGGAGATGCTCCGTAGATGATGGCATTTGAGGCAATTTCTCAAATCACGGAACCCATTTGGTGCTTGGTCCTTCACGAGTCTAGTGCACAAGAAAAGTTTCTTCAATATGCTCACAAAAATCATTAAGAAAATCTAAAGCAGAATCGAATTCGGAACCAAAGTGATCTTCAACATGAGTCCATAGGTTCCGAAGATAAAAAGTCAACAATGTTAACTTCATCATATTCCCCCTCTCTATGTGGCATCTAGCATGCATTAAAAATATTGTGTTCTAGGGTCATGTTTCCAAAAGAAATTTTTAATTGGCCACTCCTACAATTAATCAAAGCAATGCAAGTGGCCAAAAATGGTCTTCCTAGGATTATCGGGATGGGATACCCCGAAGTGGGTCCTTGAATGTCAAGGACAATGAAGTCAACGGGATAATAGAATTTGTCCACTTGGACAAGCATATCATCCACACAACCCCGTGGAATCTTCACACTCCTATCCGCTAGTTGTAAAACAACTGAAGTGCTTTTAGTTCACCCAATCCTAATTAGAGAAAGATCGGATAAGGCAATATATTAACACTCGACCCCAAATCCAAAAGTGCTTTACCTATTCTCTTTGTTCCTATGGTGCATTCTATTGTAGGGGATCCTGTCTCTCTAAATTTTGGGGAAGTGTTGTGTTGGACAATGGAGCTCACATGCTTCGTCAAAAAAGCCTTTTTCTTCACATTCAAATTCCTCTTCACTGTGCATAAATCCTTAAGAAACTTAGCATACGTGGAATTTGATTAATTGCATCAAGGAAATATTAATTTGACATCGTTGAAAAATCTCCCTGATTTCAGCTTGATACTTATCATTGGTTGGTGGGAAGAGCTTTTGAGGATATGGTATCGTAATGGAATACGGCTTCAGCTCCTTGGATGGATTTCTCTCATGTGTGCCTTCACCATGTCCCTCCTTTAGTACCAAATCCGGCAACTGTTCCTTCTCTCCCGCATCCTCAACTTATGGATCTTTGGGTGGTTCTGCGTTCTCAAAAAATTTGCCGCTCCTCAACGTTGTCACCGCTTGGCAGTGCTTCATCGAATTTCCCGCCGATGAAGAAGAATTAACGTTGGGGTTGGGCATTGGTTGGGATGGAAGTTTCCCCTTCTCGAGACTTGAGGTCAACTTAGCCAAATTCTCTGCCATTTGTTGATTCTGAGTTTGTTGAAACTGCTGGAATTGCTGAAATTGTTAGCTATGAGCTTGTTGTAGTTGGATGAGTTGTTGCAACGTCTTGTTCATGGAGTGCATTTTGGTTTCACTTCCTCCTTTCTTTGGTAGCCACCTCCTTGGTAATTGCTATTGAATTGATGGGACTTGTACGGTGGATGAGATTGTTGTGTCAAACCTTGATATTGTGTTTGTTGTGGTCTCCAACTGAAGTTGGGGTGGTTCTTCTAACTTAGGTTATATGTGTTGGAGTTGAAGTCTTATCCGAACACTGGATTCACTTCCGCATTTGGTTCCCTCAAAACTTCCTTCAATGTGGGAATGGTGGGGCAACTTGATGTGTCATGCTCCGTGGTCTCGCAAATAGCGTAACTTTGTTCCGTGGCCACATTCTTCACCGCGCTCAACTCCATGGTTTGGATCTTCTTTTACATAGCTTCCAACCGAGCTTCCATAGCATCATCAGCCTTCAAAGTATGTAAGCCACCACAAGTTTGTTGGGAAGAAGAGGTGCCGCCTCTATCAAAGTCCAAAATTGTCCCACGTGTGTGCATTCTCCGTCACCATCTCCAAATATTCCCATGCTTCATTCGGCTCCTTATCAAAAAAAACTCTACGTTGCACATTGTTTCCAGAAATTGCTTCGAAGCAAGTAGGAGTCCTTCATAGAAGAAACAAATGACTCAGCATTTCTCGAATCCATGGTGTGGACATGAGAGTAGAAGTTCCTTTAGCATTTCCCAAGTTTGGTAAAATGTTTTATTGTTCCGTTGGGTAAAGCTCATGATTTGCTTCTTCAATCCATGTGTCCTGTGCAATGGAAAAAATTTCTTTAGAAATTTTGCTTGAAATTGTAGTCATGAGATAATAGAGCATGGCGGTAAAGCATTAAGCCAGTTCTTGGCTTTATCTTTTGGAGAAAAAGGGAATAACTTTAAGTATATCGTGTCGGCACTAGTTTTCCCGTCAAAACATGTGGAGCATACATCTTCGAATTCATTTATGTGAAGGTATGAATTTTCCCTCCCCAACCCAGGAAAAGTGGGTAGGAGTTGAATTACCCCGGGTTTAAAGTTAATGGAATTAACGTCCGTAGGCAACACAAAAACATGAAGCTGAGCTAGACCTCGTGGGTCTCAAAAGATCCCCCAAAGACCTAGGGACATCGGCTTGAGAATTAGTGTCATGGTTACTAATATCATCATTGTTCATGTTGTCTTCCGTCATCACGTGTGTGCATGTCAATCTATGTGTTCGAGGTATTCGAAGACTGATGTGTCATAATATTCCACATTCTATCTATATGTACCGTCAAAATAATTGCTTAAATCCTGATTTTATACGCTTTTATGCTGATAATTTGAACTATTTGACTTTATGAGCACTTGGTTGCATTTCAGGGAATATCGAGCAATTTGGAGCATATTAGATAGGACATAATCGTCGATGCCGAAGCATCAGCAGCATCATATTTGAGAAGTTCATGCTGCTGGAGAGGAGCAGAAAAGAAAGCAAAGAAGAAAGAAAGAGGAGGAAAGAAAGGAGAGGACCAAGAGTTGAATTCGAGGTCGCTCGGCCGAGCAGCTACCCCGCTCGACCGAGCTGACGCCGCAAAAGAGGACAAAGTGAGGGCCAAGAAGAACTTCCAGGTCGTAGGTCGTAGGTCGCTCGACCGAGCGACCTACCACGCTCGACCGAGCGGCCCTCTGCAGACGACCCCAGATTTGCCTTAGAAATCTCTGTTGATTTCGCTCGACCAAGCGACTTACCTCACTCAACCGAGCGACATCCTCTACCCAGACTCAAAGTAAAGCACCAAGAAGGTGCTCGACCGAGCACTAGGGCGCGCTCGGTCGAGCGGTGCGGGTCCCAACACTCACAAGTTGCGATCTGCTTGGGTTTTTTGAGCGTTTTAGGGTTTTCTAAGGGGCTATATATATGTTTGGAGCATCCATCATTGAAAAAGGCCAGTTTTTATTCAGTTTTTATTCTTGGGGACGATTTTTGGAGTCTAGGCCACGCCATCGGCCCCCTCCTTGGCGATTTTGTAATGGATCTTCATTAAGTTAAGTATTTTCCTATTGAATCCTTTTATTGCTTTACTTATTTGCTTGTGATGTTGATTTCTATTGTTTTCCTATCTTTTCCAATGATTGAGTAGATCTATTACTAGGGTTAGGGATGAACCTTAGGATTCTAGAGATTGGATGTTAGAGTAACCTTATTTGAATGAATCTAAGGTTGCTCTATGACAGTTTGAACAAGGGTTCTGAGGGATTAGCCCTAGAATTGGAGGATTGCGAAAGTAGCTCCATGTTTTAGGGAAGATCCCCACGAATCTGATTAGGGGTTAGCGTCATCTTCTAAGGCTTGTGATCATGAGAGTGACTCATGCATTAGGGATGATTTCTAACCCCCAATCCGCTAGTCGGTGACTACGAGAGTAGCCCGACTGCTAGAACCCATCATAATGTAGTATCCCAATCCGTAAATCATGAGAGTGGATATGGATCTGTGATACGGAAATCATGTCAAGCGTAATACATGTATACATATGTGAAGCCCATAGCGAAAACAGCTGAGCATAGGGATACATTAGACGAGTAGGACGACGAAAGTCAAGTACTCGTTCCCATCTCCAGATGTGATGTTCATACCCTCATTCGTCGTTTAACGAAAGGGTCCTTAACCCAATATCCAATCCCGAAAATCCTAGCGAAGATTCTCGACACCCTGGTGATCTTTCTCATAATTGTTTTCTTTATTTTATTTGTTTTCTTTTTGTGTGGAGTCCTTGGATGTGCCTTGCTGACAATGACACCCTCGCATTTCACCTCCATTGCCATTACGATCTCATTCCTAATTCATCTCCACGATAAATTCGAGGTCCAATCAACCTAGAAATCGATAAGTAGTATAAGCAACGTCTCCCTATGGATTCGATCCCGAACTCATTAGGAATATACTACTCTGATACCCTTGCACTTGGGGTGAGGGTGTGCATACCTTTTTGGGGGTGCGCATCCTCGCAGGACAACAAAGTCACATAAACTAACCAAGCAAACAATGGTATGCAAATAAAGAGCAAAATAAACAAAGTGAAAATTATTTACGAATATGTACGAAAAGATGAGATAATCACAAAGTGAAGCTAAAAGTAACAAAGTTGTTAATAGTAAACACTGTTGCCCCCGGCAACGACACCAAAAACTTGGTTGTTGCTTGCAACGTGCTTACTCCCAAGGATAGGAGGTCGCCAAGTACTAAATTCCTAGTGAGCCTAGGGTGGAACTCAGGGACAATTCGGTTACAATCAACAATGGCCACAAATAAACTAAAGCTATGCGAAGATCACCACCTTTTGAAGGTGAGGGGTGATTTGAGTGTAAATTTGATGTAACGTAAAGACACGAATGCAAATAGAGTAAAGAGTGAGAGAGTACTCAAGGGTGAGAAGTGTGGGTTTTCATGGTTTCATGGTGTACTAGGGCTTATAAGTCTATCTCGATGTACTATGCCCTCTCATCCGGCTAATGGGAGAGTGGTCGGAAGATGCAGCATTTCATCAAATATATAGAGTGTAGAATTAGTGTATGAAGCTTCGAGGAGAATACTTGAAGAGCATAAGAGAAATGGTCCTTTAGAATGATCCTCTTTGGATTTCCCACTAGGGTTCCAATAGACAAACCAACTCGAAGCTTCATCCACATACAAGAGTTAAAACATACTAGAGATAAGATATGTAAGCCGTACATACATCAATCCACCAAAAACACACAAGGAGATTAGCTACTCATATTAGCCAGAGACAACATTTTCATTTCTAAAAACATGATCAAATGGTTCATACAAGTTGCACAGAACAAAGAGAACAAGAAAAATAAAAGCTTTAACACCAAAGAACCCCATTTTAAAATGATTCTTGCACTTCTCTTTGAGCTTCTCCTTCTCCAAGTGATTCCCTTGAGCTTTTGAAAGTTTGAGCGAAGTGAAGTGATTGGGGCACTTCACACTTCCCTCCTTAAGTTAGGTCAGCACAAATGAGTTATTGAATCTCCACCATTCAACGTTCTGATGAAGGGTTGAGATTTGAGAAGAAAAGCGCGTCCAAAATCGGCAGAAAAAACCAGCGATAGGCGCCTATCGAACAACGGCCAGGCGCCTGATGACAGACGCATGTTGTCGATCAGGCAGGCGCCTGTGTGGCATGTTACGAAACTTCACGAAATTTGGGGTTCCCCGGGCAGGTGACTGCTTCGAAAAAATACAGGTGCCTGTGAGAGACACAGGCGCCTGTCCTTTGTGCTTAAGGCGCCTGCTGCAGAAGTGACCAAAACAACATAGCGTTGGATTTGCCAACTCTTCAAAGTGGGAAGAATTATGCACCTGCAGTTGAAATGGCAGGCGCTTGCACAGTCGTCCAGGCGCCTGTCAATCCTTCTGCAGGCGCATGTGATGCAAACCAGTTTGCTCCAGGCTGGGCTTCGAGATGACATGTGATTGTCGTTGTCCGGACAGGCGCCTGTCCTGGCTCCTTGGCTTCCTCTCCAATCACTTGATTTCCCCCTTTCGGGACTCCTGAAAAATCCAGAAAAATCCCTAAAAATACCAAGATACGAGTAAGCCATAAAAACATGTTTGAGCACAGAAATAAGGGATTAGCTCCAAAATAGTGTATTATCATGAAAACGCGTGAAATGGAGCATGAATTAGAACAAAACATACACAAAGACCAACTAAATGGGGGGATAAATATACAATTTTTTACCCCGAATCAGCCAGCCTGAGCCACAAACCTCTGATATCCAACCTCGCACGGCCATGCTACGTTGGGAGCAAAGTCCTCAGCCAGCCTGAGGCACAGATGGTCATGCCACGTCAACATCAAATGGCTAGCCCAGACCGGGTCACTCATTGTCGAGACCACATGGTCCTAATACTGACCTGACACTCGACCCAGGTCGTGCCACGTCTGAACTGAACCCCCAGTCTATGCTGGGGTCGATGATCAGAGGCGTTTGACTCCGATCGTAACATGTCATGCATGTGTTGTTGAGACTCACCATCCTGGCACTGTCAAGCAGAACTCGGCCCATGTCGTGCTAAGTATTGCCCCCAGCTTAAGCTAGGGCCCACGTTGGTCTGACCTTCGCATCCCAGCGTTATTATTTCCTTTGATCTACGGATATTTTGGCTTGTCTCTTCAGTCCCATCAGTCCCCCAGCCTATATTAAAGCCCTCGCTGGTCCTGCTCGAGTAACTTCTACCAGGACTATGCTCAGGATTCAGCTTCACAACAAACCTGACCCAGTCTCACGGCGTCGGGTCGAGCTCGCTGCCCAATAATTCAAAACCTTAGACGAGTCATTAACAAGGCAAACCATCAACCGACTCGACAATCAAAAGACCAAAGCAAAGTTCATTTCATCGATTTGTTCAACAAAAGTACAAGTTACCGACTCTCGGCATAGAAGTAAACAAAGGAATCAAAATTACAACTTTGCCTGAAGACGAGCGTCCTAATGGGTCTCCTTACATGAACTGTTGTGGATAGGGTAATCTGCCATCCTGCGGAGTTCCATGCCACGCCTAGTTGCCACAATAAAACCCGGGACACGCCGGCCTGCACATTGCCACGTCTTGTACAATGAAAATCATTTCTCTATTGATCGCTCTCCTACTGAGGGACTCTCTCTGAGAATCTTCGGTCATCCTGGTTCGGCTGACAGAGAAGTAATGGGTATCAAGAGCGTTCTTCGATACTCCATGTTCTGACGTAGCCATAGGCCATGCCTGCCCCTAAGAGGCGAACAATGTAGCTATGCCAGTGAAATTTTCAAAGATTACTCGGGCCTATTGGACAAGGATGAATCGCAATGGTTTATCCCTCCACAAGACTATCGGGCGCATCGTTGCAATAGGATGCAAAGGTGTGTCGAATGCAATTGCTGTCTTATCCATCCTTTTCATAATCAAGCGAGGAATAATCGCGACCGATCGAAACCCACAACAAAGTGCCATCCGTGTTAGCCTTTCGGTCTTCGCCTTTCGGGATATTGGCATGACCCTTAAAGTTCCGCCATCGATGTATGTCTCATCAACTTCGCCCCTAGCCAAGCATAACAGGCTGGTGGTCTCTCCTTCCTTCCCAATGCATAGCCTCCACATGCCACGTCCTGGCATTGCGGCACACACTCTTTACTCCTTCCCTAGGTGTCACCCCAGTGTGCCACGATAGAAACAGATGTGTCCAACCAAAGATAAAAGTCTCTTCCTTCTGCCGGCGAGTCCTCGTGGCCCAACATTAGCCTCTGACATCCAACCATGCGGTCCTGCAATGCCCGAGTCACCACACGGCACTCGACTCCGGCCGTGTTGTGCATTCGTTACGCCCTCAGCTCGGCTGGAGCCCCGCAGGAAATCTCATCAGAAGTTCCAGTACAAGTATCATTACCTTCATGCCCTTCAGATCCCTTCCAGATGCTTGACTTGGATATCAAGTGCAAGCCAAGCTTCCCCTCAGTAGCAGTTTGGGCCAAATGCCTCAGACCCGGAGTGTGCAATTTATTTCTCAACCAACTAAATCCGAGCCAAAGCGCGGTACAAGCTCGTCAAAATGCAAAACTGTTCCAAAAACTAAAATAGTTGAGAAATAAGCAAAAATCGTCTTTTCCATTCAACGCAAAAGGTTATAAAATTGTTGCCCCACAGCTTACATTCATAAAGAGGAAAGGGAAAATCTACATAGCCAGCCTCGAGCCAAGTTTGCCCCCGCCATGCGCAGCTCCAGAGCCTCCGATGGGCTTCCCATTAATCGTCCTCCAAAGCTCTTCTATGTCTGCTTCAGCTTGTCGCAGTCGGACCGTCTACTCATTTAATACCGCCTCTTGCATGCGGACCAAACGCCGGAGGCGAGCGACCTCTTCCAGAGACTCCACTCGACTCCGACAGGTACTGAAACCATGGAAATAACCACATAGCTCCGACTGAGCCTGGCTGATGCGCTGGAATGGCAGTATAAATCCTTCGGTCTTCAGTTCGATTTGGCCGACGATCACTTTTTCGGTCGCACACAGCAATATTCCAGCACCCCGAGACCAAAGCGCTCAGCAGCATCCTCTACAGGGACCCTCTTCGATAATCGATCAGCAGCCTTCCTCTCTCCGACCTTCTCCTTCGCTTTCCAGTACACTTGTCCAGGGCATGGGCGGTGGGACTCAATCTTTTCCTCTTCAGACTGGACGACTGGGAGCCTTCGCTCCGTCTCCACCACGGGCTGATGGCGAGCAGACCGTATAGCCCAAGCACCGTTGCAGCATGGCACTCACCACTTGGCCATAGAGGCAGATGTACATAGCCTCCTGGGACCGGAGTCCACCTCCTCCCAATCGAGGGTCGCAGGATCTCTGACGGTGACAACCAAGATGAACCAGCAGCGTCAGACATAGTTTCGACTCAGAACAGACGAAGGCAAATAAGAATAAAAAAGGTGAGTTCGAGGCTCATGCCTCCCTTCGCCTTTTAAATTTCTCCAGTTGAGAGTTGGCCGGGATCGATCCCAACCATCCGATCAAAACACATTATGCGATGCCAAATCCAGTCGTTGAATCTGTGCAGCTCGTTGGCTTCTGCATAATGCCCCTCCAACAAATCGGCATTTGACATGCCAGCACCTCCTCATAGAGTGGGCATGTCACTTCGCGTCCTACATTAAATGCAAATCTCCAAAGGTTTGTGACATCGGTCGGTGAAGGATGGCCCCTGTCAAACTGAGTAGCGAGCAACTAACTGTACCACTGTCAGGGCCGCCTCCTGCGCCGCACGTACGTCACGATGGGTGGGACCGTGTCATCGGTCGGTGAAGGAGGGTCCGTAGGGGGTGCGTCCGCATCAGTTTGCCTATTGGCATTATGGAGAGGACGGGCCAGCGTCTGCCGGCATGTTTAACTTCCCTTAACTGTCCAGCGGCCTTGCATGTACTGCCCGACGAGGTGGACTTCTCTTCTTCAACATTTCGTCTCATTGCCTCTCCACTTTCGACCTCATAGATGTGGCTCATGTCGGTCGTGTTGAACCAGAAGATGGTGGGCATTATGGATACCACTTCGAGTTTGGATTTGCTGGCAACAGTGAAGCTCGGCAAAAGCCCGTCAAATGAGACCCACCACTAAGAAATCCTTCGCCTTACTAAAGAAGCCAACCCGACCTATGGCATTGGCACGAAGATGACCCCCTCCATGCTGCTCCCTCCAGCTCTTTGCGACGATCATGTTCTTTGAGGTCCCCTCCCAGTCTCACGACCCGAGTACCCGGTCAGCTCGGCCCACTCCACATGGTGAAGTCCCCGCAAGATAAGCCTCTCGCTCTATGGGCCACCCATGTCAGCAAGCACTGTGCATCAGTAGCCGTCGACCTTGCCAGATGACAGAGTACGGACATGTGCTATTCCGCCAGCCTAAGCATCCTATTCGTACGGAGTAGCCGCACCTAAAGAACTGCAAATCTTCCTAGCTATGGGGCGTGACGTGATCCCCTGAAGATTTACATAAGCAAGGGGACCACCTTTGATGAAAGGGGGAGGAAAAATAGAAAGGAAACGGGTATGCCTAAGACCCAAATAACGGGACACTTCCATGGCGACCGGGGACGCCTCCTCCGGAGGCTTGGGAACTCAATTCTTCAAGCCAAACCCTAGCACTTCCTATTTCACCACTCTAGTGACGGCTACCTTCGGCCGACGCCGTTCCTTCCCACGCTTGAATCTAACTTGAGCATCTGAGTCTGATCAGAGGGCCATCCCCCCTCCAGTGAGGCTGATGGGTTTTCTCTTCGTTTCAGGCAGTAGAGAAAGGCTCTTCTACCTCAGCCTGGCAAAACCACCATGCCCAGGCTCTCTGGTGCGGGATTGCTCGTCCCCCAGCCTGATCTGGGCCCAGCGAGAATCCTTGCATCAACATTAGCTAACCTGTTCCTCTTCTTTTGGTTTAGGGGTACATAGACGAATTGATCTGGATAGATACATAGATTCAAATATAGAACCCTCGCTGAATTTAATTTAATCATGTTGGAATCAAACAGAATAAATCAAATGTTTCTTTCCAAAGAAAAGAACCGAGAAAGATTCCAATTTCAAATAATTACTATCATTAGATAATTGGGGATAACGAACCTCCCATTTGGAGAATACGGCGTCATGCTGAGTGCGGTTGCACTCCTCTCTCTTCAATCGGGCGTTGTACGCGGCGGAAGTGGCGGAAGAAGAGGATGAAACAGACAACATCACCATCACAACCGCATGATCTCTGCTCTCTCTCCGTCGCGTCCAACTTTACCAAAGCAATAAATAATTGGCACCCTACTTTACGATGCCTTGCTCATATACCCAAAACCCAATTTGAAATTATAGAAGATCTTTTAAATTTTTGAAATTCATAGATTGGGATGCCTATTTAAGGCCCATTAAAAGTTCTTTTCAAATTCCTTTCGGATGTGACCCCAAAAAAAAAAGTTTTCTTTCAAATAAAAACCGCAAGCCCTATCCTGTTCAACAGGACCCGGCCCATTATAGAGCTTTGAATTACATGTAATCAATTGGAGTTATTTTGCAGCCCGGCCATTTTGCTCGGGGCACATTCATGGTGTTCAAAAAGCCCGGGGGCATGCCGGCCCGGCCCGGGCCCGGTGGCCCGTACCCGGGCCGGGCTCTGGCCCGGGCCCGGCCCCCGGGCCGGGTCTGGGCTGGGGTACCCAGCCCATGGGCCGGCCCGGCCCGGCCCGGGGTTTTTTTTTAATTTGCCTCAAAGAGGCTTTAAAAAGGGGTGGGGGAGCCGGGCCGGCCCGGATTTTTGATGGGCCCGGCCGGGCCCGGGCCGGGCCAATTTGACACCTTGAGGGCACATACCGCTTAAATTTTATGAAAAATAACGAACCTATTATTGTCAAAAATCTTGAAATACTGCCATAACAAAAATTATTCAGCAGCTATACCAAATTACTCACTGCTCATATCTCGTCCCAAAAAATCACTCCACGCACATACCAAATTACTCATCGTGCACCGTGCACCGTGCACATCCACCTCAAAAAATTACTCAGCGCACGTACCAAATTACTCACTGTGCACATCCCACTCAAAAAATTACTCACTAAACACATCCCACTTCCGTTCTTCTTTTAAAAATGTGTTGCTCGTCTTCTCTCTCCCCTCCTCCTCATTTATATCTTTCTCTCTATCTCTTCCTCATTACACATAACACTTAACTAAAACACTAATTAGAAAAACTAATTACACTTAACTAATTCAATAAGCCCTAGTCATAACACATCCCCCCCTCCATATCCCACCATGCCTCATCCGCAGCCTCCCCTCTCCCAAAAAATAAAAACCAAAAACCAAAAACCAAAAATAAAAAAAAACCCCTGTAGACCCCCTCCGAGGTCAAGTTTCCCCTCCACCGCAAACCCCCTCCATTCGCCCCTGCCCTCCTCCATTAGGACCGCCTCCACCCCCCAACCCCCAACCCCCCCCCCCCCCCCCCCCCCCCCCAAACCATCCATAGCTAGGGATGAGAATGGGCATGCCCAAGGCCCGATTGGGCTTCCAATTGGGCATCTTTACCATTGGTGAAGGATTGGTAGGGATGATGATGTGGCATCTTTACCATTGGTGAAGGATTGGTAGGGATGATGATGTGGCATGCCCAATTGGAAGCCCAATTGGGCCTTGGGCATGCCCATTCTCATCCTTATCCTTATCCCCCCTCTAACCACCCCATCCCCCTTTCCTTTCCACCCAGCCCCATCCATTCTTTCACTCCCCATTCGCCCAGCCCCCTCCCCTCTCCCCATCCCCCCTCCACCTGACCTCCTTTCTCACCCGTCCCTGCCCCTGCCTCCATCATCTTTAGCGCCATCCCCATCATCCCCATCCCCATCCCCCTCCACAATCTTAATCAGGGTTTAATTAATATCGCCTAATTAACTAATATCACTTAATTCCGCTTATCTGAATAGAGCGTTGGGTATACTTAGTTATATATTTTAGAAACACATAAAAATTTAAGGGATATGTGAATTGAATGATTTTGAATTAAATGATATGTAAACTTGAGAGCATTTTTGGTCATTCGATATATGCATTGAGTAAAAACTTATTTTTTAAAAATGGAATTGCTACGCTAACCTGCCTTTTTGGTCAGTTCACATAAGGCTTACTTTTTTGGAAACATAACAATTTTGACATTCAAAATTTTGCCCGAATTACCATCAGAATTCTTTATATAGTCATTCGCTTATTCTTTGTGGTCGTTTTAGAAAAAAAAACAAGTTTGCCATTCAAAGTTAGCTCTGTTCACCAACATTATTATTATTATTCTTCTCCCTTCCTCTGAACACTTATCAACAAAACACTAATCATCATTGTTTCAGAGTGTTTTCTCACTACAAAGCGTTGACCGTGGATAACCCGGTCAACGTGGTCAAGGGGCCCGTTTGGGTCCCTCGGGGGCTTCGAGTCGGTGCGGATGGGGCGAGGGGAAGCCTCGGCCCTGATTGAGACGCTCGGCCTCGGACGGTCGCGCACGGACTCGGAGGTAGGACAACGAGGGGTAGCCTCAGTCGTCCAGCTAGATGCGCGGTCGGCGAAGGGCGAGGGGAAGCCTCGGCCCTGGGCGAGTCGCTCGGCCTCGGCTGGATGTGCTCGGCCTCGGCGGTCGGACGATGAGGGGAAGCCTCACTCGTCCAGCTAGATGCGCGGTCGGCGAAGGGCGAGGGGAAGCCTCGGCCCTGGGCGAGACGCTCGGCCTCGGCGGGATGTGTTCCTGCGTAGACGAGAACGCTCGTCCGGGGGCCGGACCTTGGTTCCGGCCAAATCCCCTCCGATGCCTAAGTCAGACAGTGATCTGAAAGAGGAGGCCCGGCGGAGACGGTTCGACTCGTGAGGCGATCTGAACGGCGTCTCACGGCACGAGCTGGGGAGGAAGGAGATGGAAAGGAGGAACTAGGTCGTTGATGGAGTACCTTAGCTTTAGATACCTGAGATGCGGTCCCTTTCTTTGTCGTCCTCCTAGCCTTTTTGTAGAGCCCCCAGCGCGTTTGCCTCTGGCCCACCTCCCTCGCCCGCCCTCAATCGTGCCCCCTCAATCCGCCCCCCGTCGCCGCCCCTTGCGCCACGCCCGCATCTCCCTATTACCGTCATTTAGTGGTCGCGGAACCGGGGGAGCGGTTATCGCAGGAGTGGGCGAGTGACCAGCGGGTACTGGGGCCGGGTCGGATCGATAGCAGGGGGGTCCCTTAGCGGGTCTTGTGAGACGGGCCGGTATACGTAGATGGGCCCCTGGCCAGCAATTGGGCTCCTGGGCTTGTGTCTTTTGGGTCTCGGTCAAATAGGCGTAACAATCATTAAAATAGTTAATTATTTAGTTAATTAAAATCCATTTTTAATTAACATAACTTTTAATCAACAAAAACACTTATCTCACCCACTCCCATCACAGTCCTCCTCCACCCCATCCCCCCAACCATCTCCCTCCCCCGTCCCGCCCTCCATAGCACCCTCCGCCCCCATCCTCCCCAACACCCATCCACCCTCATTAGCCCACATCCCCATCTGACGCAACTCACTCCGCCCCTTCCACGGCCCCTTTGCCACTGCCACCTCCAAGAATTATTAAGTAAATTTCATATATAACCCTCTAATTATTGGTTAATTAGGGTTTAAAAGATAATTAATGTGTATAATTAAGGTCTGTGAACAGAGCAAACATTAAGGGATATGTGAACCGTGATGTGAACTGAGTAAAGGATACAATTGATATTCCAGGGTATAGATCTCTGCACGGAAGTAAAAAATTCAGGCGGGTTATAAAATGAACAAAAAAGTCTCTTTTCATATCAATTCCTCTTTTTATTGATCGGAAAACAGTAAAGAACCATCGACATCACACAGAGGGAGGGAGAGCATATGTGTCGTAAAAACACGAGTACTTCTCAGAAGTACTGCTCTCGTCTCAGAACGAGAACTTCTCATGAGGTCACCCAGCATGATATTGCTCTCGTCACAAAACGCTTAACTTCGGATTTTCATCGAACCGGAAGAAGCTGATAAATCCGATGGAGCCTAGCAATTCACTTTTCAAAAATATGAAAGTAAGTTTAAATTTTGAATGGCAAACTGGTAAATATGTGGTTGTGCGCGCGAGTAAAACGGTCGGTGCGCGAAGCAACTCCACTCCCACAGTCAATTGAAGGGAAATGAGTGGAGGAGAGAGAGAAGAATCCAATCCTCAGTCCAAATTCTAAAACAAATATTATCGCTTGCTTGATTGCTTTGAGCAGACGATTAGTGACGGAAAAAGATGGAGGAGGAGAAAAGCAAAGAAGATTATGGAGCTTTCATCCAAAAATTTGAACTAACCCCTCCCCTTCCTCCTCCTCCATCATCTTCGGAACCTCCACTTCGTCCTCTTCAAGGCCTCGCCTTTGCAGTTAAAGACATGTGTGTTATTCTTTCTACCCTTAATTTCTTACCCCAAAGCTTTCGATTTTCAATTTGATACACTGCTAATTCGACGTTTAAAATGTTTTTTTTCTTCTCCGGTGCTCAGATTTGATGTCAGTGGGTATGTGACTGGGTTCGGCAATCCAGACTGGGCTCGGACCCATGAACCGGCCACATCCATGGCCCCGGCCGTTACCGCCATTCTCGAGGCAGGATCTACTTGTGTTGGTAAAACTATAATGGATGAGATGGCCTACAGGTGAAAACTAAACCCCCATTCCAACCTCTCAACCATGATTTTATTTTTAAGTGACATCTTAGCATACATGAGGAGCTTTCAGTTTGTTCTGACGTCTATTGTAACAATTTTGAGTTAATATTTGCAGCATTAATGGAGAGAACTACTTTTATGGCACACCCACTAACCCTTGTGCGCCGGATCGAGTGCCTGGAGGTTCTTCCAGTGGGTCTGCTGTCGCAGTTGCTGCAGGGCTTGTTGACTTCTCTCTCGGTGATTTACTTTCATAATCTTCTCTTTTGTTCTTCACAAGTTAACAATTTATTTGCACATGATGTAGTCGTATATACCGTTAAGGTATAGTTCAGTATGGCTGTAGATGTTAAATCAATAAGAACTTCTTGCATTGTCATGGCATTTCTCTTAGTCCAAAGATTTTATACCTGCTACAATCAAATAGTTACTAAAATGAACACAAGTCGTGGTTTTCATAATATGCGAAACTCCTCTTAGCTGCTAGCTTTTCCTATATTCTTTTCATATTACAATTTGATGATTCTATGTTGTGTGGGTACTCCTATTTTTTAATGCATGATGTCTACCCTTTCTATTTGCACCAAATTCGTAGCTAGGAGAGAGAGAGAGAGAGAGAGAGAGAGAGAGAGAGACCTTCTAATATGGCCATATGATTCATGGGCATGGTACGAGATATGTAAATTCTTTAATGTTGAGACACAAGGATGCAACATTGTATGTAATGTTCGGAGTGCTTCTCATCCATTTGATTCAACTGGTGTTGGTCTACCAAAGGCATGAATTTTGAACTATGTTCCATAATGAAAAGAGAACAAGACAGATATATGGTTTACTAAATCCATAGTGGTGAATCAAGTAACAAGCCAACTCTCAAAGAGCAACTTTTTACATAGATGATCTCATCTTTTTTCTAACACAAAAAACATTTGTACATGCAAGAATGCTAGTAAATCAGATAACCAAAAATGGATGTCTACCAACCGGTCACTGTTGTTAGTGTTATCCATCAATACATGCATTTGATTCAATTGCCTTACTGAGGGAGTTGGACTAACCCAAAACAAGGGCAATTTCTTAATAATTAGTCACAATAACTTCAATAATTTGATTGCGTAGCTTTCTCATGTTGATGTTTACACCATAACCAACATCAGATGGTGATTTCTAGCTTTATTCACATTTTCATTTAACAGGTACTGATACTGGTGGGAGCGTAAGGGTGCCCGCAGCATATTGTGGAATTTTTGGGTTTCGACCTTCACATGGCACTGTCTCTACTAGCAAAGTCATCCCAATGGCTCAGAGCTTTGATACCGTTGGTAAAAGAATTCTCACCTTTATTATTGATCAAAATATTACCATATAAAAATATAATACGGACATCTTAATCGGCTTGAAACCACAGAAGTAGTGTACATTTTCTTTGAAGTCTTACTCTTGCCGTATTGGCCTCTTTGTTTGTCTTCTGCAGATGTTAATTTAATTTACAAAGCCACATGGACTTGCTCTATGCTGAGTTTGATTGTCTACTACAACAATATTATGAATGTTTGATCTTGTGTGTATTAAATGTTTCACCAGAAGAAGAGGGAAAAAGAATTCTGATCTCAGTCATAGATCCCAAATTTCAACTAACTTGAGTTGTGTCTATCTCTTGTTTAAATTTGAACTTACAAAATTCCAACATGTTTCAGTGTTTATTGGTGACTTCTGGTTAGTCAAATGACAAAATTTTGCTTAAGGATATTATTGGTTTGGGGCATTTATGTGCGACTTGGACATTTACATTTTGGTATGAGTGGTTTGGGACCTTTTCTAGGGCATTTAATTTTTGGTGTTATTGGTTGTTGTGACAAAACTGAGGCATTTGTCCGCATATCTTAGATATTTGTCCAAGTATATATATAATAGAGTGTCCCAATCTCAAATATGTCCTTGGAAATTTTGGTAGGTGACATTCTTGGAGCATTCTATCTCTCTCTTCTTCAGCAAAATAGAAAAAATAATTTTTTACTTAATAATACATTTTAATGTCAATTTTAATAAATGTAATGTAACTTAATAATATATTTAATTTTGTTTACTAATTTTTACTTGCTCTTAATTGGTTATATTTTCCTTTACTCTTTTGGTGGAAAGGGTTGGGTCCTAAAATCAAGGATCCAAACTTCTGTTATTAAGAGAAAGTCGTTCCTAATTGGGTTTAATAAATTAATTTCAGAATTTTAGCATATTTGCAAGATAATTTAATTTGTATAGCTATGTCATCAAATGTCCTATATATGTCTCAATCCAATCCCATAATGTCCTGACATACCATATAATGTATGTCCCAGAACAGGTCGTAAAAATTGTCCAGTGAGACAAATGTGTTGGGAGAGGAGAGAACACCCATTTAGTTCACACTTCACTTGGATATGCGAATGAAAGATAGCATCTTAAAAGTACAAGAATTATACAAACTGGATGATTTCTTTGTTAATTAGAACTACATAGAAATTTATCAACCATAGTCATATTGTTCTTAGAGATATTGGGTCAGGTTTCATATCAGACTACAGGAGTAATAAGCCATGTGAGCTTGCGGCTGTAACCTGTTAGGAAGGGGGTGGCCACACCACTAGTGGCAATTTTGTAACTTTGGGCTGGGGGTGGGCATCTTGTAATTCTAGACAAATCAATGCATTATATGTGTGTGTGGGTGTGTGTGTGTGGGGGGGGGGGGGGGGGGGGGGGGGAGGGGGGGCTAGGCCTATGGTTCTCGAGTTGAATTTGAGAAGAATATTAAGAGATAGAAGAGATTATGTTAGATCTTGATAGAGTTAGTCTTTTATGTTAAATTAAAAGCTAGGAGAGCGGTCCTCCTCTCAAATTGAGGCCAACTATTCTTGTATTCCTCTTATTATCTATAAAAATTAGATTTTACCACTTCAAACCCTAAAAAATCCTATCAAATCGGTAGCAGAGCAGTTTGATCTGATGACGACAAGGAAATTTGATGCTTTGAAAGAAAAAAATATTTGGGAAGCGAGGTGGAAACACTAAAGAATTAACAACAAAAATTAGGATGCGAGATGGAGACCCTCAAGGAGAGATTTTCAACGATGAAATCTATGTTGAAGGAGTTCTTAAAGATCAATTGTTGCCCTTCATCAGAGGAGGAGCTGCTAACGAAGCCAAATCTGAAGGGAGATGATGAAGGGAGATGACGATGATAACTCAGATATAGGGCAAAAGACGTGATCTTTGATGAAGTAAAATGAGAAAGTCGATAACTTGACAGAAGATCAACCCTCGTACGATGTGGATATGAGGCGAAATGCTAAATTTTTGGTGACAACGAGGGAAAAATCCATCCGAAGGACGATCCGACATCAGATATGATCAATGAAGAAGACTACTATGATGCATATCCTGGGTCGCTAAGTGTACCATGACCTCTGGGTTGTCCGCCAGAGGGTTGAAGGCACCAGGACGGACCGCCCAGGGGCCGTTGGCCCTAGGGCACGCCGCCCTGCGCATGGTGAACCGCCAAGGGCCTGGCGGACCGCCTGGGGCTCACGAGCCTGGGACATGCCGCACAGGGGCCCACGACCCCTGAGCGGTCTTCCAAATGGCCCGCATGCCTTGATTTGCAGGCAGAGGCCCTTCTGGACCTCAGCGACTGTGTTTTGGGTGCGACAGACCTTCTGACGAGTTTGGGGGCCACTGTGGCTTCTACCCGGCTTTCGAGGAGGGTGGTGGAGACATGTGCTAGTCTGATGATGGTGGAGGAGCCCGCAATGCTACGACTGGTCAGCAAGAGGGATACACAGTGGCGGCGGCCCATGGGACACGACTGACACCTCATCTTCATATTACTTGTCCTCCTGGCTCTGTTATGGGTTTGTGGATGGATGGGAGACAGAGGCATGTCCCAAAAAAAATTTTGTATGTGTGTGGCGGCTTGCTATTGGGCTATCTAGCGAGAGAAACTACTGCCTATTTAGAAATGTCTCTTGATATGTGGACCATAGATTCAATGTGTTGACATTGTATTTCTGTATTTGAACATGTTTGCTTCAAGAGACGTCAGCATGCACTCGCCCAGGTTCCAGACTTTGGTGGTTGACCCCGTCGCTTCCACCATTGAGGGTTCGGCATGTGACTAGCTCTGTTCCCTGGTATGTGCCCCCTCATTGGCCGATTGCATCCAGCTTTGTGGTGGCATTTGCTAACATGTGAGGAGATTATCTTTTGGTTTGGGAGCTGGTATGTAGCACTGGCTACTGGGGTTCTTTATCTAGTTTCTAGTGGTTGTGTGTTTGTCCGCCGATGTACTTGCTAATTGTATGTTGGTTGTTGGTTTTGCTCCTGGGGCACCCATTGTACCTTGTGCATCTTTTGTTGGATGTTGTATTTTGTTAGCCAAGTGTTGGTTGTCGTATTGCTTTCCATTCTTCTGGGATCCTTTGTTTCATTAACTTATTAATGGAACGTGGGGGTGTCCGCACCATTGATTTAGCTCAAAAAAATTTGGAAACTTTTGCTACAGATTAATTATTCCAAGTAATTTGATTCTGTTTTTTTTCATGTTGACGCAAATTTCCAGGATGGTTTGTCAAGGATCCTTCTCTTTTAACTTTAGTTGGGCGTGTGCTGCTGCCATTGCCGATCAGAACGATGCAACAACCTAGTCATATAATTATCCCGGAAGATTGTTTCAAGCTTTTAGGTTCTCCAAGGGACCAGCTTTCTGAAATTCTTGCTAGTTCTGTAAAGAGTATATATGGGAGTAAGCGCTCACTTTGCACTCCGTTCATCTTCACTTCTATCCTGAATTCCAGTATCGTTAAGTTAATTTGTATATTTATATTGTGCAATGGTGAGAAGAACTTGGAAGAGTAGCTAAGAGGAAGTTACAGATGCAGTGTCCAGATTCAAATCCTTGGTGTTGCACCTTCTAAACTTATGCTTCCAAAAATTGCTCATAATGGTTTTGCAGGTAACATAATAAAGCATCAAAACCTTGGCGAGTATATTTATAATGAGGTTCCAAGCTCAAGAGATATTGTAAGTAAGCTATCAGAAAAACAAGTTTCCACCATACCAGCATTAGGGGCTGTATCGTATGCTATGCGGTCTGTCCAAAGGTGTGAAAACTGTTTTCATGAAATTTTTTTAATGTATGTGCTATAGTCTTTGTTTTGGTATATGTGTTGCATGATATTTTTGGTGTATTCCAATACCGACCCATTAGCTTATGGGAAGGATAGAAATGGAAAAACCATGAAGAAAATTTAGGACTTTGCATGTTGAGGTATTTGGTATCAATTTGTATATGTCTATTGTCAAAAGATGATCTTTAAGGTTAAATGCTATAACAGAATGCCATCCTGTTTTATACCCACACCGTTACCTCAAACTAATTTTGCCAGTTTTGAAACTCTCTCTCTCTGATTGAAAATGAAACGGGAGAGAAGGAAAATGGTTCCTGATGGCTTTGGTTTTAATTCTATCAATAGAAACAAGAAAGCCACTTTAAAATATTCAAAATTGTTCTTTGAAGACATTCTAAAGAAACAATCTTTATGCTTTAACAAATGACCATATTACTAATGCTATTACCTTAATTGCTCATTTTAGACGGAACTGTACTCTTTTCTTTCATTTATGCCATTCTGCAGAAAATTTATGTATGATATAATATGAAGGATGCTGATATGTCACACATGTAGGTTCGAGTTCATAGCTAACCATGGAGAATGGATCAACAAAACAAAACCCAATTTAGGGCCTGGAATATCAGAAAGAGTCGCAGAAGCCCTTAAAGCAACAGATGAGGATATAGACTGCTATATGACATTGAGAACTGAGCTGCAGTCTGCATTGACTTCTCTTCTGGAGGTAATCATTATTATTCCCTAAGATCTCCCAGTACACTCTTATTCTGCCCGTCTCTGCTTACACATATTTTCTGAATTGAATTCCTTGCTTGGGTACATACGCTACCTTTCATATGCCTAGATTACAAACACTTACCCGTCCTAATCTGCCACGATATGTACAAATTCAGGAGCATGCGATTCACAATCCTGTTCTGGTGAAGGTGTAGAAGATTGTGAACCCTGACTCTGTAGTTCAAGTACTTATTCTATCAGAGCCTATTTAATTTCAAAATGGGGCTCTAGCCCCAACCATGAAAACTGACCTAACAGAAACTTATTATCCACAAACTTACTGCTGAACAAACGATCAAATTCAAGGATCGTATATATGAATAAATTGTGCTGTGAGATTTTGAAAATTCTGGAGCACTCATGTAATATACACGCATTCATGAACACAAGATGCAGACAAATACAAAAATGTAGTATAAGGTAGACCATGCACTTGTCCTTAAGCGCACATTCTTATGCACTGAGAGTAGTTCATGGATATTCATCCAAGTGCCAAAAGGAGAATAAGCTGAACTTTCCAATTATGAGTGTTTGTGTTCCGTTCTGGATGTCGGGCCAGGAAAGTTTATGGAATGGACGCATGGTAGATCTTGTAACCTGCAATGTTTTGGTTGGCGTAACTTTGGTGTTGTGCCAAAGCACATGTTCATATGCAAATAACCTTGTTCTTAATTAAGCACATTCCTGTTTGGTGTCACTTCTGTCTTTAGCTTTTGCTTCTGTAACGGTTCATCTTCCTTTGATTCTGACTGTAATATTATGCTTATATTCCTTCCTTCTTTTTACCACAATACCTCTTGAAGAATTATGGGGTGATGGCAATCCCTACTGTTCCGGGCCCTCCACCTAAACTCAACTTGGATGCCGCTACTTTGGAAGATTTTCGTACTAAAGCATTTTGCCTGCTATCCATTGCTGGAATGTCTGGGTTCTGCCAGGTATCTCATTTGTTTTCATCAACTTATTGTGGTCCAGAGTCATCAATGCTTTAGATTGGCATCGAATAACTCAAGTCTTGCTTGATACTCATATAGTTTAATGTGTTATAGGTTACCATTCCGCTTGGCATGCATGATAACCTTCCAGTTTCCATCTCGCTGATGGCAAGACATGGAGCTGATCATTTTCTTCTCAATCTTGCTCATTCTCTTTATGGTATGCTTAAAGAGAAAGCTAGCACCACCTGGAAATTAAATCACTAATCTTGATCATTGAGAGTTGTTCTCTCTCCCTCTCTTTTGTACTGGGGTGAGGGAATCATGAAACCATTCCAGGCTTTTCGCCTCATACCGTGCTGCTCTCTGCGGAAGGATTGTGAAGTGGAGCATCATGTGTGTACATCCCATTCCAATGCCAGAGTTGCATTTGCATTGTTTTATGCATTAAAAGTTATGTTTGTGTTCCTCTTAGTCCCATTACTTATAATTCTTTGTGCTACTGGTTTTGCATTTTGTAGAGTGGTGAGTTAAAAGTGGTGTCCTTTTTTATGATGAAAGAAGCCATTTATTCATATATTCTACCTTTTTTTTTTTTCTTTTTTCCCCTTATTTTTTTCGTCTGATGGGAGAAATTTTTTGCCCCCTATGACCATGGATGGCATGATTGTGGATATGTGAATGTGTGTGTCAAAATACTAGTCCAGTCATGCTGTAAAATCAACTGAAGAAGGCATATTAGTATGGGACATGACAGAGACAGAGGACTGGAACCAGCATCCAATGGAGAGAGCCAGCAATCGTTAATTCAACTATAAGAGAGAGAACAGTCATCCATTGATTTGATCCTTCATTTCAATTACATTATTAGCATTTGCGGTTGCTGGTAGGTGGAGGGAAAATTTGGGAGTGAAGAAAGGTAGAGGGGAAAGGGGGAGAGGCTGATGATGGAACCAACTTTCCAAAATTATCACCAGTTCTTTAGAGGATATATGTGTAAGTGCTTTCTTTTCCATTTTTATTCTTTTTTTGTTCTGATTTTCAGTATACTTAAAACTAACTTTCATATATAAGGAAAATGTTTAATCTATGGCAAGAGGATATTGGAAGAATGATCAAGAGTAAGTTGCAGGTAAGTGTTGCACCTTCTAAACCTACATTCTGGAAAATTTACTTCTGATGTTTTCTATTGCTAATGTTATAAAGCATCAAAACTTTGGAGGGTATGTTTATAATGAAGTTCCAAGCTCTACCATACCAGCATTAACGGCTGCATCATTCGGTCTATACAAAGGTGAGAAAAATCGATTTCATGAATTTTTATATGACCTCTTTTTTGATCTATGTATATATACATGGTTTGTATGATTATTTTATTTTATGTAAACATTTGTCTTAATTAGGGGAAGGATGGTAACAGAAAAACTACGAGGTTAGTTTAGAACTTTTCATGTCGAGGTAGTTGATATCAACTTGTAGTCGTCTACTATTAAGCTGAAAAATGGTCTTAAAGTTTAATGAGCAGATAAGCTTCGACACACCGGTTCAGCTTCTTTGGATACATATTTTTAAATTAGCAATCTCGGATTCATTTCTCCTGATTTCAAACATCGCAGCAGCTTTTTAAATGTGAACCTGCTTTCCTTGTAATAAATTAGTATCCCGTTGAAGGACAATGAACTACGTTTGCAGTAACTTTGTTGGGTTTAACTTAATGTTCAAATTTCTGTTTCTCCTGCCCTTTTATCGCTTGCGCTTTACTCTTGTTTGAGTTGGGATAAAGATGTGAACTTTTTTGTCTCAACGGAGATCAGTGCAGGAGGTGTCGTTGATATGCTCATTGCCTAAGCGGTAAATTGCTGCGCTGCATTGGCTCATGAAGATTAGGGGTGAAGTGAAGAAGTTTTATGCTGTGCAAGTAATACCTGAATAATTTTTAAGTTTTCCATTGGAAAAGGTGAAAATGACCGTTTAGCTTATTAGTTTGAGTAACGATCATACATAAAAAACAATCAATCATATAAGAAGCCGATACTAAGACAGTATGTAATGAATTTTATAATACTATCCGCCTGTGTTTGCATCAACTTTCAGGGATCATTTTACCCTTGCAAATTTTGCAACATAACTCCATAAAAAGGCCATAACTTCATGGCACTTTCTTTGCCAGGGAGCATACATTTGTGGCAAAAAACAGTGAGGTGCACCAGCTAGACGAACATACGGATCAATAACCTTCCAAACTAATTTTAGCTGTTTCCGTTTCTGAAAGGGGAGACGCTACAACATGCACACATTCACATCTATTAACTTAACCTCAGCATTGAACGCCCAGGAACCCCCAAAAAAATGGAGAAAAACTAGAGTGACGATGGATCTAGCAGCAGTTCCTCGCAGTCAAACATCAACTCATTTTCAAACCTCTGCAACACAAACCGCTCCTGATGGGTGATCAAACTTGTGACACTGCACCTGTCGTTGGAGAATGGCATCCGTCCTGTCCTCCCTGCACGGTGGAGGTAGTCGACGGCAGTCCTTGGAATGTCAAAGTTATACACGTGGGTTGTCTCCGGTAGATCAAAACCTCTGCTTGCTAAGTCCGTCGCCACCAAAAGGCAGCCACCGTGTCTCACATCCTGTAGATAGGATGTATACACTCATTAGACAGAAGCTCATTCAATATGGTAACAATGCAATCTGTTTGCTGAACAACAAGATCTATTTTAAACAAATATAATTGATGAACTGATCGACTAAATCTGATAGAAAATCACTTACACCATACTCTAGTTACACTTTCTAATAGAAAAAATTACTTTCCAATATTTTGGGATTCATTAGAACGGTAACTTACGGACAATGATGTTGCACGTGCATTGAAGTTCATGCTTTCTTCAAGTAGGAGAACCTCCAGGCCACCACTATATGATGTTCTCAGAAATTCAGTAACAAGAGTCGTTTTCGGAGAATTCCCTGCCTTCTTAGATTTTTCTGACTACACATAAACAAGTCGATTACATGACAACATCAACCAGAGGTAATAAACAAGTCGATTACATGACAACATCAACCAGAGGTAAGAATTGCACAATGTCTACGTGACTTAGAAAATCACATACTATAAGAATTTACATAATATATAATGCTATTTAATTTTTATTTCCAGTTAAAAAGATTGCCAATGACAGATGCAAAATAAGCACAAGCTTGACTATGAGACACGACTTATTTTAAAACTGAAATGATGATGATTGAACTGCATATCTTCCCCATTGAACTAGGCATCAGTCTACTTGAACTGTAGAGAAAATTCAGCGCATAATCATATTTCAAATGCCAGAAAAAGTTCTAGCTCTTTTAGTATAACCATAAAAACAACATTATGTGGCTTGAAAAAGCATTATCATTAACAGGAAGCTGAGGCACAAACCTGTTCACCAACAAAAATTATTGCAGATTTAGGTGCATCTCTTTGAAGCAAGGACAACAAAGCCGGAAATTTTTCTTTATTACTGCAAACCTATAAAAGTAGACATAAAATTTAGTGCTCCCACCAATAAATCCTTTATGTAAATAAAAAGATAATTCTGAAATTGATTCCACTGCAGTTCGGTTCCAATTCTAACACGGATTAAGATAATATGAAACACAAAACAAGAGCTCGATATATGAAATTAATTAGGACAAATGGCTCACCACCAAATTGTGACACAAACGGGAAGGCATTGGATCGACGGGATTCACATGGATGTGGACCGCATCCTTCTACATATACAAAAGAGAATAACATTTAGAATAGTTAGATTGATGATTATCAATGATAAAAGCTAAATCAGATAATTGAGCAGGAAGAAATTTACATTACTGTTGGTATCAAAGTGTTACAGAATATTAGGAAAGTACAAATAACATTCGCATACCTTAGTCCACTTCTGCTGTACACAGTCATAAAGAAATCGGTTGTGCTGGGGAATAGATGCACTAGCAAAAACAGTCTGACGGCTATCAGCATTAGAGTATGATGTCAACAGCTTTCTAAGAGAGTATACTTGTTTTGATGAACTAAACATAAAATCAACCTGCCAAAAAGAAAGGCAGATATATAAGCTGACAGCAGTCCCAAAGTTCGAAATGGCCTTTGGGCCTGAGGACTGGATAATTCCACATGAATTAAGTCAATAACAGCGGAACATATATGAAGCCACAAAATAATTATTGACACCTAATATATGTCTTATGGATATGGAAAAAAAGAGCAGGCAAGCAAGGCGTTCAAAAAACTTCTCGTGGGCTACATTAGCCAGATTCATTTCCAAACCTCTCTGAATATTTAGAGACTTGTAAAAATAACCAGGGACCCTCGATTTTGATCTAGAAACATACCACTTGCAAATATACCTGAATGCAGGTGCAGTTCAAATAGGGTAACAACTGATTGCATTTCGATTACCTCATCAATTACCAGAACACGCATTGTCTCGAGCTTGAAAACATTTTTCTCAATCATTTGAGTCAAGCTTCCAATGGTAGCAACCACTATTTCTGGAGGCTCTGCCTGAAAGAATTTATAAAAAACAGTAAAGAAGAGAATGGGAAAGAAGTGTCATTTTGTGTTCTGGGTTCCACATGCATATCATATTGCAGAATCAAGGAACTACTGGTAATTAGCAAGTCACGGGCACTATAACAGTAAGATATAACTAAGAAACAACAACACGATATAATCATTTGTACCGCCGACTTTCATCTTTTATCCACTTGATAAAGGTTCCTCTATTTCCCGTCTTCCTCAAGTTCTTTTAAATGTTAATAAATAAGAATATACAATCATAACAAGGAACTACTAGGTTTTAAATATTAAGTTAAGGAAACGACCTTTAACCAGCTCTTATGCCGCTTTAACATTCCTCCATCTAATAGAGCCATCACTGTACATGTTTTCTGCATATACTCAAAGCCCACTGGCATTGCCGAAAGCATTCGAGCAACTTTGGTAACCTTGATGAGACAGACAGAACACGAAGAATGATGAAAACTGCAATCCCAGTAGCACATATGAAATATGAAAGAAGACAGCTTACTTGCATACCAAGCTCCCTAGTCGGTACGACTATTAGTGCTTGCACAGCAGATCTCTGAATGTTAATGGCTGAAAATACTGACATTAAGTATGCCAATGTTTTGCCCGAACCTGTCTATGAAGACAGTAGAATAGGATGATAAGGTCATGAGTTGTACCAAGGTACTGGCACGATATATGATAACATTATGTACAAATGCCAGAAGCAATTTTTGTTATATATAGCCCCAATAAACATATGATTGCATTAATAATAGAAACAGAAAAGTCAATGATATGGAGCTAAAATTTAGCAAAAAATATAATGCTTAAAGACCACAATATCAGGCAAGAGCATTGCCAGGATAACTTTAGTAAATGAGTAGCAAGGCTCATGTGTTGGATAACATCATCTTATTGGTCTATCACACATGCAAAATGCATATGTTTCTGCTTGTGATGACATGAAAAATGTAGACTACATATGCTGATACAGAAATAAGGAAATGTACAGACATTCTAGCATCCCGTCACATCCCGTCACATTTATTTTAGATTAACTACCACTCCTGATATTTAGAATCATCATAAAATTAAAATGTCCTCAAACCAGAATATGTAATTAATCTTGAAAACACAAATATTACAGAAAATCTCAATTTTGTTGGATAGTGGAATCCCTCGATATTTGTGTTGATGATGATCAAACATAATGCTTGAACTAATGTATTTGTATGGTTGTTAAAGGACCAAAAAGTCCAATCATGGATCACAAAGCATTGATGACAAGCTAAGCTTCACAAGGTTACATGATGATAGGACAATCCAAGGCAAAGACGACTTGAAGACATCTATAACAAAGAGATAAACAAAGGCTACATCAATCAAGTTTATGAAGACATATTATGTAATTGATGTAATTTCTATTTCTTGTCTTAGATTACTGGTTAAAGCCTTGAAGATGTCACACACACATGAAATCTTACAAAATAACTTAGAATTAATATAGAAATAATCCTAATCAAAATCAGTATGGTTCATATTTAGTCTGTACGTTCATATCAGTATTTGCCAACCAATATTATTCCCATAGTCGACTAATAGATGGATGAAAACAGATAGAATTTGACATGTCAGGTTAGTCGAACATGATGTCTGGTGTATTAGTTAGTTGATTAATGCTATATTAGTCAACCAATGTAGAAACACTAGTAGACTAATATAAGGCTAAAAACTGGCTAAGACTTCTGCTTGCCAAGTTAGTTGATCAATGCTATTTCATTAGTCGATTAATGTCAACTAGTCAACTAATAAATGAACTCTAGTTGACTAATTTACTAGATGTTGCACATAACAGAATTTACATAACCAACCGTTTTCTACCCGTTATAAAGGGCATTTTGTCAATCTCTTTCTCAGAATTTTCTCTCTATAAATAGGAATTAATTCTTGTTTATTTATAAAAGAAAGAGAAAAAGAAAAACAAAAGAATAATCCCATTTTGTCCTAGTGCTTGTGCTTTCATCTCTTATCTCTTTGAGCCTTGTTTTTATTTTTGCAAGAGATCAAATCATATAGAAAAAAACATATTCCCTTAGCCACATTCAATCGCAAGCTTCATCTTCAATGCTATATGGATTGTTATAATTTTGCTCTACAAAGTTTGCCTCGGCTGTGAGGAGTTAAACTCAAGTGTTGAGTTGGTTTTACCCTCGGTCTTGAGAGTGGTTGTTGATATCAAGTTTGTTGAGATTAGATTCACAATTGGTAAGAATATTTGCCAATGTACGAGGTTGTACTAAGGGGTTTGCAAGTGAGTAATAGAACTTTCAAGCGGGATTTGCTAGGGGACAAGACGTAGGTGTGGGAGGACCGAACCAGAAAAACAAGAGAATAGTCACATTTTGTCCTAGTGCTTGTGCTTTTATCTCTTAACACTTTGAGCCTTGTTTCTATTTTTCCAAGAGATCAAATCCTATAGAATAAAAACATATTCACTTAGCCACATTCAATCACAAGCTTTGTCTTCAATGCTACTATATGGATTGTTGTAATTTTGCTCTACAAAATTTGCATCTGTTGTGAGGAGTTAAACTGAAGTGTTGAGTTGGTTTTACCCTCGGTCTTGAGAGTGGTTATTGATCTCAAGTTTGTTGAGATTAGGTTCGCAATTGGTAAGAATATTTGCTAAGGTATGAGGTTGTACTATACTTATGGGTTTGCAAGTGAATAGTAGAACTCTCAAGCGGGATTTGCTTGTGGACATGATGTATGTGTGGGAGAACCAAACCAGTATAATTACTTGATGTTTGCAATTGATTTATGTATCCAGTTTGGTTGTTTATCTTGTTCACTTTATCTTTAATATCATGATAATTCTCTATGTTTATTTCGCTGCAACTTGTATTTGAGTAATTGTTTGTTGAGAGCATATTGTTAATTGTAACTGTTTAGTGTTAAGTATCACATCCACCGACACGAGCCCTTGCAAATTTCTTTCATAAAAATAAAAAAGTTAAATCATTACTTAAAGAAGGCCAACCTACTAGGGCTAACCACGATCATCATGAATTAAGAAATATATTTGAGCCATATCTAACATGACGGAGGCATCAACAAAGCTACCATCAGTGACAAACTTCATATCATACGGAAAAGAAGCTGGTGAAATTTTAATTGTTAAGGGGCCATGTTTCATAGAACATTTCTAACACATTGGCATCCTGGTTTGATGTTCATAATGTGGACAAAAGAATATTAACTTCGTGGATATAGCCTAAATCGTTATGGTCATGAATCCTAATTTGTCCGGAAGAAAATCATAGTCTTATATCTAATCATATTTAACCATATATCTATCTTCTTTTCCTTCCCAACGTATAACTGATCTCCATTTGCTTAATATAGCTATAACTTTAATGTTGCATAGCAATTTCTTAAACTTTGTGAAGTGATGTTTTAACTGTGCGTCACTTGATTAACAGAACATGACAAGATTCTAGTCTAAATTATTTATTTCGATAACCATTATTTGAAGCTGACAGTTCTTGAATGTACTTGTCTTTTTCGTATCTTAAAAAAGATCATGATAACCAGATGTTTTTTGCTCTTCGTCTTTCTATTTCATTGGTCTAAGATGCTTCAGAAGAACCAGAAAAGCCACATGTAAGGTTTAGCAACGCTTGAAGACTACTATTGTGCCACCAAGTATACCCTTTGTTCAATTTGCTTCTTTAACAAAAGATTTTGATCTACCTATCGCACTTCGAAAAAGTACAAATTGATGTACTCATTGTCCTATTACGCATGTTCTTTCTTTCTCATATTTACCTCCTAAGATAAGCATTTTAGTTGTGATTCTTCTTATTCTTCTGTGTCTCTTCTTAAGTCTTATCATAAAGATCTCCATGATAGTGAATGTGTCAAGGACAGTTAACCAAGCTTACCGCAGCCCTAAGGACAGTGAATGTGTCAAGGATGAAGAGATGACTGCTTTGCATCATAATGACACTCAAAAATTACGAATTTGCCTCTTGGAAAGCAAACTACCAGTCATCTTTAGATGTATGCAATCAAATTTCTTTTGAATGGTCAAATAAAATGGTTAAAGGCCATGCATGTAGCAAAAGGATATACGCATACCTTTGGTGTTACCTTTTTTGAGACTCTCTCTCGTTGCTCAGTTGAATTTCATTCGTACTATCTGTCATCTGTTGTTGAACTAATTATGCTGTATCAACTTGATATTAACAATGTCTTTCTATGTTCAAATATTTTTAAAGAGGTGTATATATCCCCACAATCGGGTTATAAGATTGAGGGGGAGTGCCACAAAATTTGTAGATTGAAAAACAGATATATATATATATATATATATATATATATATATATATATATATATATATATATATGGGATTAGTGGGTATCATACGCCATATGAGGCCTTGCCTCATATTCCCTCTCACATAAAGCAATCAAGTCCAAGCCCACATGGGCTTGTACTTGGTTGTACTTAGTTGCTTTATGTGAGAGGGAATATGAGATAAGGCCTCATGCGTATGATAGCCATTAATCCCTATATATATATATATATATATATATATATATATATATATATATATATATATATATATATATATATATATGAAAATTTTCAAATGCAAACATTTCGCACCGTGCGAAAATGTTTTTAGTTTTTTTTTTGAAATTTTTTTTTTCAAAAATTCTTTTTTCCACCCTCATTATATGTTGTTATACCCCCCTCAAAAAATAATGGTTGAGAAATAATGCCATTTGGCCTTCGATCAAGGCATTTCATCAAATTCGCACGGTTTGAGACCGTTAAATTTGTAACTGGTGGATGTGTGCTCTAATGCCCAACGGGTTCACCCATTATTTTCCCTGGGGTATATAATTGTATGGATTAAACATCAAAAAAAGAATTTTTGAAAAAAAAAATTTCAAAAAAATAAAAAAATTGTTTTCGCACGGTGCGATAAGCCCTTTTTTCGCATTTGAAGATCCCTATATATATATATATATATATATATATATATATATATATATATATATATATATATATATATATGATTTGGAGCAATCTTCACGTGCCTGGTTTGATAAGTTTGGTATTATTATTGCTCAAGTATGCAAATAGGCAAAGTTTTTCTGAACATTTTGTCTTTATTCGACATACTTCTGATAACATCATTATTCTTGCTTCATTATTCTTGCTATCCATAGCAATGACACCATAGTTAATGATCACTACGGTAATCATTCTCTAAAGATTTATTTAGTCTTTCACTTTTATATGAAAGATCTTGTAACAGTACAATATTTTTTTTGAGATAGAGATTACTCAGTCTACCAATGGTCTTCAATTATCTCAAAAGAACTACCTTAAGATTTGTTTAAGGATACTAGTATACCTGGTGCCAAGCCTATTAATAGTCCTATGGATCCAAATGTTTGCTTTTTATCTGAACTTAGAATCTCATCTTAATGATCCGGATCAATTTTGATGACTGATGGAAGGTTGATTTACTTTCCAGCAATTCGTCTGGATACTACTTGTATTGTTGGATTGTTGAGCCATTTCATGCAACCACCATATCAGTTTTATTGGGATGCTGCTTGTCGTATCTTACGATACCTTAAGAAAGAGTCAAAAAATTATATATGTTTTACCTTCATATGTAGATATTGTTGGATATTCTAATATGGCCAGGTGATTCTCTTGATCATAGATCAATCAATGGCCATCCTTTTTTAGTCCAATATGATTTGATAAAATGAAGTAAGAAGCATATTGTAGTTTTCAGATCAAGTACAGAAACATAGATATGATACATACAACATCTGAGATGATGTGAGTACCAACATTACTACGCGATATGGGGATTTTCAACTCTATTTTGATGAAGATGTATTGTGATAATCAAGTTGATATATACATATCACTAACAATCCAATCTTTATGACTACACCAAGTATATTGAGATTGATTGTCACTTAATATAAGATACAAGAAATTACCCGTGCACTTGGTGCACGGAGCAAAAATAACACCCACGAACACGGCAGCGGTGCACACACGAAACCGGGAAGGAGCGGAAAGCGTGGGTGTGCATGTCGGCAGCGTCGGGGAGTAAAAAGGGACCAAACACGCAAATTTGCATGCAAAAAGGACCAAAATGCAAAAGGGGAAGAAGAGGGGTTTTTTGTGCAAATAAATGGAGGGGGGGGGGGGGAGAAAATGGCAATGTTTTTGGGTGTGTTTTTGGTTTCTTTTTTTTGGGTGAATGTGTGTTTTTTGGGTGTTCTTTTGGTGTTTTTTGGGTGTGGGGGGTGTGAGGTGGATGGTGAGGTGGAGGGGTTGTCCCATATGACGATGGGACATTGTCACATGGGACAAAGATTCAAAATCTGCCCTCTTTTGTAATAGAGATGATTATAAACAAGAAGAAAATAACAAATTCTTATATTACGTTTGGTAACAATATGGGTGATAATTTCACCAAATTGTTGTTATAGAGAAGTTTTTTTCATTTTGGATCAAGGTTGACATGACTGATGTTTATACTCTAGCCGGAGAGGGAGTGCTTAGAAATAAGAAAAAAATGAATTCTAGTTTATATATAGAAATTAGAATTTTTGGTTTTAAAATAAGAGTCAAATAATGAATCAATTATGTGCTATTTCTAATTGTATTCATCTTGTACTTTTATATATAAATAACCCTAATATCATAGGACGATGTGTAAATTTTATTATGAACAATATTCTCTTATTTAATATCAACAGACCCAAAAAGGGAAACCCATATTGGAGTTTTAAGTATAATCATATTTATCGATATATCTACTTTCCATTCCAATGTGGGACTAAAGTCCACCCTTTTGCCTTTTGTCACTTTTACCTTCTTAGCATCAGCGCGTTGTGTATCAGATTCGAACCACAATTTCAACAATGCACTCTCATCTTTCAATTGTTTCATCTCATAGAGTTCTAAATTCTAATTGACATACTTGACATCTTTGAAAGTTCTTATACAAACGTAGCATGACGAGAGAAAAAAAAACTGTAAGCTCATAATTAACTGAGGCAAATAGATGGAGGAGAACAGAGCTTGCATTAAAATTCTGAATTAACCATAGATACAGGGATTCAGTTGGCCCGAAGCTATCTGAACCTGCGCTTTTTGCACATCATCTCATATAAGAACAAGTTTCCAGGGGAACAGAGTTGAGTCTTCTCTGATCGAATTGCTATTGATAGTGGCAGTTTGGGGAAATGGACATACTAGTCCAAACTTAAGGTATATTAGCCCAAGGCCAACAAAAATCATAAGATCCCATCGGTAAGTTAGCCTCGATATCCATGACTTACCTGAAAGATTATAGTTCAGACAGACCCACAAGCCAAAATCACTCTATAACATCACAGTAGACATTTACTCAGTTCTACGTCTTGCAGTGCATGTGAAACCGACAAAGTTCATAAAGATGAAAGGCTAGACATAAACATGTGAAAATAAAGATAGGTTTTGGTTATTATAACTGATGTTTAGAAAAGAGAAGGAGTTCAAAAGGCATTAAGCAACCTGGGCATGAAGAATGCAGTCACGCCCTGATAGTAAAATCGGCAAAGATTGTCGCTGAACATCTGTAGGTACAACATATCCAATTTCTTCAGCCCTGCACCCCAACAATCAATAATGTCATTGGATGACTCTCGTGGGCATTTTCACAAACATGTTGAAGGAAGTCAGCAATAGTATTATTTAAATAAACGAAAAAACAAAAGCACCTCCTCAGTATGTTCTCTGGGACCTTCCCATTACAAATGTCTCTGAGAGTGGGACCTGCCGTTGGAGCTTCACCCATGGCAGCAACTGAGATGGACGACGACGACGACGACGACGACGAGGCCTTCGAGCACTGCAACCGGGGACTCGTGAAATGAAAACAAGCGTGGGGTTTCTTCAAGGAAAGATTTCTTGAAAAGGAGGAGAATAAGAGAACAGAACAAGTCTTGGGAACACTGGGAACAACCCACAGAGGATTGATGCCGCAAAAACAAGCCATGAGAGTACGCAACAGAGGAGGAGAAGGCTCGGAAGCTGTTTGATGAAATGTCTCTAATAAAGCAAGGCAGAGAGGAAAAGATAAAAGGAATGGGCAGATTGTGGATTGCTAGAATTGACAGGGGTATTGTTGTCGTGAATAAAAAATGGGACAACGTCAACCGTCTAAATTGACCGGAAATAACGATATGGATTCCGAGCGCAACGAAATGCAGTTTCTCTCCTCCCTCTCCCCCCCGCGCTCCAATTCTGATGCTAATTTCATTTTCATGAATCTCAATGGCATAAAATCCACCGTCTTCTCTCTCTCATCCTCCTCCAAATTCTAAATTCGCGATCTCCATCTCTAATTTCATTGGCAAAGAATCAACCGAATGGAGAAGAATCAAGCTGCGGCTGCCCACGATGAATATTCAAAGAAGAAGCATGATGATAAAGGAGGAGGAGGAGGGGATGGGGAAAATGCCAACGACAAAGCAGCACATCAAGAAAACAAACAAGACCAGGATAGAGGGACGGTGCAAGGAGGCGGCGATGGGGCAGAGATTAATGCTAGCCTCTTCGATGACATCGACTGCTTCCTCGCCATCCTTCTAAGCATCAAGGACGGATGCCTGCAGGGTCCACCCCCTCAGCTCCCTGCCTCCGCCATCGACAAATTGTTGTCCATTGTCGACGATGACATCTCCATATGTGAATCTGCCGGCAGCGACAAATGGCCCATCGGATTGCTCCCCGCCATTGATCGCGTCGCTAGGCTGTCAACATACCTCCCCCCATTCTCATCCTCAAACCCCGATTACAAGCAGGCTGCTAACCGTGCCAGCGCAGCCCTTCAACGCGCCATGTCCTTCCTTGAAGAGGAATTCAGGCTCCTCCTCGAACATTCCAACACCAATGCCGCCCCTGTTTCGAGATCGTGCAAGCCTTCCCCGCGGCGTCGGGATTCCGATCTCGGCGGCGCCTCATCCCCGGCAGCCAAGAATTCCGACGAGGCCGTCGATGACACTCCCCCATACCCGCCGGAAACCATCGACAAGCTCCGAAGGATCTCCAACGTCATGATCTCTGCAGGTTATCAATCCGAATGCTTCCAGGCGTTCAGCATCTCGCGCGGCAACGCGTTCGACGCGGACCTGTCCAGCCTAGGATTCCGCAAGATGAGCGTCGACGACGTGCAGAAGATGCCATGGGAATCGTTGCAGGCAGAGATCCTGACATGGATCAAGGCCTTTCGCACCTCCGTCTCCGTCTACTTCCCCCGCGAACGCGATCTGCTGGAATTCGTCTTTGCCGAATACCGAGAGGTTGCGGGCAGCCTCTTGAACAACCTCACCCGCGGCGTCCTCATCCGGCTCCTCAACTTCACCGAGGCCATCACTTTGACCAAGGTATCGGCCGAGAAGCTCTTCAAGTTTCTCGACGTGTACGAAGCCCTGCGCGACATGTTGCCCAAGATGGATGTCCTGTTTCCGGGCAAAGACGAGGCCGCAGACATCAAGTCGGAGATTTCATCCGCGCGTGCCCGTCTCGGTGAGGCGGCGGCGGCAACATTTGGCGATCTCGAGGGGTCGGTCAAGGCCGACGCAGCGAAAACCCCGGTGGTGGGGGGTGCGATTCATCCCCTCACCCGATACGTGATGAATTATCTCAAATACGCGAGTGACTACAGGAGGACGCTGGAGCAAGTGTTCGACGAGAGCCAGGGAGATGGCGAACCGTCGTCGCAGGAGCACTCGGCCCTGGCAACCCAGTTCATATCAGTAATGGATTTGCTGGATTTGAATCTAGAAGCGAAGTCAAAGCTGTACAAGGAGTTGGCGTTGGGCTACATCTTCTTGATGAACAACGGGAGGTACATCAATAAGAAGATCAAAGAGTCGGCGGAGATCTACGAGCTGGTCGGGGAGAAGTGGCACCGGAAGAGGTCTGCGGAGCTGAGGCAGCACCACAAGAACTATCAAAGAGAGAGCTGGTCCAAAGTGCTGGGATGTTTCAAGGACGAGGGGACGCAGGTGAAGGGGAGCGTGTCAAAGTCGGCATTGAAGGAGAGGATGAAGAGCTTCAATGCGATGTTTGAAGAGATACTCAAGACCCAGAGCACCTGGGTGGTGTGTGATGAACAGCTGAAATCCGAGCTGCAGGTGTCCGTCGCCGCCGTATTGGTGCCTGCGTATCGGTCGTTTCTTGTCAGGTACAGGCAGCATGTGAGCGGGAGGCAGGCGGAGAAGCACATCAAGTTTGCGCCCGAAGACATTGAGGGCAAGATTGACGAGCTGTTTGAAGGCAGTACCTCTAGCCATGGCAGGAAGCGGTGATGATTTCATTTGTTCTCCCATTTGATTCCACTTTTTTCTTCTTCTTTTGATTAGATTTGTGTTAATTGTTATGATTTCAGGTTTAAGTTGTTGTACAATCCAAAACTATATGTATTGTTCTGAAGTTTTACTCTTTCATCTTTGCTTGTTGGTGTCTTTCTTCTGTCAATTTCTCCTAAACGAATAATTAATTTGTTGCGACTTTTGGGTTGGAAAAGGATTAAGAATGTTAGTAGGGACTCATAGGTTCCGCCTGTTGTGCTTGACCCTTCACGTTTTGGGAAACTAAATTAAACATCGTTAGAACTAATAGCTCTGTGCATAAGCCAGTTGGTTTGTCGTTCATAGGAATGCAACTGTATGTAAAGTAGTGCGTAAAAATGAAGCATTGATGTTAAGGGAGTTCAAATGTAGTCACAATAGTGTTACATATGGAATAAAGTCCGATTAGAATGACGGATCCATGCTCATTGGGACAAATCGGTCGGTATAAGAAAGGATGGCCGCGATTTGCCCCACTCAGCATCTAATAAGGGATTGAAAAGGGGGAGGGTGTATGTGGATAGGTGGTTAGACACGTGCCCAATATACCAATAAGACGATCAAAATATCGCGTTATCTATTACAGAATAGATAAAGTTTCGGCCAAAGCACCAACACTAGTTGCCTCCAATTCCAAACCACGGCGGGTCTTTGGATCTAGCCAGATCTAGTTGAATTCAGGCCAACTTCACCTGTACAAGACCTCATCAGGCGGGCATTGTTCTCGCTCGCAACTATCAAATCAAGCCATTCCTTTGCATGCAACCATCAAAACCAATCTATGGTCCAAAGAAAAACATAAAACTTAAGCTTTTCTAATCCGAAATTCTATGCCCAGTCAACTTTCCAAAACAACTTTCAACCAGGGGAACGTGACCTAATTTGAAGCATCCATGACTGTTGGATGTTCACAGGCTTGCCAATGTGATGGATTAGACCCGATTCGATTAAACAAGTGCCTAGGGTTTTACCGTTCACATCGTGCTCCCCTCAACTTTCCTACTCTCACTCTCTCGAACCTCCCACCTGCTTCCTCTCATCCTCTCTCTCTCACCATTTTCGAACTACTAGGACTAGGGTTTCTGCCAATCTCTAACCATGGCCTCCGCCGTTGCCGCCCCGATCTCCTCCCGATCTGCCGCCTCCTCCAAGACGGAGACCTACACCGACACCAAGAGGCGCGACGATGTACGGATGGCCAACATCAACGCCGCACGCTCTGTGGCTGACGCCGTTAGGACCTCGTTGGGTCCCAAGGGCATGGACAAGATGATCTCCTCCCCCAACGGCGACGTCATCATCACCAACGACGGCGCCACTATCCTCAACAAGATGGAGGTCCTCCAGCCTGCCGCCAAGATGCTCGTCGACCTCTCCAAGTCCCAGGACGCCGCCGCCGGCGACGGAACCACCACCGTCGTCGTCCTCGCCGGTTCCCTCCTCCGCCGATCCTCCACCCTTTTGGCCGCCGGCATTCACCCCACCGTTGTCTCCGATTCCCTACACAAGCTCTCCACCCGCGCCGTTGATATCCTCCACAACATGGCCGTCCCTGTTGAGCTCTCAGATCGCGATTCTCTCATCAAATCCGCCGCCACTTCCCTCAACAGTAAGGTCGTCAGCCAGTACTCATCCCTCCTCGCTCCCCTCGCAGTGGATGCTGTGCTCTCGGTCGTCGATCCTGATCATCCCGACCTTGTCGATCTCAGGGATGTTAAGATCGTAAAGAAATTAGGCGGCACTGTGGATGACACCGAACTCGTGAAAGGACTGGTTTTTGACAAGAAGGCTAGCCATTCTGCCGGCGGCCCCACCCGCATCGAGAATGCAAAGATTGCTGTAATCCAGTTCCAGATCTCGCCGCCCAAGACCGACATCGAGCAGAGCATAGTGGTTTCTGATTACACTCAGATGGATCGCATTCTGAGGGAGGAGAGGAACTACATTTTGGGGATGGTGAAGAAGATTAAGGCAACTGGATGCAACGTGCTGCTGATTCAGAAGAGTATCCTGAGGGATGCTGTGACGGATCTGTCTCTCCATTATCTTGCCAAGGCGAAGATAATGGTGATTAAGGATGTGGAAAGGGATGATATTGAGTTCATTACCAAGACTCTGAATTGCTTGCCAATCGCAAACATTGAGCATTTTAGGGAGGAGAAGCTGGGGTTTGCAGATTGTGTGGAAGAAGTTTCGATTGGGGATGGGAAGATTGTGAAGATTACTGGGATCAAGAACATGGGAAGGACTACTACTGTGCTTGTCAGGGGTTCGAACCAGTTGGTGCTCGATGAAGCAGAGCGGAGTCTTCATGATGCACTTTGCGTTGTTAGGTGATGCTACCCCCCTCTTGTTTTTGCTCGCCATTTGTATAATTGTTGGCCGATAGTTTTTCCTTTTCCCGTCAATATTGCTTATGTTGCTTCTTTCATGCATATTTTTATTGGTTAAAATTTTGTCTGAAGATGCAATTTTCAGGATGCCTGGCTGTGTCCTTTTATCTATTTTTGTGTGATCTCCCACCTCTCAGCAACTTGTCCCACCTTTGTTATAGCCTTTGCGTCATCAGTAGAGATATGCGAACAAATGACTATGCTTTCCATCTCACTATGAATCATGCACTAGTTCAGGCTGTTCTCACACACATTTTATATAGTACCGGACTTATAATGTGGCTAGAAAATTATGTGTTGCAAATGTTTAATTACGGGATTTACATTATACGTTAGAGAAGCACCTGAAGTACTAAACAGAATAGGTATGAGTTTTGTAATGGTTGGAGCAGCAAATTCGGATTCGGCAAGAATCTCATTTTTTGGTAGTACGAAGGGGGAGTTGGCCCAAAAATTGGATAGGGGTAAAGACGCAGCCGGGCGCCGGCGGCTTACTCAAGTGCCCCCCGAACCGTGCGAAATGGTCGCCTATTACACGGCTCACAAACTCTGCCTGGGGTGGGGGTACCTATTATTCGTCGGCGGTACGACACACGCAGGGCCTCGGTTTGCTGCGCGGACTTCCCCTTCATTTCCTACAGAGTGCAACGGAACCCAGCTCAGCTCCGCCGAGCCAAAAGAAAAGAACCGCTGGAGGCGGACAGTAGAGTATAGCCAAAAGGCTTTCATCGCTATATAAATAAAGGACCTAACGGAAGACCGTGCTCCGAAGTGCACTGAGAGTTTTGTTTGTTTTAAGAACACGTCGACCTTACCCCTTTTATTGAGCCATGTCTAGGTGGAATCGGCAAGATTGAACCGAGGCCCGCCCGGCCACCTTAGGGGGGACAACCAGACCAACCAGTAGGCTTTCTTGGAGAAGTTTCCTCCCGGGACCCTTAAATCATTGGATTCATAGGGGCAGCCAGTGGTCCAATGAGAAAGAAAGATAGGAGGGCAGAATTCGTCGTGGTCGGGCGAATTCATTCTGGGAAAAAAAGGCGACCAGTAGGGTCGGGCTGTAGCTGCAGGGCGGAGTTCGACAGAGACTGAGCTACGTGAAGGGAAGGAAGTCGTGGGGGCTGAACCGGAGGTCACTTTTCCCGATCCATCCCGAAGGTTTTTTCCCTCTCTCGCCCATCATCGTACCCAGCCCTGCTGTCAGCTCAGCCCTATCTATTTATCTCTTTTTTTTCACATGGATATTTGTGGATCTCTCTTGTTCATAGATCTTGAAACCGGATCAATAGAAAATGATCAAGTTTGAATCATATGCACATATGAGGTTGTCAAGTTGGAGTGAGAATTTATAATGCTCACTGATAGGTTTTTGATAGATTTGGGAGATGCATCATATTTCTCCCATGTGGCACATGTCTGTCTGGGGTGCTCTCTTACATCACTCTCTCCAATAACTAATTTTTGATTGATTTTCTTTGATTGTTGGGATAAATTATTAATTTGCACTATGTGATCATGGTTTTTCAAACCATTTGATCTTTACCGTAGGTAAGAAACAGAATCAACTTACAAAGTTTAGATGGATTTAAGATAAATGATTGCGAGTGATTCTGTTGAAATGGATTTACATATTAAAAAATGTTTAGAGGAGCTCCTTCGACATCGGGATGGAGCTCCTTCAACATCACTAGTTGAGAAATCCAGCTTCATAGCTGCAATTTGTCATCCCAATGCTTAAAGATATACCAAAATAGGGAAAATCACCAACGAAGATGTTGCGCCTAAAATTGAGTACTGGGATATCTCGATTGTGTGTTATGTACCTGGGGTAAACCCTCCTTTTGCCGTGATGAATGGCTTTCTCAGGTGAATTTGGGGGGAAGCTGGGAATAACAAAAATTAATCTCCTGAAGAAGGGTATCTTTGTCGTAAAGTCGAACACTAAGGAAGCTAAGGATGAAATCCTCACAATGGGGGTTTATCATTTTGATAGCAAACCACTAATGGTACAAGACTGGCATATGGATGTCCAAAAACTGTCCAAGGAAGCTTCAAAGGTGCCTGTCTGGATTAGATTCTGGGGACTTAATCTCAAATATTGGGATGAAAGATCCTTAAGCGTGCTGGCTAGCATGGTGGGAGACCCTATAAATGCTGATGAGCTGACCATGAAAAAGGAGAGACTAATGTATGCCCGAATTATGGTTGGGATGCCAATAAATGGATAGAGACCGGATGGGATAGTGTTTGAAAATGAAGATGAACTAGTAGTTCAAGAAGTATAATATGAATGGCTTCATGGTCAATGCAAAATTTGCAAAGGCTTTGGCCATGAATCAGCTACATGTAGAAAAAAATCTGTTGTAAAAGTTTGGGTGCAGAAGACACAATAGCTGGAAGAAAAAAGGCAAATGAAGGGGATAAAGGAGGTGAGAGCACTAGCATTGGTGACAAACAAAATGGCACTGTAGCTAATAGTGAGGATGGCTGGGTGGAGGCTTTAGGATAAAGAAAAACCAAAAGCATAATATAACAGAAAACCAGACCGACGGTGCCAACAGATTCAAAGGTTTATGTACTAAAAAGACTGGTGGGGAGGATGATGGGAGTAAGCAAATAGCTAAACCACGCAACCGAGGTTTAGCTTATGGATAACATCCTGTTTTGGAACATCAAAGGCCTCAATGGGGCCTCTAAACAGAGCGATCTCTGCTTTGATTACCCTCACTAATGATGATTTGGTGGGCTTTGCAGAAACCAAATTGCAACTAGCAAAACATCATCTGATCTTGAATAGAGATTAGGCTAATTGGGGGTCTCATATAAGCATGCTAAGTAATACTAGAGTTAGAATTTGGATGCTTTGGAGAACAGAAGAGCTAGAGGTGAATGTGGAGCAACATGAAGAACAATAGGTCCATTGCAAGGCCAACATAAAGGCAACATGTGACGAGTTCTATTGCACATTCATATATGGTGACAACTGTAGTCTGGCGAGACAAGGCTTGTGGGAAGGATTGAAATAGTTTTACTCAACTATAATTCAACCATGGATTGTGGGAGGTGACTTTAACAATGTCTTAAGTTTAATGAGAGAACTGGTGGCCAACCACTAACTACAAATGAGATTAGGAGGTTTCAAGATTGTGTGATGCAATGTGGTCTTACAGACATGCTTACTAATGATGCCAGGTATACATGATGTAATAAACAAGAGGAGAGAACCGTATCTACTCAAGGATTGATAGAGCTTTATGTAATGGAGAATGGATTGAGGTGTTTAAGGATTCACTAGTGTTGCCAGAAAGGGTTTATGATCATTCTCACTTACACATGTACATGTCTTACCTGAAGCCACGAAAGCCAAAACCTTTCAAGTTCTTTAACATGTGGACTTCATCTCCTAGGTTCAAATATTTGGTTAAAGCTACCTAGTTGGAATGTTGTGATCAGATAATGATGGGTGTACAAGCAAATATGAGAATGTGAGACAAGAAATAAACTACTTAAAGTCCAGGAGCTTCTCCAAGTGCACCCAAGAATCCAAGGAGAAGAGAAGGATCTAAGACAAGAATATGCAAGATATGAGAAGGACTATGGTAGCTACCTAATAAGGCAAAGGGCCAAAATACATTGGTTGGGAAAGGGGACCAGAATACCAAATTTTTCCATAGTGTTATAAATCAAAAGCACACAGAAACAAAATCACCAGGATTTAAGACCATAATGGCCACTGGCTTAACAAGGAGGATGAAGTTGCAGACCACTTTACTGACTACTACATAAAATTGGTGGGTTCCTCTCACGAAACCATAGGTATAAACAAGGATGTATGTCAATAAGGACCAACAATCACAATTGAACACCAACTTAAACTTATCCAATCTTTCACAGATGAGGATGTTAAGAAGGCCATGTTCACAATTGACAAAAACACGAGTCCAGGCACCGATGGATATGATAGTGTCTTTTTTAGAGAGGCGTGAGACATCATTGGAAATGATCTTTGCCTTGCTATCCATAAGTTCTTCCGTGAAGGGGTACTTGATGAACACATCAACAAGACACTTATAGTGCTTATTCCCAAAGTTGACACTCCAACTACGACAAGTGATTACATGCCTTATTGCATGCTGTAACACAATATACAAATGCATCTCTATCTCTAAAATGATCTGTAGTAGGCTAAAGCCGATTCTCCCAATAATCATCAATGAGAATCAAGGAGCATTCATGGGAGAGAGGAATATTGCACATAATATACTAATTTGTTAGGACATCATTAGATTGTATAAGAGGAAGAACTGCTCAGCAAGATGTCTCTCCTTAAGATTGACCTCATGAAGGCCTACGGCACAGTTAAATGGAAGGCTCTAGAATGTATCCTTAATGGTATGAAATTTCCAGTCAAGTTCATAAAATGGGTGATGACTTGTATTTCCAGTACAACCTTCCAGCTCTCTTTTAATGGCGATGTTCATCAAGATTTCAAGGGTAAATGCAAACTAAGACAAGGTGATCCGATGTCTCCATTGCTATTTGTTATTGTCATGGAATATATATTTAGGCTCATAAATAGGAACACCAGGGTGAATGGGTTTGGATACCATCCTATGTGCAAACCTTTGAAGCTGGTGGGCTTATGCTTTGCATATGATCTGTTATTGTTAACAAAGGCAAATGTGCATTTCGTTGAGATCTTAATGAATACACTTTATACCTTTTCAAGAGAGACTGGCCTGGCAGCTAAGCTAATAAAGAGAAATCGCATGTCTTTATTAATGGAACATATGCTGAGATAGCAAAGCAAATTTGCCACACCACAGGCTTTGCAAGTGGGTCTTTCCCACGCAAATACCTAGGGGTCCCACCGAAGCCAACCAGATGGAGTAGGGAAGAGTGCAATATATTAATTAGTAAAATCATTGGAAGAATGAATACATGGGCCTCGAGACATCTTTCATATGCAGGTAGAAGCCAGTTGGTTAATTCGGTCCTTTTCTCAATGCAGTGCTACTGGTCCCAAATCTTTCTTCCTCCTAAAGAAATTACTAAGAGGGTTACATCAACTTGTAAAGCCTTTTTATGGGAGTAGACATCCTCAGGAAGGAAGACCCCCATAGGATGGGGGGAAGTTTGCAGAAAGAAGATTGAAGGAGGTTTGAACCTCAAAGATGTTGGGAGATGGAACATGGCTGTCATAGGGAAATACATGTGGGTGATAGAGAAGAAAGCGGACATTTTATCGGTTAAATGGGTGAACATTAATTATCTAAAAGGGAGAGATGTATGGCTTTATTCTCATCCACCGGTCTAGATCTGGAAGAATATTATGAAACTTATGTCAGCTCTTGAGTAACACATTCGATCAATTGCTGCCACAAGGGGGACCTACTTGGTCAAGAACTGATATGAGAGCCTCCAAACTCAAGTGGCAAAGTTCCCACATGCAAGGTATGTCTGGGGTAGACTAAATATTCCTAGACATTTCTTCTTATTCTGGATGGTGGCAACCAGAAGAATATACACCAAAGACAGGCTTGCCTCCTTTTATATCCCAATTACTGATGATAGTTGTGTACTGTGCAAGGAAGGGCCAGAAACTATTGATCATCTATTCTTCAAATGGTCAAGTGGTCTGATTGATAAATGGAGTGTAATATGGCTGAAATTGCAGAAGTTACTGCTGGAGTTCAGAAATTGGATGAAGTTACTAATAAATGGCCAGAGATACTGTTGGGTGAATAATTGGATACTTAGTGCTTTTGTGACAACGAGCATTTATGGAGTGTGGGGTGAGAGGAATCAAAGGATATTCAACTTGAAGGAGAAATATTCAAAGGACGTCTTCAAAGACACGGAGAATGAACTGAAATCAGATTTGAACAAGTCCCCATAAAGAAGACCAAGGCCAAGGACCAAGGCCAATTTCAAATTCATTTACAGTTGTAAAGTCTCAATTTGAAAAGGAATGAGAAGTTCTACTTTGCCAAAAAAAATGTTTAGAGTTACTTCTTTCTTTAGGGTATATGTCTCACACCGTCACCCCGCAGGTTCATATGAGCTCAAGAATATGTGCGAAGGGGGTCTCATGCATATATTAATAATTATGAACTCAAGAGTAAAACTACAGCTAGCATTTTAAGGGAGGAAGAATGAAAAAGAAACTATATCACTAAGAGTGCATTGGGGGGGGGGGGGGGGGGGGGGCAATTTTAGGATGTGAGCCTTCCAGACTTGGGGTGGCTTGAGGTGTTAGAATCTGGGTGTGGCCAATTCCATCAATAGAAATTATAAAGAACAACACTGAGATTGCTAGTGACTCTACCTATAACACATACTTAATAAATAGACTAATTCAAAATAGCACAGTGCCCCATCTCTATTCTGATCAATCAAATTGATCCATTTCTGGGCAGATATATGTACCGACTACTTTAACTTTCATGATGACAATTACTATGTCAGAGGCTTTTTGATGCAATCACTGATCTTCTCTATATGTGATGAAGAAAGTTGAACCGTTGATGGGGTTGTCTAATTACTTCTTCTCGATTCCTCCCCTCAAGAATCTGGGTTGGTACATGATAACAGTTCGCGTAGGCAGGAAGCTATTTGACGATCTTTCTTCCTCGAATTCAAATTGGAAGGACGAGTTCATATTCGTGGCCTTTCAAGGCGAGGCGAGCTTTTGCACCAGATGTGGTGTGCCTGACCTGGGCTTGGCCGAGGACAAGTCTCTATCCGAAGCGGAGAAGGAAGCCGCCGATGCATTGTCGAGCCTGCCAGAGAGTATAAGAAAGACGAAGTGGTTGTGGTCCGACTTGATGTTGCGTCGGACTGTATGGACGAAAGGTCGATCCAATTCTGTCCATCAACTGTTCCATCTTCGTTTTATTTCATAACATGTTTTTACTTGCATACATGGTTGGTCTGGAGTACCAGGTAGACCCTGCATTGAGGGAGGGGGTCGAGGCTTCTATCAGAGAAGCTGAGGAGAGCATGTTATCTCCTCGAGTGCCCCTTCTGGAGGAAGGAGTGTCACGAACCTCAGAGGATTTGCCCATTGTCGCTCATGGGGCTCCTCGGCTGGCTCGTCTCTAGCGGAAGAAAAAGGAAAAGCCCCCCACTGAATTTGAGGTGGTTGCAGTTAAAGGGAAGAAAAGGACGTGGCAACTTCGTCTTAGTGACTCGGAGCTGTCTGGTTCGACTGATGCCGTGGGTCGGCATGCGCCTTCGGATGTGAGCCAATTGTGTGGCGAGGCCCATCTTTACGAACAGAAACATGGAGCTCTTTTAGAGGGAGATTCAGGGGAAACCCGACCTCTTCCGGAGCCTCTTCTGCATCAAGATTCCTAGCCTTGGGGGCTTCTTCCTCCCGTGTCTTTGGCTAAGGATATTCCTGAAGAAAGATCACTTTTGCTGGAAAGTCGATCACCTCAAGTCCCATTTGATTGTTTCGTGGAGGAGCTCCTTCAGATGGAATTTTCAATCAAGAGAGACGATTCTGCTCTTCTGGATTGCGGGACCGCCTCTAGGATCGCCGAAAACGCGACCCTTTCGCGGGATAGGGCAGTTCTGGAGAGGGTCGACTACGAGAGGCTCACTTCAATTGCCGTCCACGCGAATGTCCAGGTAACCATTGCGCTTATGGATAAAGCAGGCGTGGATGTTGACCGCTGTGACTTGTATGCATACTCTTGTGGCCAATGCTGCGTTGCGTTGACGCGCATTGTCAGTGGCCAATCATGAGCCGTGGAGAAATCACAGGCGGAGCTGGATAGACTGTGGCTTCGAAGTTAACTGAGACGATCACGGGTGCTTGAACTTGAGCACGACTTAAGTGAGTCTCGTAAGAAGGAAGCTGCCCAAGCCGCCTCGAGGGAGCAAGCGGAAAAGACGCTGCTGGAGGAGAAAGCTAGGTGGGATGTTAGGGAGAACGAGCTCCTCGCCCGACTTGCCGACAGCTTTCGGGAAGTTGGCGCAGATGCCATAACGGAGAAGGCGGTCCAAGAATATTAGGATTCATTGTCCGACTTAGACGAACTGTATACGCAGGGATCTGAGAAATGTCGGTCGGAAGTAAAGGATCGCTTCCCTGATGTCGCTGCTGAGATTGACCAGATCCATGTGCTTTTTCCGGTCATTGATGCGATGATTTAAGTCAAGACACGGAAGGGACCGCTCTTGTTGGTGAAATTGTCACCACGACGGGTGACGATACGGATGCTGGTGCTCCGGGGGATCAAGAGAATGTTGCTGTGCTTGGAGACCAAGGGCATCGTGACTCGTTGAAGAATCTTGACGCTTTTCTTATCCCACCAAAATTTTCAAATGTATAGGGGTAATTGCCATATAAACGATGACAATTTTGTAATGTAGTAAAATGCCAGAAAAGTTGACTTATATCTCTTCATTTGTCATCGCTCGTATGGGTGGTCATAATGCATGATGGCCCCTTTCGACAGGTTAAACCATTGCTCAAGATGGCAGTGGTTGAGTCGTTGAACCATATCCAATCTAGACTACCTCGTTCAGTTGCGAAGGGGGTGGCCCTCTCGTCTTACGGCTGACAACACGAGAGGGTCGTCCAGTGACGAGGGGCGGCCCCTTCGACTTACGGCTGACAACGCGTGAGGGTCGGCCAGTGGCGAGGGGGTGGCTCCTTCGACTTACGGCTGACGACTCAAAAGTGTCGTTCAGTGGCGAGGGGATGGCCCCTTCGTCTTACGGCTGACGACGCGTGAGGGTCGTTCAGTGGTGCGGAGGTGGCCTCTTTGACTTACGACTTACGATGCGTGTGGGTTGTTCAGTGGCGAGGGGGTGGCCCCTTCGATTTACGGCTGACGAAGCGTGAGGGTTATTCAGTGGCGAGTGGGTGGCCCCTTCGACCTACGGATGACGACGCATGAGGGTCGTTCAGTGGCGAGTGTGTGGCCCCTTCGTCTTACGACTGACGACTGTTAAAATGCATAAATCAATTTTCATCAATATGATTGTTAAACAAATGTGGCCCATCTAGATTTTCCTAAGGATCGATCCTTGTAACGAGGAGCTTGATGGGGGTAATTCTCACAAAATTTATAAATGCTCTATCGAAGAAAATTGTTTCGAAAAGGAAGCATACTTGTATTGATGAAAGACAAACATGTTTAATAAAGGAAGAAAAAAGCGTACATGCATTTTCAACTTTCGTCAGGGATCGTTTTCTTTTTATGCCTTTATTACATTTTGGACTTAGAAGCTCGCTAATCGACCACCTTGGTAACAGGTGATCCTGTCATCTTGTCTTTTTGCTTTGAGGCCCCTTCTTTGCTTGACTGGTCGTCGACTGGGTTCTTGGGGTGCCCACGCTTGACCAGTGTGTCAATTTCTTTTTTAAGTGTCCAACAATCATTGGTATCATGCCCATAATCATTGTGGTACTTGCAGAATTTAAGGTCATCCCTTTTTCATATTTGCCCTTCTTGGCGGACTCTTGAACAAGTTCCTCTCGCTGGGCATAGGCTAGGACCTCTGCCTTTGGAGCGTTTGGTCTTGCATAAGCTAGACGCTCCTTGCTTCGATGGCTCCTTTCCCTCTATCTCTTATCCCGAGGTTCCTGGTGAGGGGTTCACTGGGATTACTTTTCTCGTTTAGCGTCTCCGCGGCTTGTAGGATTGCCTTTTTAAGTTGTTTCAGTTGTCTCCTCCGCTTCTTTAGAGACGGTGAACCGATCCGTTATATTGAACAGCTCCATGAGGTTGTTAGGTGGAAACTGGTGAAGGGCCCTCCGCAAATGCTTGTTCCGCACTGCTTGACTAAAAGCCGCGATGACAGTCACATCTGACGTGTCCTCTACTTCGAGCCTTTCATCGTTGAACCGCTGGACGAGGGCTCGGATTGACTCTTTTTCCTTCTGTTTAAAAGTGAAGAGGTGGGAGGACTTTCTCTTGGGGCGCCGACCCGCGACAAATTGCCTACAAAACAGATCAGACAAATCGTCGGATGACCCGATGTAGTCATTGGGTAATCCATTGTACCACTCTTCCGTCGTCTTAATTATGGTAGTGTGAAAAGCTCAGCAGAGGTATGGCTCGTCTGCTCCATGAAGCAGCATCACGTTTAGGTATTTACGGACGTTTTTCAATGGGTCGCCTTTGTCGTCATACGTCAGCAGGGAGGAGAGCTTGAACTTTGGGAGGAAAGAAGCAGACACGATGTTATCCTTCAACGAGGTCCGTCGAATTGTGGGATGGGTAAGTTGGAATCGTCCCCTCCTTGCAGGTCAGTAGCTCCTGAGGATCGGTTGGGAATTTCTTCCGCCTCTCTCCTCTCATTTCCACCTGCAAAATCGAGAGGGTTGTGGCCTGGAGTGACCCCCATTTATTACCTGATCTAGGATGTTGCGAGTTGCACGTCTATAGTTGGAGGAACTGTCCTCCCTGGAAGCCGAAAGCACGGTTATCATTCCTCATCTCGCCATTATGGGGAGATGTAGGTGTTGTATTGAGTGGTGCATTCTTCTGTCGATCCGCTCTTGGATCTCTTGGATCCCTCGGTATGGCAGCATCTCTCGTTAATGCCAGAGTTGGATTTGGAGGCGGTAGTTGCTCATTTGCGAGTGGAGGGCCTCCCATGCTTTGATGCACCACAGCCGCCAATACGCTGATGCTCTTATCGACCCGCTCTGCGAATTGGTCGAATTGCTCCTGGGACACCTTAGGCACCTTGGTTGCCCTTCCGGGTCCTTTTGATGAGGATGCGGAGTCTGCGGCATCCTCCACTTGGACGATGTTCGCGTTCTGATTCTCGTTTGGACCAAGGTTTGGTCCGATGTTGCTGGGTCCAGCCGACATAGCTAGTTAATTGCTCTAGGATGTCGAACTGATAAACTTTCCCACAGACGGCGCCAAACTGTTAAGACCAAAAATGACCGAAACAATGATGATGCTGACGTGGTCCCTTTCCTGTTGAGTTGGAGCCTTGTCAGCCGGTTGAATGGGACCCAATGTTAGTAGAATCGGGGTCGTTGACAGTCTGTAGTTGACTTGCGATGCACGTTCGATCCTCGAATGGATCGAGCCTCGGTCGATTGATATTGAGAAGCATTGGCACGACCTTCCCGCTGGATTGGACCTCGATGATCTGCACCACAAGGAAGCGTCAGGGGGGTCGGATCTGAGTCCCGATCTAAATCCCATCCGATGTTTAAGTTAGAACGAGACTTAAGGGAGGAAGCTTGGAGCAGCTGAGATCGACACACGGAGGCTCGTCTCAAGTCTAGCGTCGCAAGCTCTTTTGAGGAGGCAGTTTTGGATGGAATATAGAGTGTCAGAGTATTAGATCTCGTACATCTCCTTATTCTGTTCATCTCCCGTGCATTTATAGACCACCGGGGTCCCTTCAGTGACGTTGGGAGAATAATGGTTTTCAATTATGGCGCCACGATCTTCCCCTTCCCTTTAATAGGGGTAACCATCACCCACGTCCCCGCTATTTATGAGCTAACCTTCAATCCCACGTTCAATTGATGGGAGTGCAACGGGCGAATGGTATGTGGGCTTTGACTGAGTTAGCTTCAGGCTTCTTTCGTGGGCTTTGTGGGCAATAGTCGCTCGCTGAAAGAGCCTCCTCGAGTGCTGGCCCTATGACGCAACAATTTTGCTTAATTTTGTTCTCTGCCAATTTTGCTTCCGCTTCTCAGTGAGATTGCCTTTTGTGATTAATTTGTTTCTACCATTCATGTAAACTTTGCACATCTAGAAAGAAGCATGATCATCACATGGCTTTCACAAAATTTTCTAATCTCGTCCGTATTAGTGTCTCTTAATTTTCGGCAAGTGCGTTGTCTATATATTTGTACTTGAAATTGTGGGTAGGATTTCTTTTTTCCTTTTGGAGATTTCTGTGACTTCTGCTTGAATGGTTTTGGAACAGTTGATGCTCCTTTCTGAAATGGGTTTCATCGTTTGTTGGTTGGTAGACCTGGCTGTTTTTGGTGTATCTTGTTAAACTGGTATATGTGGCAGATTAAGCTCTGCATGTTGGGAACATATTTCAAGTGTTGTTTACCGTGAATCCATATTTTTATTGATTTATTACCAATTTCTGATGTAGCTCTGTTCACTTCCTTGTATTGTTATTGCTGTGTGCTTGAAGTTTTATGCTTTAGCTCGCGTGTGGTGATACATAGTCGTTGGCTGGTCTTTCCTCCACCCATATATCTACAAGGACAAAGATATATATTTAATCTGTATATATTAATTTTGGGTTATAACACACTGTTTTCTTTATTAAAATGTGATTCATTCATGGCAGGTGCTTGGTCAATAAGAAGTATTTGATTGCTGGTGGGGGTGCTCCAGAAATAGAGATGTCGAGGCAACTTGGGGCTTGGGCAAAGGAGCTGCTTGGAATGGAAAGCTACTGCATAAAGGAGTTTGCAGAGGCACTGGAGGTCATCCCCTACACCTTGGCGGAGAACGCAGGACTGAACCCGATAGCCATTGTGACAGAGTTGAGGAACAGGCATGCACAGGGGGAGATCAATACTGGGATCAATGTGAGGAAAGGACAGATCACCAACATCCTGGAGGAGAATGTGGTACAGCCTTTGCTTGTTAGCACGAGCGCCATTACGCTTGCTACAGAATGCGTAAGAATGATCCTTAAGATTGACGACATAGTCACTGTGAGGTGAGTTTGGTCCGTTACGTAGTGAGTAGTGACACTGCTTGAAACAGACGTTCGGGTGTTTTGTATTGAAACGGCCAGCTATGGATGATTTAATCCCATTTCAGAATTTTGCATCTCTCTTTTGGGATTTGTTGGGTGGTCGTTTTTGTGTGGCATGTAAAGTTGGGCAAAAGGGGTTGGGGGATTTTACTTTTGGGACAGTCGGTGGTCTGCAGTGTAGAACTATTTGGGTCTCTGCTGGCTTTGTGTACCACCTCTATCTATGTTACTGGCAGTGGACGTGGCAGCATTTGACCTTCTATGTCACGTTCCCATGTTGTGTTTTGTTGGCAAATCATATTCTTGTTTCAAAATGAACTAATTTGCAGGATATCGAGCTGAGAGTGTCTAAGGGTATATTATGTTGCAGGGATCAAATCAGCGTAGACATTTCGTTTATTTTTACTTTTATAGAAAAACTCTTACTGCTATTATTGTTGAGCATGACAGAGAATTATCTGTTTTTTTAACCTAATCATGTTAAGGATACAAGCGAAAGAAGAAATAAAGAAAAGAAACTCATTTATTCCATGCATCACAGTAAAATCTCACCAGGTACGCGATGCTTGCACCAAAAGCCAACCGGTCGGTCTTCTTTTCACATAAGACAGAATTGGGGGGTTTATAATGAAGAAGTAGGGAAATAACATGGAATTGGCATGATCGATAGCTATGAAGAGTTCTTGTGTCCGTTCCATGTCTGTCATCTCGGCCATTTTAGTGTGGACGGGTAATAAGGCGAACTGTTTGGTGTAGCCAATCACGGCTTCATTTTTTGATATACGACTCTCTAGTGTCCATCAAGCCCACCTATGCCCGACTCAATTAACAACCCGATCTTGCCCCTAATCTAATTAAAAAGTCTAAGGTTAAAATTGTTAATTATTCCACTGACCCATCTTATGAATAATTTAAGCATGTTTCTATCATTTTCTACATGTTTACGGGTGTTTTCTCACCGCTGAATCGTTGACCGTTGGGTGATGGGTCAATGTGGTCAAGGGGGCAGGTGGGACCCTTTGGTTCTGTCAGGTGTATGATTTGCCCGACGAAGGTAGCTCGGATCCTTATGACGGCCCTCCAAAGGGTAGCCTTGTCGGGTCGCGGGCGAGCGGGCTCGTTGATGGGAGTGCTCGGCCTCGGTCGATCAGGTGCTGAAGGGTAGCCTCGGCACCGCGGGGTTCGCTTAACTTGAACGGACGAAGAAGCTCGCCAGGGACAAGCAGCTTCGTTGGAGGTGAGCTGGCCTTCTGACAGGAGCGCTCGGCCTCGGTCGATGAGGTGCTGAGCGGTAGCCTCGGCACCACGGGGTCTGTTTAACATGGACGGACGAAGAAACCCGTCGAGGGGGGGACCTTGGTTCCGGCCAAGTCCCCTTCGATGCCAAAGTCAGAATGGATCTGAGGTATACTCGGTGGGATCGGTATGGCTCACAGGGAGGCCAATACGCAAGTCTTCACACCGAGCTACATGAGAGAAATTAGAATGGAAAACAAGGTCTTTGAATAGAATATCTTTAGCGCTAGGTTTCTAGGGCCAGATCTCCTTCTCGGTTGTCTCTCGATTCATGTGGGTGGGTTAATGAGGCCCCTTAATGGCCATTAAGGGGGCGTGTTTATGGGAGCGGTTAGCTCCCGCCGACGTGGACTGACGGGACTCACGTTCCGGTCGTGGTCGGCCTGGTTACGGGTCCTTGTGAGGGCCTCGTCGGTCGACTTGATCTCCTCTCGGGGGCCTCCAACTTCAGGTGTGGGCTTGGGCCATTCGTTCCCGGGCCCGTCTCGAAATGGTCTCGTATCACCACACATTGGAAATCTATTTTTGCCCTTTTTTTATCAAAAATAATTATACGTGCCTCTCAGGATCCGAACTTGAAGGCCAAATGAGTTGAATCTGTGATTCAACTCGACGACGAGCATTCTCACCATGTTCAGTGTGCAGGATTACGAGCCAGGGTTCCATCCATTACAGATCCAAACCGCACGAGGACTACCCAAGTAGATGCAACGTGAAAATTATGTGAATTTTAATGAAAATAAGGTGAAATTCCGAGATATTTTGGTAAAACCTGTCCTTTGCTCCTTTTCGGCAAAGAGTTCTGCTGCCTCCAAGGTGTCGCAACGGAAAGGCCCGTTTCCACTTGCTCTCTCTCTCTCTCAGATCCCTCTCCAATCCAATTATATATATCTCTCTCTAAATTTCAGATCCCCCTCTCCTCTCTTCTGCAAACCCTAATTCGCTCAATCCCTCGCTCCAATAGCAGTTATAGTAAGAATAATAATAATGCCGTGGTGTCCGCACTGCTTCGACGACCAACCAAACGCCGCCGCGACCGCTCAATTGATCCGTTCCCCTGATGGCAAAAGTAGCAGAAGAATATTCACGTCATGCTCCACCTGCGGCCGCGTCCTCAACGACACCAAACCCTCTCCCTCCCTCCCCAATCACACCAAACTCAAATCCAAAGACGCTCGTATTGTTCACGATATTGCCGCCGCCGCCCTAGATCTCACCACCGCTTCCTCCTCCGCCATCCTCGGCGATGCCCACCGTCTCTTTATCGCCGCGTTGGAAAAGGAGGAGGAGCTCTTTGCACGGAAAGGCCGCCGAGTGAGGACCCACGTGGCCGCCGCCTGTTTGTATGTTGCTCTCCGGCGTCACCGCAAGCCTTACATGCTGATCGATCTGTCCAACTACTTGGGGGTCACTGTCTATGTTCTATGCGCCGTTTTCGTCGCCCTAACCAGAGTCCTGAGGCTCGACGATGGGGATGAGAAGCAAGAACAGCCCTTCATTGACCCCAGCCTGTTTATGCATCGAATCTCTAGCAGACTGCTGGGCAGGAACGATGCTGAGGTCGCAGCCACGGCATTGAGAGTCCTATCAAACAACACGGGCGCCAGGAAAGATGCCCGGGATTGGATGCTCAGCACACAGAAGCAGATCCCTATTAAAATCTGCAGCGCCGCATTGTACATTGCTGCAACTGCACATTCACGCAAGGGTAAGAGAATTTCCAAGTCGGAGGTTGTTAGCGTCGTCGGCGCTGAGTTTGAGAGCATGAGGTCTGGCGGAGGAGGCGAGGGGTTGACAATGGATGAGTTTGTTTCAAGGGTTGCTGACATTGGCAGCGATTTGCAGTCAAACGCACGGCAGTCGGGAGGATTGGTGTGTCGGCATAAGGATAGCAGGCGAGCACATTGCTGTCATGGGCTCTGTAGAGAATGCTGTGATGTGTTTGTCAAAATATCCAAATGGTGTGTGTTTCACGCCGCAGCGAGGCAGAGAACCAATCATAGACAAGAAGACGAGGAGGAGGACGGGGTAACATCAGAAGGTAGCAGCCTCTTGGATGATGTTGATGACCGCGAGATCGATTTATATATCAATAATCGGGAGGAGAAGCAATATAAGACCATCATCTGGGAACTGATGCACAAGGAGTACGTTGAGGATAGGGCAGCTGCTGTTGCTGCCGAAATGGCGAGCAGCCATGCGGCTAAACTGAGAAATGAGAACAAACGGAGACGAGGAAGCAATGATGCCACCACAGAAGCTACGAAAGACAAGCTGAAGGGGAAGATGCTGCCAAGTTCGAGGGTCAACTATGATGTGCTGTCCAAATTGAGCAACGACGAGGAGAAGCAAAAGGCCCAGACTGACAACGGTGGTGTGAGCAGTGAACGGAACAATGAGAACAAACGGCAGGATGGAAGTTTGGATGCTGAAGCTGTGGAGGATGATAATGAATCGGAGATTTATGGAGATAATAGCAACCCAGATGAGGATGAAGCCTATGACTATTTTGGTGATTATGATGAAGATTACTACAATGGCCATTATGCTGATACCAACGAGGAATATGCGGCAGATGATGATTTTGATCAATTGTAAACGTTTGAACATTTGATAAAAGGGATTGTGAAAGTGGAGCGAACCCAAAAATCATCATCAATTGCAAACATTTGATAAAAGGTATCTTTGTTCTTTTTTGACGCTGAAGCATTCACCTGCAAAAACAACGCAATCACAGCTGAGTGGACTACCGAAACGACTATATAGCACCTACAACGAGGTGTTTGCTAAGATAAATGACAACAAGCCCAGCATCATTCTGTAGTAGTTACTGATGTAGGAAATCACTTTCATCTCCATCCCTGTCGCACTGACATGAGCCTGTATCTTTTGCAAAACACGATACCAAAATTTTAGCTGCATATCTGACAAAAAAAAATGCAACTAATTTTCTATGTGTATGTCTCCAATTTCTCGACATATTACACCTGTCAGTATATTAGTTGATTAAAAAATAAATAAAGAAAATTAAAAAAGGTACAGAGAGGAGAAATGTATAGTACTACCCCCGTTTTACAGGGAAATAGATAAAGCTACTCCCAAGCTCCTCCTCATACTTTCCTTCTCTTCTTTCTCAGGGAAGGCATAGCTCTCAAGCCAAGGTTGGTCTCACCCTGTTCGTCAGCTTCCTTTGGATTCAATGAATCCACATTCTTTATCGCCGTTGAATTTCCTCTGGAAGGTTCCTCGGTAGGTCGACCATCAAGAACTTCATCCTCATTTGCTAACCCAGCATCAAAATTACATGTATCCGCTTGTGTCTCACTTCCATCCATGCAAAACCCACCTCCACTTAGGATGTGGTCTCTGGAATGGCCATCATCATCCAATGAACTTGGACTCCCACTTTGACGATGAAGAGCAAGGTGATCTGCGTTCCCAGCTGCAATGCCTTCATCGGTGAAATTTTTCATCGTGCTTGCAGCCGAGTGAAGCATATCACCTTCTGCTTTGCTTTCATCCACGCAAAATCCACCACCACTTAAAAGGTAACCGCTGGATAAGCCAACAATGGGGCTATGACTACCGCCTTCTTCATGGCCAGAACCATCCCCTGCGTCAATCCTACCGTCTTGCTTAAGTGATTCATGCCCCTTTGTTGCACCACTGGAGCCATCAACACCATTACCTTCCATATTCTCTTCCTCTTCAGCATATTGCACATGTTTTCTGCGTCGTGTTGACTGCAAACAAAACTAGTATTTAAAAAACAATGCAAGGCAGGGAAGGCACGAGGAAAAAGAAAACGAGGAAATAATAACTCTTAAAAATCATGTCGCAGCCTACAGCCAGCATAACAAGTAGTTCTAAACAAGATCTCACAGCAACCCAACCAACGGAATAATTTAAATGAAGCTTTTCCTGAGTAACATAAATAGCATAGAAGAAAACACAGATGGCTTGAACTTACCCTGCGTAATTCTGACATGGCTGCCGGTACCTGAATATGTTTCTCCATTTCACCTTTGTCATTGTAGTCATCACTAGAACTTGCTTCTGCGATGTTGTGTATCAGCTCCTCTTTATTCCCTCTTCCTCTCACCCTGCCCCTTCCTCTCCCTCTTCCTCTTCTACTGGAATTTGCATCCAAGCCACATCTACCAATTCTTTGACCTTCTGGAGTAAGCACATCCACATCCACATTCTCTGGTTGCATGTTTTGGCTCTCAGTCCTCTGTCTTCTTGGTTTCTTTGGACTTTTCCTTGTACTATTATCCTTCACAGCATGTTTATGTTCCTCCAGAGAAGGACCATGTACTCTCTTCTTGCCGGAACCATAGGTATGTTCAAGATTATCCATCAGATCCGTAGAACATTCCCCAGTAATTCCTTTCACGGCCTTCTTAATTCGTTGGCTTCGGATTTTTGCAAACCTCTCATTAAATGTATAAAATGCGGCAAGCCTTAGCTGAGTCTATATATAAGAAAGCACAAGTGGATTAGGAATTACAAAGTGTCTTATGTCAGGATATGAATCTAACGGTCCCACTAAAAATTAATCAAGACTCAGCAAGAACTACAATGCAGTAAACTTGTTCTCAGAAATAGCTTAATGAAGTAGATCTATTTTTCTTTATGATTTTTTTGTGTTCAAATATTCCTTGGTCATCTACGACCCTGCAAGTAGTTTCATGCAGTTATTATATATATATATATATATATCTATATTATAAAACAGGGATGTTATCATTGGTTATTGGATAAGAGTTTTTGTATAAGATATTTTGGTTAAGAGATTTTGGATAAGAGAAATTAGATAAGGGTTGAGAAATTGGACACTTGAGTAATATATTTTGTTGGTTAATGCATTTTGTATAAGAGAATTTGCATATGAGAAATTGGGAGATGAGAAATTGGGAAATAATTTGGATTGGGGGGAGGGAAATAATTTGAAGCAATGGGTTTTGGGGGGAAATATTTTGAATCCCATTTTCTCCGTCACCAAAATCAAAGCAACAACCCTTATCTAACCGCACAAAAGACCTCTCTCTCTCTCAGCATCAGAGCCGCCATCACCAAATAGAAAAGAGAACGGATCAACGGACGAGCAAAGTAGAAAGAGGGCGGGGGAGAGAGAAGGCGAGAGCAGCAAAGGGTTTTGATGAGGTGCCAAGGCAATCACAAATGGAGAAGGTACGCGAGAGGTGGAGACCGTTCCACTCTGTTGGGAGCAGGCACCGGTGGATGCTGAGCCAGGCTAAGGCCAATAGTTGCAACGGAGGAGGATCCATCGACAGCGGTGGGGAGATTGGGCAGCATCGGTCTTTGCTTCTCAATAACATTCAGGTCTATTCAAGCTCTTTTCTAGATTTTTGTTCGTGATAAATTGGTAGAGATCGAATTTTTGTTCTTGATAAATTGATAACATTCAAGTCTTTCCTTGATTCTAGGTACATTCTTCAATAAAATCGTTGTTTTTTTGTTATACAATTTATTGTCAAAATAGATCTTGGGGATTTGGGAAAATTTATGAGCAGTAGCATTGAGCAGTAGCATTGAGTTGCTGGATTATCCGAAGATTAGCAAATCTAGCAAAATCGTATCCCATATCCCCAAGAAACCAAATGCACCCACATTGATGAGCAGTAGCATTGAGTTGCTGGATTTGACAATGGTATTGGTATTTATGGCAGGAATGCAGAAAATCCGTCTTCCATGGTAGAACTGACAATTTGACTAAGAAGCCATGTCTCTGCTGCTTCTTAGCTCTGACCCCAATCCATTTATATTTTGAGTGGATGATCAGGTATTTATTGGACTTTTTTGATACTCTTTATCAACTTTTAGATATTCTTTAAATTTCATTCAAAAACTGAGGAAAATGGAGGATTTTTGATACACTGGTGGATTAATGTGGTTGATGTGGCCATACCCATCATCAGTTCGACATAATGCTCGCTTAAGGGGTTGATGTGGCCATACCCATCATCTGTGCTCCAATGGGAATATTAATATGACCCATGTTGGGATTTTTGATTTTTGGTATTTGAATTATTTTTAGAATTGGGGATTTGGGATTAGGGGTGTGCACGGGTACAGGGTACCCAGATACCCGATCGGAACCTACCCTAACGGGTAGGTTCTGGGTAGATAGTTATCGGTTCCGGGTAGGTTCCGGGTAGGAAAATTTGGAACCGACGGGTATCGGGTCCGGGTCCGGTTCCCGTCTATAGAAAACGGGTACCCAGAACCGGAACCGATATTTTATATATATATAAATTTTTATATATTATAATATTAAGGATCAAAATATATAAGAGTGATCCACCCTGGCTGTATCTAATTTGAACTTATAATATTAGTGAGTACAACTTGCATCCTGAAGTTTTGAGCAACGTGTAAGTTCATTAAACAATGCATTTGAATTAAAGATCATATTGTTCTCTTATGCGTTCAAAAGAGCAGTAGAGGTAAACGTGAATCATTCTTCCATATGTCTAGCTTTATCTAGTAGAAATGACTGGTCAGTATGCATTTATCACTGAAGAAAGAGACTAGAGACAATATTTTACTTCCAGATTGATTTTTACTCATACGTATTTGAGGTAATTGTCATGCACAGATCATTTGGAAATCATTGTTTGTAATGCCTCACAAATTAGATTTTTTTACAGGGTACCCGGAACCTACCCGGAACCATATGGTCTGGGTAGGGTCCGGGTATAGGGTTCAACTGGGTAGGTTCCGGGTCCAAATTTTAGGAACCGGTCCCTTACCGGGTAGGGTCCGGGTAACATGAAAAAAACAGGGTACCCGGACCCGCACACCCCTATTTGGGATACACATACCAATTCAACGAGATTTTTCGGATAATCTTGGGGATTTGGGAATAAATCTTTAGTTTGTGAGTGCATTTTGGTTTCAATGCTACTGCTCATCTTTTTGCCATTTGGTTGTCGATGTTACATCTATTTTGTGATCTGGGTCATGATTCTTGCTGGGTTTGGATTTGAGTTGCAGTAATTTGATTGGAATCACACCGAATGAATTCAAAGGATGAGATCCAACGATCCAATATTGGAAAAAACTGTCGTTCATTATCAATCTATATTGTTCAATAATTGAGTTGATATTGAAACCTAAATGCTTGATTTTAGCATTTACTTTGTGTCGCATTTACAGTTCATGTGATATGCTGTTTTAGATATGAGCTAATACTCTCCACTAATCTATTATACCTTGGGGGAAACAATGATGTCACCCCTTATATCCATCTTTAAGCTCTTTCGTTTTTTACCTAACAAACCCCATTTTAAAAACTGAAATAATGGAAACTATAGGTAAGAGACAAGGAAGGAGAAGCTTTCATGGCGCATTTACATGAGGATATTCTGTTGGCTATTACAGCACCGTTGGATCAAAGGAAGTTAAATTTGTTGAAACATGAATAGTTTCTTATCGAATTTGAATGGAAAGAACAATTTTTTTGATTGTATTGATAAATAATATGCATGATGGACTCCCCAGACATTCACATCTTCGCAGAAAAAATAGGGCTGAAGTGAAAAAGCAGAACATATATAGCTTTCTAGATGATGAGGATGTAAAGGTGGGCATGCTGTCTTCTTTTATTTTGTTCTGTTTGGTTTCATTAAACCAAGATATGGTTTAATTGCCCATCATTTTCAAGCAGGATATTGTTCCAAGAAAAGGTGATGACTCCGTAAGTCATGAGGTGAGAATCAAACATTTTTCGTAGCATTCTCCAATAGTTTCAATTATATAATGGCATTCGACTTCATTTGAATTTTAAATTTTAAATGCTTCATTCTTCTTAATTCAGATTTTTGGTAATCCCTTTTTACGATTGCATATCAAGTATGTTCATGTTGTGCAATTTTATTCTGAAGCATCTGGAAACCATACAACCTGTCATATTATTTTCCACCTTCGCATGTCAGATCTGGATGCATTCTGTTGATATTGTTCTACATGTTACAGCTTGAAAGGATATATTGAGTGGATTTCAATGTTTTTTCTTTCCTTACTTCCATTTAAATGTCCGTTTTTTCTTCATGTAATTGGTGGCCTCTTCGCTTTTGATGTGCATATGGGAAACCAACATGCCATCATTTTTATGCACTCTTCAACATTTTAGAAGTTGAGTGTTGATTTTAACTGATAAAAGTTTTTTCTGAATTTTAAGCTGATTCTAAAGTTTTTTAAACTGATAACAGTTGATTCTAAAGGTTTAAAAATGATAACATTCTTTAAAAACTGATAACATTTAAAATCTGTTGAAACTGTTGGAAGAGTTTAAAATCTGATTGATAAGATTCTGTTGATAAATCTGTTGATACATCAACTAATATTATTAAATTCAACTAAGATTCTGTTGATAACATTTAAAAACTGATAACATTTAAAATCAACACTCTTCAAAAAAGTTGATTCTGTTTTTAAAAACTGATAACATTTAAAAACTGATAACATTGCATGAAGAATTCTAAAATCAACACTCTTTCAACATATTTTAAATGTTGAAGAATAAAATTGCATGAAGAACAATAAGTTAAAATTCAGATTAAAATTCAACTAAAATTATCATGCCTTTTAGAATCAAATAAAATTATCAGATTAAGGGTGATTTTAACTGATAGGATTTGTATTTAGTTGATTTTAACAGTTGAATTTTCTACTTTTAGATTATAGGTGCTATTGGCTTAGTTCAAAAGCATGGTTATTTTATCTTAAAGACCGATCATGATATTTGCATAATTATCATTTGAATTGCAATCCTTCCAAGCATATGTTGAACTCTGTGTTTGTATGGATGGAATAGATTAGTCATATTATAAGGAGTTTCATTTTCACTAGAATGGATGATGAATCCTAATAATACAGTTCAATTTACGGCTTAATCTTTCAATTTACGGCTCAATTAGTACCAAGTTCTAAAATAATACAGTGTTCCTAATAGAAAATGATTTGTGGTTTTCGGTTAATATCTCATAATTTCACATTCTGATCACATACCCCCCATTTGCCAGCATCTCCGATTTCATTTCATCTCCAAGTAACTTTCATTTGATCTTGATCATAGGTAATCATCGTAGGTAACTCCGATTTAATTTGATCTTGATCTTGCAGGTGACTCCGATTTCATTTCATCTCGCAGGTAATCATTCAGCAGGTAACTCCGATACTCCAAGCATCCCTTTCTCTCTCTCAAATCTCCCAGATTTTTTATTTTTTGTTTTTTATTTTCGATTCGATCAAATCTCCCAATCTTTTGATCTCCCAATGATTCATTTGATCTTGATCAAATCTCCCAATCTTTGTTTTCCAAGATTTCCAGGATCTCTCGACCATGGGGCTAGGTCTCTCATCCCCATTTGCCAGCATCTTGGCCTGTAGCTAATACTAGGTAACTTATGTAATCGATTTCATTTCAATTTGAATCATTTCATTTCAATTTGAATCCGATTACACTAATCTTGGCAGGCAATCCCATATTGGAAGATACCATATTTTCTGGGTTTTTGGAGCTAAAGATTAGATATTACTCAAAAATAAAAAATTGTAATGTCAAACTTTTGACCTTAGAAGTCATGGCAGATGTGTTCTTATAATTCGTATGGCAAAGTTGGCATCATTAGCATGCTGGGCGACTGAATTTCATCTTTTTGGATAAAATTTCTATTTTGGTAACAAAATTTGAGGCTCTATTAGTCTGTTCTATGTAGCAAGATCAATTTGTTTATATATCGGGGATTGTGCTTGACCTAATCCATTACTAATCCATATGTCACCCATGATGCTAACATGTGTTATTGCCCTTTTCTTCCCTTCAAAGTAGGTTAGAAGAACAAATTGATAATGTTTCACGCAAGATTTACTCTAGAAGTTTGTTTCTCCAGGTCTTTTGGATGGGGTGGAGGGAAACCCTGGTGCTAAAATTGTAGCAATATTAAGGATATGAAAGGAGTGTCTTGGGGTTTGATCATCGGGGTCACAGTTGGGGTGGTCATCGGAGTGCTATTAGCTACAGCCGCTTTGTTCTGCTTTGGATTCCGAAAGAGGCGAGCTCAGATGGGGAGCAGTAGTTTGAGGAGGGCTTCTACGATTTCAATCCGAACAAATGGTTTTAATGCTTGCACCATTCTCTCGGACTCAACTACCGGTCAGGAATCACATAAAGCTCAAGAAGCAAATGGGGGTTAGTTTTGGCTTGAGGTACATAAGAGAAAGAATGTCGTCTCTGTTTTCGACATACTCAAATATTCTTACAGATATATTTATTTTCTTTGGGCTCCTTTTTGTTTACATTATGGTCAAATGTTATAAGTTTTAGCATTGCATTGTCAGGGATTTGGAGAAACCTACGTGCAACTTTACGACAATGATTGGTCATGGGGCATTTGGTGCTGTCTATAAAGCTCAAATGTCAACTGGTGAAACAGTTGCTGTTAAAGTGCTTGCTACTGATTCTCAACAAGGCAATAAGGAGGTCCAAACAGAGGTACGGCTGTTGGGATGGTTTCATGTTTGTTACACTGATGACATATCCATGTTCTTAGTGACGGGTATGATTTAGTTCTTATTCGGATTAATATTAATTGCAACAATATACAGAAAAGATGCAAGCATATATATTTTCAGAACATAGTATGGTCATATGTGTGCTTGTGTCAATTTAGTGCGTGTGTCAGTCTCATTCTCTTGGTCTGAAATGTGCATGACTGCAACTGTTAACATAATCATTCTATTTTTGAGAATGGTCAATATATCAGAATCCATTCACCTCAATATATGGTGAAGCATGGTGACTTTATTTTTTTCAGGATGTATAAATTTTAGAAAATAGAAATATGTATAAATTTTTACAAGATGGTTATGTAATTTTGCAGCAAGGTGAATCGAGTTGTTGAAGCGATCTCAGCCCACTTCCCCTTGAGGAGCCAGTGCACCATGGTGAGTTTTCTATGAATTTATTTATTTTTCCACAGAAAATTTTGCAGGCTATCATTTTCTGAAAGTTTGAATTCCTTCTCTAAATTCAGTTGTGGTGTGACAAAGATGGATGAGGTGAGTTCATACATTCATTTCTTAATTCTGTTGTCCATTCTCTTTCTTGATTTCGCTTTTTCCCCTTCTACATATTGCATTTTGAGATATATCCTTTTTATTGTGAAAGAAATTAGAGTTTGGTGACTAGAATATGTGAATTCACATTTTGAAGAGGACACGCAACCATTTTTTTCATATGTGTCAGCTATCAATAGCCTGATAAGGTGATTCAATCCCATACAAGTTGATTTCTCAGCTCTACAAGCAAGTGCCCCAAAATCAGTTGGTATCTCGGAGCACTTCTAATATTGACTTGATGTGTCCATGTCGTTTACTCCTAATTGGCCTTGCAACTTTTGTAGCTGCTTTTTTTATGGGACACAAATAACTTGAACAAACCTTACATGTGAGCTGGGGGTAGTTTCCCTGTGAAAAATCTCTGCATTTAACCACCTGAATTTCTTGGAGCATCATGGGTGATTGTCTGTTTGCAAACTTTGCAATTGCCAGTGCAATTCAACTTATAGCACATTGCAAGTATCATTCACTTAGTGCCCGTGCAATTCAACTTATAGCATTTTGTTGTCTAATGATTTATATTATTCTTTAGTTTCAGGTTTGAACAGTTTCTACATTAAGGGAATCTCCTAGATGTATGATGGTAAACTCATTTGATTCTTATGCTATTTCCTACATATTTATAGGATTTTCAATTTCATTTATTTCTATAACATGTTTGCTTAGACAGCTGATTGCTTCAAAAGGTTCTTGATAGCAGCGGAGGACCAAATTAATATACTTCTATGTTTCTGATATTTTACTTTTAGTAGTGGTTTTCATATTATATTTTTGCTTTGGGTTGAGGTGACTAGAGTTGGCAAAACAGGTTATGACTAAAATATTCAGTTGCAATTTGATTATGTTATAATAGTGAGCTTTTCTGTGATTTTAGAGATCGTTACAGACTTGAAGGTTCTCCACAGCACGTGCTGAGCTCAAAGGAAATAAACAAAAAGAAAAACACAATATAACCACGTATTAATTAGAGGGCCAACTTTACTCTTTATTTTTTATTTATTGGACAAGGAAAATAGTAACAGACAATACATTTTTTGACATTTTAGCACAAAAAAGTGAAGCATTTTGGCACACAAACTTCTGTATGATAGTTATGTGAATTGGTCTCTCTGTTTTCCTCCTAAATGAAGTTGATTTTGAACCCTATAACCCCTCTGAACTCCAACTAGCTCAATCACAGCAATCCCTCATGTGGCCATGTATATATCTTGCATTCTCCATGGTGTACACATGAGTCTCATTCAACAAGCTTGCAGATATCACAAGAACATACAAGAGTTGTTTCAACATACATTAAAGAACATGCAAGAATACACTTGGTGTCCTTGAATTTAGTTAGCTAACTCTTTCAGATTAGTATCAGAGAATTTGAAAGTATCATATACATTGCATTTGTATATATCATGATAACTAAGTTGTTCCAGTGTTACTTTCCCTTTCAGATTAGTTAGCTAACTCTTTGGTGTGAGGTTATTTTTCTTTGTCCAGTACATCTCCAGCAAATTTTTTAATCTACATGCATTACAATATATTTCATTGTAGACATCTCCAGCAAATAATGATAAAAAATTATCTACATCATATTTTAACTTCCAGGACAAATATTTTTCTTTGTACAAGAAAAGTCATCCTGTAAATTACAATGTCCTATGCAAATTGGAGAGTATATCAGTTTGATATCAAATTTGAAGTAAAATTGATCTCAGCTTTAAAATTGGTTCAGTTTGATGTTTTAGAGGTATTTCTCTCAGGTAATTCTCTCACCTTCCAATGTTCTCAACTTTAACATCCAATTTCAGATCATGTTGTTAAATACATACCCTCTTTCATTTTGATATTTTAGTTAACATGCACACTTTTGTAGAAAATCACATTTTCATTTGTTTGATATATGAGTTCTCATATATCTTAGAGTTTTGCATGTCAAACTGGAAGAGTTCCTGTATATTTGTTTGATATATGAGTTCTCACAAATATATATGAATTCTCAAATACAATGGTGATCAAATTGGCAGTTAAAATATAAATTGGAAGGTGATCAAACTGGAAGAGTTGCAGGTGATTGATGTTATTTATGAAAGGGAAAGTAACCCTTTCTTTGCATATCCGGTTTGTTTTATAATATGAAGCTATACGTGGACTGGGAAACTGCAATATTGATAAACTTGGTTCAAAACCAAAACTAATACTTGAGAAGGACAGAAGTGAATGCCTAAGGAATGGAATCTTTAACATTTATAGCAATCATGGTGAAAACTAAGCTGAGATGCTATACTTATTTTCTTTGTTAGTTGCAATTTGTTAACCTGGTATAATCAATTTTATGATTCTACAATTTGCAGAAGCTCATGTTAGTAACAGTGTGTTTGATTACTAGAGGCATATGGATTTCATGAATTTTGAATTGCTATAGCTCATGCTATCGATGGTGTATTCTTCCCTAACACATGATCGGGCCTTATTTGATCAAATTGCCTCTGATGAATATCCTAGCAATGAAGAAAGAATGATAGCTATTTGGCTTACCATGCAGTACTAGATCGTTAATTGCCTATACAATTTTATATAAGAAAACTAGATATGTGCTTTAAGGAAATTTCATGCATCAAATTCTTATTGGATATGTGATTTTATATATTGGTATTAATAGGCCAAGAGTATCTCAATTGTGCTTGAAGTTTGCTCAAACTGCGACACTCCTAGCAGTTCTCATGACCATAACCCTGAGCTTGAGTTCTTTCAGTCAATCTGCAAATGAACAGACAACAATTGTATGAACAGCTGTTGCAAATGTGAAATGTTCATTCCTTCAGTTAGCTAGAAATGTTCATTCTTCCCAGATTTTCACTCAGCATGTTCATTATATTAACAGCGTTAATTAATAATCAGCATGTTCATTCATTCATTCAGTTTGCATACTCAACATCGTTAATTCATACTCACCATGTTTATTCATATTTAAGCTAACTAGAAATGTGAAATGTGAAATAAATAGCATGAGCTTTCAAAAAGGAAAAACATACACATAACTGGAAATGTGAAAGCTCATGCTGAGTATGTTTTTCCTTTTGTTGTGCATCTCCTTTTTGAGTTTTCATGTGTTTATTTTACTAATGCTGTCCTTTTTTGTGCTTGCAGGTTTATGTGCTTGCATGTTTGGTGCTACACTGGATTATTTTGAAATCATATTGTTTTGATTTTCTTTAATGTGAAGGGTAGTAGCTAGCATTTAATTGTATGGGTTTTTGATGTGAATACAGTGGATGATTGCGTGGAAAACACTTTTAATGAGAATTACTGAATATTCGGAACCATTCTTTTATGGAGTTTTTATTCAGTCGAACAAATTTTTTCCCATATTTCAATTTTTTTAATCTATTATGAAGTATATCACTTATTATTCTTCTAATAACTCGAATTTGATTTCACAGAAGGACGACTACCGTGGTGTGCAAATTTTTATATAATTAGGTCCTTATAAGCATGTCGATGTTTTAGGGGAGAAACCAGAATAATTTTATAAAGCAATGAGGGTAACCAAGCAGCCATGACATTGTCCCAAGACATAAGAACATTACCACTCGAGACAACCACATCAAGAGAGTTACAATATGAAAGGATGAATATGAATTAATAAATAGTAGCAACGTGCAAGCATGATAGGATGTTAAAAAGAGATCGGATTGATTGTTGATTTATACATGTGTGAATAAATTCAACAAAATGGGGGGGGGGGGGGGGAAATGGGGGGACTGATAGATTGATATGGGTAATATCAATGATTCATTTGTCTAGATAGATTGATACGTGCGATAACAAAATGGATGAACTAATTCAATTTCGGTGTCATGTCTGGAATTAAATTTTTTGAAGGTAGGATCTATATCTGAACTAATTGGATGATTGATTATTAATAATGGACCATAGGTGTACGTGCCTACGCTAGATGACCCATCGTCACACACCTTCGAGCGTCACTCAATGGACACATTCAAGACACAAGGGCCATTTGGGTATGTGATCTACTACATGTACTTGCATCGAGACGGATGGGTCATTCTGTGTCCTACTACAACACGCTTCTTTCAATTGCAGTGTGGTACGACTTTAATCAGTGCCCCAGAAACACGGGTGCCGCTAATGCAATCGAGGCCTTTGGTAGTGGTCACTTTTTACAGATGTTGAGTAGAATCAGTGGGTATGTCCATATATTGTGCTTTAAGTATTTATGTTTGTCTAAAATTGGGGGATCCAAGATTTTAAGAGAAGAATAACTAAATTTGGTGGTACTAAATTTTGGGAGAAACTATGTTATTTGGAAGGAACTAAGTTATTTGGAAGGAACTAAATTTTCTGGTATTAGCAAAATTTACAGGGGAACTAAACTTTTGAGGGGGGGATATCTTAAATGAACTGTTCCCTACGGGCACGGGTTATGACTATCTATATTACAAAAGAGGGATGTTATCAAGAGAAATTGGATAAGAGAAGTTGGATAAGAGATGAGATTTTGAGGGATAAGAGAAGATGTGTGGAATTTTGCACATACAATCCCGGTTTTTGCATTTTTGCCCATAGACCCTCCCACACACACACCCCACACTTTTTCGCACCCGAAAGCGCATGCTAAATTTTTTACGCTAATTTGTTGTTCCGCGCCGAAGGCGTCCACGCTGAATTTGTTGTTCTACGCCAAAGGCACCCGCGCCGAATTTGTTGTTCCACCCCGAAGGCACCCGTGCCGAATTTGTTGTTCCGTGTCGAATGCAACTGCGTCGAATTTGTTGTTCCGCATCGAAGGCGTTCGTGCCGCTAAATATTTTTGCGCTTATTTGTTGTTCCGCGCAAATTTCGTAGTGGAAATAATTTTTTGGGGAACAAATATTTCGCGGGGAAAAATCTTAAATGAACCGTGCCCGCGGGCACGGGTTATGACTAGTATATATATATACAGTGATCTTCGGGTGCGAAAAAACCCGTGCGAAAGCATTTTTTTTATTTTTTTGAAAAAATTTTTTCAAAATTTTTATTTTCTGTTTAATCCATACAATTATATACCCCAGGGAAAATAATGGGTGAACCCGTTGGGGATTAGAGCACACATCCACCCGTTACAAATTTAACGGTCTCAAAACGTGCAAATTTGATGAAATGCCTTGATCGAAGACCAAATGACATTATTTCTCAACTATTATTTTTTGAGGGGGTATAACAACATATAATGAGGGTGGAAAAAAGAATTTTTGAAAAAAAATTTCAAAAAAAAGATAAAAACATTTTCGCACCGTGCGAAATGTTCTCATTTGAAAATTTTCATATATATATATATGGATTAATGTAGAGCAGGTGGTAACTGATCTATTGGATCAGGTGCAAGATACAAAAAGGTGGGGCCCCACGAGTACAAGCTCATGTGGGAGCTTGTACTTCGCACCTTTTTTGTGTCTAAGCACCTGATCCAATGGATCAGGTGCCACCTTTTCTACATTAAATCTATACACACACACATATAGTTTAATGAGAATCAGTGGCCAAGGAGGAATTTCCTCCTTGGTCCACCACCAGACAAGCCCCTGCTCATATTGTTTTTGGAATTTTTTCCCAATATGTTCTACACCTCATGGATGATCACCCCACCAAAAAAAAACAAGTGAATCCAACGCTTTTTGCCCATCGATCCACCAGTTGCAAAATCAACGGTTGCATAACGTGCAACCATATAACTTTTTGCAACAGGTAGATCTATGAGAAAAAGTGTTGGATTCACTTGCTATTTTGTGGGGTGATCATTCATGAGGTGTAGAGTATATTTGAAAAAAAAATTCAAAAAAATATGAGGGGGTGGCTGTGGGTGAACCAAGAAGGAAATTCCTCCTTAGCCACCTGATTCCCATTACTCGTGTGTGCGTGTGCACGCGTGCACACGCAAATGATCATTTGCAAAAACATTCCCGTACAAACTCCGTGAGAGAAGTGTCTGATATTTTTTCCTAAGATCTAAAAATTCTAACTTCTCTCTACACCCTAATACCCTCCCAAAACAAAAATAAAAAAAATCCATCCATAGTTACCCCTCGATCGGATCAATGGTATGTTGTCCTGAAACAATTAAACTCGAAACAACGGGAGAGAATTCACCCATTATTTTCTTGTGATATATGTGTATAGACTAAAACTTAAAAAAAGGTTTTAAAAAATTCACAAAAAAATAAAATTGTTTTCGCACCATGTTCCTGTGCAAAAATGTTTGCATATGAACATGGCCTTATATATGTATGTGTGTGTATACATATATACATATGTATGTACGTATGTATGTGTGTATATATATGTATATATGTATGTGGCCATGTTATTGTGCGAAATTTTTTCGCACATTATCATGGTTTGAAAAAAAATTTAACCTCGATCAAACCGTTACAAATTCAACGGTTTCAGAACAATAGAACATTTTGTACCAATCCGATCAAGGGGCAAATATGTGGGATTTTTTATTCTTGGTATGTGTGTGTATTAAAATGTGTAGATCACATTCAACGGTTTGGATCGTTGAAAAAAAACCACACAACTCTTTTTTCATGTCTTTTATGTCGAGGACTTTTCTCGCATGAAAATTTCCACACACACACACATATATATATATCTATTATATAAAAGAGGGATGTTATCAAGAGAAATTGGATAAGAGAATTTGGACATGAGAAATTGGATAAGAGAATTTGGATATCTATTATATAAAAGAGTGATGTTATCACGAGAAATTGGATAAGAGAATTTGGATAGCTATTATATAAAAGAGGGAAATTGGATAAGAGAAAATATAAGAGATGAGATTTTGAGGGATAAGAGATGAGGTGGGAAATTTTGCACATACAACCCCGGGTTTTGCATTTTTGCCCCTGGACCCTCCTCACACACACACCCACACTTTTTATTCTCCCCCCTTCCGACCATTGTTTTCCAGTCTTTTGAAGATTTTGAATCTAATCCTACTAGGACAATGCTTTTTCATACATGGCAAGTTTGTCCTAGGTGGCAATGACAATTTTGGAGGACTTAAATTTTGGAGGAAAACTTAAATTTGGTGGAAAACTTGAAATTTTGTGGAAAAACTTGAAATTTGGGGGAACTTGAAATTTGTGCGGGGAAAAAAACTCAGCCATTAAATAAACCGTGCCCTATGGGCACGGGTAATGACTAGTATATATATATATAATGGGTATTATATGACATATGAGGCTTAGACTCATATGTGGCCTCAAATACTCACATCTCAGTTATTTGTTAGAGCATCACAACAGTTTATTTTGATCTACATACTCTAAAACATCAAAACGCCAAACACATAGTGAACCCAATGGATTTTACCCGTTCATCCACCCGTCGCAAAAGTTATATACATGCAAAACCGTTAAATTCATGACGGGTGGATGAGCAGACAAAACCACTTAGGTTCATCCGATATTTGGTGTTTTGAAATTTTAGAATATGTATAAACTGTTTCGATGTTGGTGTTTAAGAGGCGTATATGAGGCTAAGCCTTATATGTCATATGATACTTATTTTATGTGTGTGTGGCCATCTTTCTCTAAAATTTTTGCACATGAAGATGGGGTAAAAACTTTTTTATTTTTATTTTTTTGAATTTTTTTGAATTTTTTCATAGTTTAATACATCTATTCTATAAAACACGCTTGTCCCAGTCAGCGGCCTTTGTCCCAGTCATAAGCTGACTGGGACAAGGTAGCCCGTTTAGCAAAAACCCCCTCCTTTTGCACCTCTTTTAAAAATAACCCTCGCTTTTGCTGTTTTGCACTTTTGACTCCCCAACAATACCCACCCACCCTTTTCCGCTTTCTCCCCTTGGCTTCTGATCGGATTTTTTTTGGTCTTCCGTCTTGATTTTTGCCGTGCACGTGTGCACGGGGGTTTTCCTAGTACATATATATAACACATAAAAAATAGAACATCTTATAATGGGTGAACTCTAAAAGGAATTGATTCTCGATCAAGACATTACAAATTTTGACGGTTTCAAAACAATAGAACATCTTATAACGATCCTATTGAAAGGCAAATAGGTGAATGTTTTTTATTTTTGGTGTGTATTAGCGTATGAAGATCACATCCAACAGTTTAGATTTTTAAAAAAACTCAAAAAAAATCCTTTTCACATGTTTTTCGCAAATGGGCTTTTTTGCACTTGAAAATTTTCGCGTGTGTGTCTGGGGAAAAGTGTTACTAAGGGGACTCCTTCAGAAATTACCTAAAAGTCGGCCTAAAATCATATAATTGGGCTACTTTATGGATGATTCATTTCATCCATCATGGTCTCCATAACTCAATAATTGTCCATTAAAAATCATGTGATTTAGACACTTTTTAACCGTTGATCAAGTTGCATCATTTGTTCTATTATAAGAAACCGTTCATTTTACAACTGCATAATACATGATTAAAACACATCAAAAATGCATGATTTTTTAAAACAAACATTTGATGACATATAGATAACAATGATTGGATTGGATCATCCATAAAATTTATACATTGTAACTCCTAAACTTAATTTTCTAAAGAGCGACCTTAGGACCACTTTTTCCATAAATATAAAACTAGAAATAACCCGTCACATAGTGCACGGGGGTCAAAGAGAAATCCCACACACATGATGCGGGACCCAAGCACAGATGAAAAGGAGAGAGAAATGTGGGTGGGCGTGGGTATTGTTTGTGGCTAAAGGGGAAAATAACAGTGGTTAAAGTGGAAAAAACACGTGGGGCAAAGTGAAAAAAGAACAATGACAAACCCGCAAATATGGAGAAGAGGGATGGTTCTGGTTCATGGAAGGGCAACAGCAAACATGTAAATAATGGGTCTTGGGGGCTTTTTCTTTGGGGTGATGTGACATTCCATGTGGCACCCCACTTTGGATGCCACATAAGACAAAGTCATATCAACATCTCTTAAATTTATAATAGATGTGTGTAGGTATATATATGTACTAGAAATAACCCGTGCACAAAGTGCATGGCGCAAAAAAAACCGTACGAAAAGGATGCGGTGTACACGCGCAACCGTAAATGAGAGAGAAGTGCAGGTGTGTGTGTTGGTAGCGTCGGGGTGTAAAAAGACCCAAAAACAAAACCAAAAGCCCAAAACCCTAAGCCCAAAACCCCAAAGCCCAAAAGAGGGCAAACACGTAAATAAGTGGATATGGGGAGTTTTTTTTGAGTTTTTGGGTGGAATGGCAAACTCGTAAATAATAGGGAAGGGGGTGGTTTTTTGGGGGTTTGTCTCAGTCAACTTGTGACTGGGACAAACCCTGCCACCTAGGACAATCCTAGGTGGCATGTTGTGTTTTATAGGAGAGATGTAAATTTTCATGTGAAAAAATCCTTGGTGCAAAAAACGTAAGAAAAGAGTTTTGTAGGGGTTTTAAAGATCCAAACAGTTGAATGTTCTACGCATGCTAATACACAAACATATCAAAACACAAAAAAATCCACTATTTTTGCACAGGATCATGGACCTATATGTATATAAAATTGTGCCTGTGTGTGTACAGGTATATGATGTACTCTGAAAACTTTGAAAACTTGATCTTCGACACAAACATTGATTGATAAGCATGCAATAGAATTCCTAAAACATGAGAATAATTTCAATTAGGTAATAGAAAGATGAAAAGATATAGGGTACAAACCTCATGTTTGGTGTACTCATTGAGAACAGGAACAAGCAATTGATCAGCCTTCTTGTTGTCCCACCCAAATCTTTCCCAACATAACCTGCAAATGCACTGCTTAGTGTCAGAGAAAGGAGTAGAGTCGTGCACGAAAAACCAAGGTTATTGGACTTCGGGATCCTATTGCAAAGCAGAAACAAATGTCCTGATGATATCCAGCCAATGTGAACCATGCATCATGAAACTAATTAAATCCACACCGATAACTGACAAGCCTAACTCAGGAGAAGAGTTGATAGGCATTCTACATTGTGATGACATGAATTGTCCATAGTGTCCATAGTTTCCTTTTAGAAGAAACCAAAAATATAGAATTTATATTTTGGTGAACAATCTATTATACAACTGACAACATTTTTTGAATTTTGTCCTACATGGCAGTTTTGTCCCAGTCATATTTTGGGTTGTTGATTGCGACGTTGACTAGCATAATGTAAACAACAATTTCCCCAAAAGGGAGAAAATTAACACATTAAAAGCACAAAAGTTAATAGAAATACTATAATAACTAAACGTGGGCTCGTTAATTAAGCCATATAAATAATTTTCTACCTTACTTTTATTTCACATAAATGATTGAAAAGAGTAGATAATTAGAAGGCAAGCAACTCTAAACTTGGTTGGCAACAAAAAATCAGCGCATTTCTTAATGAAAGAAGCCCAAATTAAATTCGCAAAGAAATTGGAATCTTTGAGATATCATTTGTTTTTTATGTCCCAATATTTCGAGAGTTTGGAGATTTGATTTTTTAAGATTTGATTGTATGTAATTTTACCCACGTCCTCAACCACCCATGATAAATATATATTTTCGTTGCCAAGTGGGAACGAACCGAACGGGTGGGTGTGGGGCCCACTAACGGACTATGGTTTTCGGGTCGGGCGTGAATCAAAGCATAGCCCTTTATGAATTCAAACCCGTTAATCACACAAGAAATACTCGGATTATAAAATCTATGGTGATGATTTTGGATTATACAAAAAAGATTTATAAAAAAGATTTCAAATGTATAATATAATCGTGAAGCAACCTGCATTTTCTCCTGGATTTATTTTTTAAAAAATAATATTATACCAGGTTCCACATAGGATAGTGTCTATTATACAATTGACAAATTTTCGGGGAACTAAGCTGTTGACATGAAAATATCTTAAATGAATTGTGCCCAACGGGCACGAGTTCTGACTATTTAATTATATATTGAAAGTAGAAAGTAGATGATTCTGAAACACTTGATCAGAAACTAAAAGAAAATTGTGCTTTACAACTGGTAATAGAGCTGAACTGACTTACTTCCGTAGTAGTAACAAATCTGGCTTTCCCCACGTGAAGGGCTCTGTTGAATCATCAACTTGAGGGGAAATGTACGCAGTGATAACAGACTGGCTAGGAAATGATGACGGTAAATGCCAATTTTTGCTCACATTTCTCTGACATGAAGGCAAAATAGTCAAAAGTAACGACTAAATCATAGATAGAAGAAAAAAAATAGACTGCAAAGAAGAAGTAGATCTCACATGTTTCGTCATGAAAACCTCCTTGATTTGCAAAATGCCATCACCAGATGACGGATCTTCATGCCCTCTTGAAACACCATCTTCAGATGGAACTGCATCTACATCGTCCCTCGTTCCATTTCCATCTATATTACTGGACATTGATGACTTCTTCTTTGGATTGCTACCAATATGAGGATTAAGTTTTCCTAAAATAGAAGGATCTGGAGATTCAACCCATTCTCTAAATTTGTGGAGGCCATCGTCCTCAGGAAATGCACGTACAACTTCAATAGCATTGACAATACCAATTCCGCTGCAAAAGTTATTCAGGGTGCAAAAACAGAAGCTATGAATAAAAGACAAGATCTCAAATCTCGGTGAATGGAAATTTAACAAAACCCTGGCTGGAAATTTGATCTGCGTTCATTCGATCTGTTAAATATGTTTTATATAGATAATCCATTTTTGCTTTCATTGACTAGACTGTTCATTGTTATAATTTATAGGAGACATCGAGAAAAGGGAAAATAACCTGTCTAGATCTTCCTCTTTCAAATCATGGGATCAGAATTAACAAATGATCTGGAATCTAAATTTAATTTTTATAAAAGAATTGAACTCAGAAAAAAATCTATATTCTATGATCATAAGTACACTTGCTTGGGCCTTTGGGCCACACATAAAGGCCTCCAACATAAAAATGACTCTCACGCAAAAGCCATATATAAAGGGGCATGAAAAGAAATCCATTGATGAAGTTTGAACTCGGGAAACTCATGCTCAGGTACCATGTTTAACTTTTACTTCAAAGGCTCGTATCTTGAACTTATGGATTGTACATGTTAATATAAACCAAGCAGTATTACACTTAACACTTTGATTGATAAACCAAGTAATGCACGCATGCGTCCTTAACACTTCAACTGATAGGCAGAGTGATGTGCAGGCACGTGCGCATGTGGAAAGCTTACACATACACGGATGCAACCCAAAGGGTCTACATGCACCTTTGGAATTAGAAACTGCACCTTCCATATTTTGTCGTACAAAAATATTCATGATCTTAAAAATCCCAGAACACATGAATCAAGAGGTTTTATGTAACATGTAGCTTAAACATCATATGCTCTCAAATTTAATTGCCCTAAGGGTCTTAAGAACTGATTTCTTCGGTTTCTTTGATACATAAGAAAGAACTTTTCAAATGACTTGACTGTGTGCATGCGAATGTTCCACATAATACATGTATGTGTGCATATATGCATATGCAGAGCAGGATGCATTGACTCAAATTAATCCATTATTGATATTCCTTAAATACTAGCATGCATTCTGATACGCCATGCATGTGCCACTACTTTTCAATTTAACTACTGAGTTCACAACCGCAATTATACCTGACCCCCTCAGTATAATCACTCCCAAGAAGCAATGCCATGCGTATTAATGTTTCTCTGTTCAAACCAAGCTCACTCTCAATATCCTGGCAGAACAAAAGCAACGACATGCATATAGTTAAAAGCACTGATCAAGAACTTGAGTTTCAACTTAAAAAGACAAACACGGTAACTACATAAATGGAACTGAAGGCATTTCTCTGAAAAGGATAACAAGAAATGCTAAATCTGCTCCAATCAATAGTTCATCTTGGTAGTTTTAAAAGCTGTAGAATAAAATCAAAAATCATTTGAAAAATAAGCTTATGAAAGGAGACAAAAAACATCGACTGAACAGAATGTTACAATCCTAATAAAAGTCTACAGAATACAAAACATGTGTGTGGCAGGACTGCTCTTGAAAACCTTCATGAAGTATGTTTCAACATATTTGCGATCATCAAATATGTTCTTGTAGACGTTGCGAGATCCAAACAGGAACACATCAGAGTCATCTGTAACAACACCATCAACGAGATTTAACATTTCCATATATGCACATTGAGCTTCTGCTTCCATTGGTGCAATGATATATGGCAAGCCGAACATTTGTAGCAGCTCCTACAATTCCACAGAACAGAATATATTTGAGCATACTTTTTTTTCTTGTTCACTACATCAAGCATAATATATCTATGTTCTGTGCATGCAAGCCCACATGTTACAGTTTACAGGGCTTGATTTTAAAGTCAATCATATTTCTTAACAGTTATTGGTATTAAAGCAAAGGTTCTTCATGTTTAGCACAAGGAGAGAAAAATAAAAATCTGATAAAAAGTTAAAGCTTGAGTGATTTAAAGAAATCATCCAAACATTTGTTATAGCCATTAAGTAAATAATATGTGGGTGCCTAAATAATACGAACCTCATGCATCTTATGCTTGCTTCAGATCATGCATTGTTAATGATTGAAGAAAACCAAGCCTGATATTTTCTCGGAATGAACATAAGAAACATGGTTTTACATGCCAACAAAAAATTAGCATTGACTTCCTCTTCTGCTTAGAATGGTAATAGACAATCAGCTCTACTGGGAATAAATGATAAAAGATAACATTTTCGGACACGCCAGAATCAACTCATTATTTCCAATTGTAATTGTAGACATAAAATAGAGAAGAAAGATACAGTTTCGAATAATTTTGAGATACATAGTTCAAACCCAACAAAAGAAGCAAAAAATCTAATTAGTTATCTAGTAAAACTATATAATCATTTCCCCAGCATAATGGGCCAGCATTGGAACATGACTCTAACTTGAGAATGTTTTATCTCATAATTGACCAAAATCAACTCCTGTTGCTACCAGACATCATCTAAATTGGGCACAAATCCAGGATAAAGGAAAGTGAGTGTTTTCAATGCAACCTAGGAGGATAGTTAGTTGGTACGTAACCTACGCCCACATCAAATAATTTTCACAACATTTTGAAGGAAGTCTGAACAATACCTGGCATTCTGCAAACATCTCACTGCTAACAGACTCCGCATTACGCTCTAGCTTTCTTTGTTCATCTCCCAGAATTAGACGTTCTTGTCCAAGGAGAGTAATTTCTTCATCCAAATTGGCTTCTGATACAACATTGAGGCTATCCAATTCCTCTTGAGTTTTAGTCTCACCCCTGGGGTGCAATTCTTCAGCAGTAGGAATGCCACTGCTATTATATCCCAGTACATCTTCTTGCAATGCATCAAAGTTTGCAGCCTTTTCTTCCATTAGCGGACCTTGCTTAGAATGCACAATTTCCCCTTTTCTTCCCACAGAATGGGTTGACTCAGAAGTTTGAATATGATCCTCATAAGCACTAGTGGGAATAAAATCCTTTGTAAAGGTAACATTCGCAGGATTAACGTCAGGTGCAGTATGTACAGTTACAGAATCCATATTAACACTATTCCCAGCAGAATCCTCCATGGAAACTTTCAATCTAGGTGGCACAATTGCAGCCCGTTCTGAAGTATTCGCATAATGTGCACTATGTACAGATATAGAATCCATATTAACACTATTCCCGGCAGAATCCTCCATGGAAACTTTTAATCTAGGTGGCACAATTGCAGCTAGTTCTGAAATATTCATATGTTCTTCATGATTTACGTGATGCTCAGTTACTTCATCTCCACCACTCTGTTGTATCCTTACACTGCCATCATCAAGGTCTGAGGAGACGATAAGAGTTTCAATTGTTTCTTCTGTCACACCACGTTTTCTACCAGCAACATTCTTTAGTACATTCTCTTGACAAGGACACTCCATGTCTGTATTCCCATCCACTGTGATGCATGGTACTTGACTCATCTCATCATGACTGACTGGTGGCAACTGAGCGTTCTCCTTTTCTTCCACAAACATGAAATCATAGGTGGATGCAACTGAGTTTTGACCTTCACTAACTGCTGCTACATTTGTGTTGTTAGAAAATTTGGTTGAAGCTTTCGGTATGTTTATATCATGAAGACTTCTCCTTATTGCTTCCTGAACATCAGCTTCTTCCTCCAGCAATCCACGTGAGATAGCTTTTTCATGTTCAGATGGACAATGAGAAACATTGTCAGAAACATTGCAATCCCCCTCTTCCCACTCCACTTCATTTTCTGCAAAACTGTTATTTTCTGCCAAAGAATATTCCTTCTTTTCGTCGTACTGCCAAACACATTCACGTTCAGAGTCGTCAGACTCATTTTTACTTCCATCTGAGTGAATCCTTGAAGAAAGTAACGTCGATGTTGAAGTTCCAGAAACTAAATGCAGGAACAGATCATCATCTGCATCTTTGGTCCCACCATCATCTTCTAAGAATGATATCTCAAAATTTTCTTTGCTGGTATGCACAGACAAATCCTCAGAAAATGGAGTCCCTTCTTGTGTAAGTGCCTCCGTCTCTTGCCTAGCGTCAATTCTATTTTTTTCATTACTTACAGAGGCATTATGGGAACTATTAGTTCCGGGGACACATTTTGTACTGAACTTTGACTGCAAATCTGTGCGGACATCTCTCCTGTTAAATTCTTGCTCATACTCTCTCATTAAATCCAAATTCCGCTGTAGATCTCGGGTCATACGAATACCCATCCCCCTAACTCTGCTAACTCGAACACGGCCATTCTCATCACAATATGTTTCAACATCACCTCCAAACTCACTCATAACTTTATCAACAGGAGGCACTGCAGGAGATTGTGTTTGACTACTGAACAAGCTGTGTTTCACTGCATCTATATTAATTGTTTTCTTCACGGTCTGGTTTACTGCATCTCCATTTTTTTCAACTGCCTTAGCTGATAGAGACCTAATCCAAAACAATGAGCATTAACTGTCAGTTTGAATATACAACAAGCACAAAACAAAAGATAATAAGCATGGACAAAGGTCACAAAGAGGAAATCAGCTTGCATCTAATGAGGCATTCAATCTATGCTTACTGTTTATCACCAGTAAATGATGAAGAAAATATGAATTCTCTATTTGCTTCCGATGCTATCCTTGAACTTTGCACTCCTCCAAGTCCCCTTCCAGCGGCACATTTTTGTACCTCATTTATCTCCCGGCGGAAAGCAACAGTTTTGAGATATGACTCTATTTGTAGCTGAGAAAATTTTGTTGGAGTCTGAAACCATAAGAACATAATGAAATTCAGTATTCAGTCTGTATAATGATCATAATCTCGGTCAAGAAAACAAGGCTAGCTCACTTTGGGTGTTTATATGCACAATCCTTAGAATACTAACACTTCCCAGTGAATGCTAATATGACATCTGAATTGCAATAGAATATATCTGAATCAAATTCACAATGTATCAACCCAAAAAGTTAAGTTGATCAGTCATCAAGTGTACCAACAAAAGCACGGTTATGAGACATGCACATATCGAAATTTAATTTCTAAGAAGTTTCCACGCCAGACGCTTCGTGTCAACACCCACAAGTAACAATGCATATACGTTTAAAAGCTTCCACAAGCAAAACAATAGCTCATTTCAGGTACGAATGCAAATATATTATACGTACAATCAGTAAAGAATGGATACCTGAACAGAGGATTTCCTCGTGAAATTCTGAACTAACTGTGCCTTGCCAATCGCCGACTTAAGAAGTTATAAGAAATACAACTGTTTGTCCGTCATAATTGATAATCAAGGTGTTAAGCGTAGAGAGTTTGATATTTGGAAAATGTGATGGAACAAATTTTACGAAAGTCTGAATGTTCATGCTGCCAAGAAATAATAACATATATCACATAACTTAAATGCACAATATGACCTCCAGCTCAGCCGGACAATCTAGAGGGCAATATAGATATGCAAACCTATATGCCATCTGATCAAGCATGCTCAATTGGCAACATGAGGTCAAAAATTAATGTCAAGTGCATTATCTCCAATTTGATAGGTTTTCTTACGTGGTTTTTTTTTTTTTTTTTTTTTTTTTTTTTGGGGGGGGGGGGGTTCAGATGAGGGAGAAACCAATTACATAAGAACTTATAACTAATAGTTGGATATGCTGCATCTGACGGTTAATCAAAGTTGATGTAGGGTGATCCCGTAGTAAGAAGAGTCCATGGGGAAGTATTATACCCCTTCGGTGACTGGGGATCTAAAAATAGATATGATGACAAAAAGTACACAATCAAACTCTATTGGGGTTTAGAACTGAAGGGACTCTGCAGACAAATAACCCAGGACGATCCTTCTATCTCGTGTCCTGTGCAGGTCCAGGGGATTGGCTCTGTCTAGAGCATGGCTTTTCTCACTCACAAGTTCTATTGGTGAGTTGGTGAGCACTTCCAACATCTGTTAGATTGGTGCAGCACTACATGGGAAAAATAACATACATTAACAAAATCTACCGAGTGTAGGAGGTTCGATCGGTTAGCCCAATCAATGATATGAAAGGAGTATATTCAATTTTTAGGAGCCTGAATCTTGACAGTGGATTAGCGATGGTAGAAAGCATCTAGTGCAGAGAGCAAAAGTTTGAACATAAAAAATCATGAATAGCAGCAAGATATTGATGATAGATGCAATATGTTTATAAAGATCTAGGAAACAGATTTGGTGTAATATACCTTCTTGATTTTCTGATACTTTTGCCTGTTTTCAGCAATCAATTTCTCCCTCATCTGCGTATGAAATAATACAGATGTTTCAAAGTAATGAAAAAGTTCTGCAAGTGATATGATTGAAACAAGTAATGAAAACTTTGGAGTTCTGAAAAAACGAGATGCCATTATTTTCCAACTCTAGTTTACCTGAACAAGAAGATCCAGCTGCATAGATGGAGGTAAAGAAGCCAATACCGCCGGATCGATATTGCCGCTTGTTACAGGCTGCAGATAATCAAATAATTAGACACAATATAAACCCTGATGATGAAAATATATGGTCCATCAGATTGTCTAGGCGTCAATCGTGGCATGGTTTAGAAATTCAGATTGCCAGTGTTCCACAACTAACGTTAATGTTTAGATAACTGAAATAGTGATATAAATCATCAACATAAACAAAAGATCTGATGCAAAAGGTGAAGAAAATGGTCAATCAATTATCAAAAGGTGACCATTAAATTCTGCAGTCCTCGAACTTTACATATTCACATTGTAAAACCTCAATTTCAAATAACGATTCATGTGCACTTCTTATTCAATAAAATAAGATCTAGGTTGAGTCACAATTTGCTTTATCATGCATATTATGTGATATGATATGGTTGCCATGTGAATGATTGACATATAATGAAACATAACAATTTATTTATAGTAATTCCCAAAAAGGCGCCATTATGTGCATAATCCAAATAAGAATAGCCAATATGACATGTTGTGGAATGAATAATTGTGTTGAATAATAAGGTTTTCCAAGTTGTGATAACTAAGTGTGTTGAGTTAAGCCGTATGATAAATAAATAAACATACAAAAATCATCTCCTCGTCGCCATCGTCATCGTCTTCCTCTCCATGTTGAACATTTCCAGCAGACACCGTTTTCCCGCCATTGAAGTCCTCTTCCTCGGCAGCAAGTGATGCCGCCAACCTAAAAGACATTTTCATTTTAAAAAAAAGGTTGTAATCTAGTCACGTAAAAGGATATATTATTATAGTAAATTAGTAATAGATGTCTTAAAATGAAAATAACAAGAGAAAACACCCACATCTCATCCATAGCTTCCCGAGCAAGTACATGGTCGGTTTTGTTTTCAATATTTCCACCGCTTTGATGAGACTCATCGGGAACCACCTGTTTTCCCTTTAAGTCTTTTTTGTCCTTAGCTTTCGTGGCATTAACACCGTTCTTCATTTCCTGGGCTAATTCTTCAAGCTTTTTAGCCTGGAGCTGCAAGAATTTAAAAGAAAACAAACAATAATAAGAAATAGACATGAAAAGGCAAGGAAAAGGAGGGGAAACTGATACATTGTTTTCAGCGGAAGAGATTTTGGTATGATAGATACGTGGTTGAGGAGGAGCTTCTCAGCGGTCTTTCTGATCTTGGCTTGGGCGTTCTCTCGGTGGCGGCGACGAGCGGCGATGGTGCGGCGCTTGAGGGAGGGGGTGGCGCCGTCAAAGACGAAGACGGGCTTGGTGCGAAGGAAGAGGAGTTTACAGATGCGACGAAAGAATCCCAATATGTGGGCATTTCTAACCATCTCCCCTTTATCGTCTCTCATCGCCTTCATGAACTGAATCATCCATATGCTCGCATCTATTTGCATAGACCGATTTGACTGGTTGATTGATTGATTGATGGGAATTTGGGGAAGAAGAAAGAAAGAAAAAGATGATGAAAATACCAATAGCGAGTTTTTTGCCGGCTAGGGTTTCGACGGAGACGCGCCGACCGACGGGGGAGAGCAGCTCCCACAGGCCTTGAACTCCCATGGTTTCCTTGCCACGACTTTCAGCCCTCTACACTAACCGTTGCCGCCAAGCATATCGTCGCTTCCGCTTGAAACTTGAATGTATACTAATCATGTTCCTTTATGTCGTTGATCAACCCTCGCATAAGAGCACTCCCTGTGAACCATTCAGACCCAATAGGTGCTGAAGCTGTGCCACGTGGGCTTCAGCCCAACCCATGTGGTCTCCTTAAACGGATGGCTGAATGTGGGTTGAACAGTTGCAACATCAGCATCTAACAGCTGGATTATCGAACGTCGTGACAATAAAGATCTGTTAATCTAGGCGTAAATTTTTATCAAATCTGAAGTAGATTAGACGACTGGACAATAACCACCAGCCAGTTCTACTATTGATGCCCCAGACAAGTGTATACTTATACTTATGATATTTTAGCACTAGACAGTTGATGTTGTGGTTGTTGGCTTGATATACACATGAGCTGCCCATGGTTGTTGCGCCAACCCCCCTCCCCTTTGAGTCCTATAAAAGGATACCGAATGCATGGTTATTAGCATATGAAAATTTGGGAATCCAATTGAGCTTCTATTGAAGCATTTGAGAGTTTGTATGAGATCCTATTGGAAGTTCCATAGGATCGTTGTGAGCGATCTTTGAGTGAGCCATTTGTGAGGATTTCTTTGTAGTGATTAAGTGTTTTATTTGAAATCAAGAGAAGTGTTCCCTTGGTCGTTTAGGCGACCTAAATCCTTTTGTTTGCTTTCTCTCTATTTGTTCTTCGTGCTAGAGACTTCGGCAATCTGATTGCTTCCGCTCGGTGCACAACAATTGGTATCAGAGCTTTGGCAACGAAGATATAGACGAAGAAGATGAGCAAAAGTGGCGACGACAATCCTTCTACTTCAATGGCGCAATCTTCAACAACGCGAACTATCGTATCCAGTACGAAGTTCGAAATTGAGAAGTTCGATGGGCGTATCAACTTCGGCATGTGGAGATGCGAAGTACTTGACATCTTGAACCAACTTGGTCAAGATCAAGTACTAGATGAGAGGCCGACTACAACGTCGGATGCGAAGTGGAAGATGATGAACCGGACCGCTTGTGGCACGATCCGGCTCTACTTGATAAAGGAGAAGAAGTACCCTTTCATGGAGGAGACGAACGTGAAAGCGTTATGGGATGCGCTTGGTGAGAAGTACATGAAGACGAACATTCAGAATCGTCTACACCTAAAGAAGAAGCTTTTTGGCCTCAAGATGGATGAAGGAGTTTCAGTTGAAGAACACCTCGACTATTACAACAAACTCCTCACAGATTTGAGGAACATCGACATCAATGTGGAAGATGATGACAAGGCGATGATTCTCCTCAACTCACTGCATAAAGACCATGAGCACATCGTTTCGATCTTAACCTATGGTAAAGAATCTATCACCTTCAATGAAGTTTCTAACGCTCTTACTAGCAATGAATTTAGAAAGAAGGCTGATGAGAAGATAAGGGACCAAGGGTCCGAAGCGCTTACCGTGGTTAGAGGTCGGAGCAATGAAAGAGGTGGAGGCCACAAAGTGAACCATAGATTCGAGACGAGTGACAATAGTAGAGCTCCGCGCACAAACATCGAGAGGGATCAATGTGCCTTTTGCAAGGAAAGAGGACATTGGGAGAGGGAGTGCCCAAAGGCCAATAAGAAGAAGGATGCTACCGCCAACATCGTCAAAAGCGGGGAGGTGGATGAGTGGGTCCTAGTTGGTGCGACGGAAGGGGTAATGAAGGGGGGATGTGTGCTCGACTCGGGTTACTCGTTTCATATGACACCCCACAAAGAGTACTTTACTACTTTTCCATGAAGGTTGTAAGCGTAAATTCATTTTTTGGAGACGATGGAGCATGCACGACGGCGGGCGTTGGCCCGGTCCGCATAAAGATGAGTGATGGTGGCACACTGGACATAGGCGATGTTCATTATGTGCCTGATATGAAGTACAATTTGATATCGCTTGGTTCACTTGAAGCCAAAGGTTGCAAAGTGACTATGGAGGACGGCGCTTTGAAGGTGACACGAGGAGTAGTGATCCTGATTAAGGGGAAGCGTGAAGGCAACCTCTATTACTTGGATGGTACGGTGATGATGAAGACGACGACGAGAGTTCCAGATGAGCGAGCTACCGACACAAGCTCGCACGCACCAAAGACGACGTCATTGGATGATCTTCAGAGAGGTGGTGCTAATAGAGGTGCTGGTTCAAGTCAGTATGGTGGAGATACCTTATCCCCACAACTTGCACAGCGGATGGATTCTATCAAAGTTTGGAGACCAAGGTATGAGAGATGCCAACCTGTAAGAAGGGTCTCGTTTGCTTTCTTTGTCAGGTGTGATGAGTCTCTGACCTTATTCGGTGAGGTGGAGCACAATGACGACCTATGTGGACGAAGGAAAGATTGGTGTGATGAGATGAAATCAACGATGACTGATGAAGCCAAGGATCGGGTGGAGCTACTTGGCACTAATGATTGTTCGATGGACGAGCTTATGACGGTCGATATTGGAGTCAAGTTCGAGTATGGATCGGACTTGTATGTTAATGATATGAGATGACTTTGGTGGTCCCTTCTAGGGCAATGAGGCTCTGCGAAGCCATATGAGCCTTTCGAGGCAAGATGACGGGAACACGAGATGATTCTCACCGAGGATAAGCGTTGATAGTTTTTGCAATTTGGTTGCAAAACCCTTGTACACTTAGACCTTAATAGTTTTTGCAATTTGGTTGCACTGAAATCCATGCTGATGAGTTACATATTATCCAAAACTTTGATTTCTTCAATGAGTTTCCTATTTGATTTTGTGAATGAAAATTTTGGCTGATTTGCGTTAGGTAATCCTTCTCAAATTTACTTAATATCCATGTTTGCCTATCACAGTTTGCTGAAGACACAGCTACATGTACACTTATTGAACATGCAATCCGCAAGGAAGAAGTCACAGGTGATGTATTTCCTGTATCGATAGTAAATTATCATATGTAATCCTTCTTGAATCCATGTGAGCAAGGTAACAAGGGGTGGAAAGAACCAAAGAAATGAATCCAGCGCCGATTCTATCATAATATGATCAGTATATGCTTTTTGTAACTGATTTTGCAATATATGCATCATATTCCCTATCTAATTACATGGCCTTAAAATTCATCGCAGGAAAAGGAAGCAAGAGATATTGAGATCCCAAATATTCAATGGGAAGTGTTTGAGTTGATGATGAGGTGTGTATACGCTCTTAAGTTCACATTCATTATAATCTGGTTCTTAGGGTTGCAGTCACAGGGTTGATTCACATTTTATTCTTTGAGTTGAGCGAGCTGTGTAAAGAGCTATTTTACATGATCAGTTTGTCAAATTTGCAAACTATTTAAGTAGTCTGATATTTTTATCTATTTATTAATTATTATTTGTTGTAAACTTGGCGGCTATGGAGACCATAGCCCTATATTTATAGTGGTAGGGTTACATAATGGGTGGATACCCACTAACGGGTAGGCCCACCAAGAAGCCCGTTTATAACACTTCCCCTTATCCATCCATTGTTGTAAGCCATGGTGAACACTTCAGGGTTCATGAAGCTTGTTTGATCATGGGGTTGGAGATACTTCTGGATCTCTAAGTTTAAGAGTGCTTGCCTCATTAAAACCTTTGCCAAGGAAAACCCAGTGGGAAAAACCTGTGGCTAAGGGAAAAGAGTACAAGTCTCTGTAACTTCCCCTGATCGATGGATAACATCAGTGGTGGATACTTCTGGATCCTGAGTTAATGTGGCTGCCTCGTTAAAACCTTTGACTGTGGAAAACCCAGTGGGAAAAACCAACAGTCAAGGAAAAAGAGTACAGCACTACGTTAACTCCCCCTGATAAGTTCAAGCTTCAGGCTTGTACATCTCTCAGTTGTCTCATCCCAATTCCTAGTACAAGTTTTCTAAAGGTACTGCGAGGCAAAGCTTTAGTGAATAGGTCAGCCAGGTTGTTGCAGGACTGGATCTGCTGGATGTCGATCTGGTTGTCCACTTGCTGTTCATGCGTCCAGAATAGCTTGGGGGAAATGTGCTTCGTCCTGTCACCTTTGATGTAGCCACCCCGTAGTTGAGCGATGCAGGCAGCATTGTCTTCGTACATGGTAGTAGGCCCAAGATCTCCCGTCTTCAGGCCGGTGGTCTTGAGGATGTGGTTGATGACTGATCGAAGCCAGAAGCATTCTCTGCTAGCTTCGTGGATCGCGATGAGCTCAGAGTGGTTGGACGAGGTCGCTGTGGATGTCTGCTTCACGGATCTCCATGAGATGGCCGTCCCACCGTATGTGAATACGAAACCGGTCTGGGACTTTGCGGTATGTGGGTCGGACCTGTATCCCGCATCTGCGTAACCGACCAGGTCGGCGGATACACCTTTCTTGAAGTATAGTCCCATGTCTACAGACCCTTGGAGGTAGCGCAGAAGTTGTTTCACTCCGTTCCAGTGGCGCTTTGAGGGCGCTGAACTGTATCTGGCTAGTAGATTTACTGCGAACGCTATATCGGGACGCGTGCAGTTTGCCAGGTATAGGAGTGCTCCAATTGCACTTAAGTAGGGTACTTCAGGACCCAGTGTTTCCTCCCCCTCTTCCAGCGGTCGGAAGGGGTCTGTTTCAACATCCAATGATCTGACGACCATTGGTGTGCTAAGCGGATGACATTTGTCCATAAGAAAGTTCTTCAGCACTTTCTTTGTATATGTCGATTGGTGTAACAGGATTCCTCCGCTTAAATGTTCAATTTGTAGCCCTAGGCAAAACTTCGTTTTGCCGAGGTCTTTCATCTCAAAAGTCTGTGTGAGACTTTTGGATATCTCATCTATCTCTGCAGGAGATCCGATGATGTTCAAGTCGTCTACGTAGACGGCGATAATTACGAATCCTGTTCCCTTTGCTCGTATGAAGATGCAAGGGCAGACTTCATTTGTTGTGAATCCTTGTTGCACTAGGAATTCACTCAGCCTGTTGTACCACATTCTACCTGACTGTTTGAGACCATACAGTGATCTCTGGAGTTTGACAGAATAGACGTCCCGAGGTCTTTCTGTCATTTTTGTCGGTAGTTTGTATCCGTCTGGGATTTTCATGTAGATGTCCTTATCTATATTTCCGTATAGGTATGCAGTCACAACGTCCATGAGCTGCATATCCAGACCTTCCTTCGTGGATAGGCCTATGATGAAACGGAAGGTGATCGCGTCCATGACCGGAGAATAGGTATCGTCATAGTCTATTCCTGGTCGTTGGGAAAAACCTTGTGCAACAAGGCGCGCTTTATAGCGCACGATCTCATTATTCTCGTTTCTTTTTCTCACGAATACCCATTTATATCCCACAGGTTTAACACCTTTTGGTGTTAGGACTACAGGTCCAAAGACTTGGCGCTTCGAGAGTGAGTCCAGCTCTACTCCTATTGCCTCGTTCCACTTTGGCCAATCCTCTCTGCGTTTACATTCTGCTAGAGAGCGTGGATCGGTCTCATCGTCGTATTCAGTGACGTGAGTGGCAATAATGAGCGCGAAGTTATCATCGATGATTGTGCTTTTTCTGTCCAGTACCTCCCCGGTACGTACATAGTTTAATGAAATTTCTCCTATATTTTCCTCTTCAGGGGTTGTTAGGAGTGGAGAGGTAGCTGGGCTGAGCTCAGCATCCTGTGGTGGTATCGTTATTGTTGCTCCAGGATTTTTCCTCTTTCGAGGATTCTTATCTTTGGAGCCTGGGGGTCGTCCTCTTTTTTGTTGAGGTACGGCCGCTTCTGCTGCAGGTGGATTGCATCCATCTTTGGGTATGTCAATCCTAGCTGGCGTATTTGCAGCAGGGACGTGTGATCTGACAATCTTCTGGTTGTCAGTGAATTTATCCGGTAAAATGTGAACTGTGTTCTGAATTTGAAGGATCTTCAGGATCTCTTCTTCACATTGATTTGTGCGCGGATCAAAATGGGATAAGGTCTTTGTGTCCCATGTAATGGTCTTTGAAGCTTCTGGCTTCTGTGTGTTAATGCCTAGTTTTGGAAAAATGCTTTCATCAAACTCACAATCTGCTAGACGCGCTTTAAAGGCGTCCCCTGTAAGGGGTTCGAGGTATCTAATGATCGATGGTGAGTCGAAACCAATATAGATACCAAGACGCCGTTGAGGACCCATCTTGGTCCTCTGCGGTGGTGCTATGGGGACATAGACAGCACATCCGAATATCCTCAAGTGAGAGATATCGGGCGGGTTCCCATATGCAAGTTGCATCGGAGAATAAGATTGACTACCTGACGGTCGTAATCTTATCAGCGATGCAGCGTGCAGTATGGCATGTCCCCATGCACATACCGGCAACTGGCATTGCATTAACAATGGTCTAGCGATCCATTGTAGTCTCTTTATGAGAGATTCAGCCAACCTGTTCTGGGTGTGAACATGAGCTACAGGATGTTCAACTTCTATGCCGGTTGCTTGGCAGTAGTCTAGGAAGACTTGTGAGGTGAATTCCCCAGCATTGTCCAGACGCAATTTCTTGATCTGGTTGTCTGGGAAATGTGCCCGCAATTTTATAATTTGTGCAAGTAGCTTTGCAAAGGCTACATTGCGGGTGGACAAGAGGCACACATATGACCATTTTGAAGATGCGTCGATTAGTACCATGTAGTACCTGAATGGTCCACTTGCGGGGTGAATAGGCCCGCAAATGTCACCATGTATTCTCTCTAGGAAGCTTGGAGACTCAGAGTCCACCTTCAGGGTGGATGGTCTCGTAATCAATTTCCCTTTGTAACAAGGGGGACAAGGATTTGCACCCTTCCGAAGTAGCGTCAGGCTTTTCGGATTAATTCCACGGGATTGGGATATGATGCGACGCATCATATTCCTTCCAGGGTGTCCTAGTCTATCGTGCCAGAGTTTGAATTCTGGTTGATTTTGGCACTTCTGGTGCTCCAAAGTGTTTGCTTCCATTGCTCTGATCCTTGTGTGGTAGAGACCCGACGGGAGTCCCTCGAAACGTTCGACGGTGTTTTTAGCACCGTTTTTATGGAACGTTACATCAAGGTATTCACTGTTTCCTTTGCTCACCGTTTCTAGGTGGTATCCGTTTAAGCGGATATCTTTAAAGCTCAACAGGTTCCTATGTGAGCTAGGGGAGAGAAGGGCATCTTTTATGAGTAGTTTTGTACTATTGGGGAGCATAAAATGTGCTTCCCCTGATCCTTCAATGATACTTGATGGACCGGAAATCGTATTTACGGTGCCATCGTATTTATTAATGCTTTGAAAAAAGCAGATGTCTTGGAGGATCGTGTGCGTAGAGGCACTGTCCACTAGGCATTTAAAGTCCATCTATTTTGAAGAAAAGTCGCAGTATAAGGAAAAAAAAACACAAAGGTATATACTACGAAAATTAAATTGATGTCTGAAAAAGTACTTAAAACATGCCAGAGATAAGCAGATAAATTGTTTCTCAAAAGGAAAAACTACAATGCATATAAAGTAGATAAATGTCCTCAGTCGAGCAGGTCATCGTTGGAGAAGTCCTCGGCGATGAACCTGATTGGTGCCAGGTTTTCTTGAACCGCCAGGTTTGTCTCAGCTTGCTTCTGGCTTGCTTTGTACAACTCCTGAAGGTGGCGTGGAGTACGACAATTTCTGGACCAGTGTCCAGTCATGCCACACCTGTGGCATTTATCTTCCCAGTCCTTTCTGGGGGCAGAAGTCTGGCCGTCGTCTTTTCTCTTCCACACATTTTTCTTCTTCCCCTCTTGGTTGTTTCTTGGAGGGGGTCCTCGAGCCTGCTTCTTCATGGTCTTGCCCTTCTGGGGTTTGCCTTTGAAGTTGCCCCTTTTCTTCTGGAAGGAGCTGTGGTGCGCTTCAGGCGCAGGAGCAGTGCCGGTAGGGCGTGAGTTGTGGGTGGCCAGAAGGAGGTCACGATTCTGCTCTGCCATCAGAAGGCATGAGAGAAGCTCAGAGTATTTTGTGAACTTTCGTTCACGATACTGTTGCATCAGTATGACATCCTTCTCATGGAAGGATGTATACGTCTTCTCTAACATGCGTTCCTCCGTCACCTTTTCACCACACAACTTCAGGCGTGAGGTGATGCTAAAGAGTGCCGAGTTGTACTCGGCAATAGACTTGAAGTCTTGGAGACGGAGGTTCTCCCATTCATATCGCGCTCTAGGTAGGATAACATCCCTTTGATGTTTATACCTGTCCTCGAGGGCGGTCCACAACTCATACGAGTCCTCCACCGTTAGGTACTCGGCCTTCAGGGTCCGATCGATATGGCGTCTGATATAGATAATTGCTTTCGCTTTATCTATGTCAGAAACCTTATCGCCTAAGGCGATGGCGTGACTCAATCCCTGTGCTCGCAGATGGAATTTTATATCCAGCTGCCAGCTTAAGTAATTCTTTCCTGAAGCATCCAAAACGTCGAAATCGACGCTCGCAATTTTGGCCATTTATTACTCTAGCATGTAAAAAGATAGCATTAATTAGATATTTTGCGCAAAAATAAATAATCAATCACATCAGACATAAATATTTGCTGCGTGGATCGGCTAATCACCATAAATAATTACAGTCCATTACAGTCCCAAAAAGAAAGAAAGTACAACTCGGGAACCCCCGTGGGGCCCCTATTCTTCTGGAATAGTCCTTCATCTTCTTGAAGCGTCCGCCGGGCTTGTAATTTTACAAAATTATCCTCACTACATTTTTCTCTCAAAAGGAAAATAATGCATGAAGAATAAAAATGGTGATAAACTAGCCGATCCAAAACCACAGCAAATATTAACCATTCATCGCAGGCAGTTATAATGCAGCAGGCATTATCACAGGCAGTTTATACATCGCAGGCAATTTATTTATTCATCACAGGCAGTTTATAATGGAAAATGAAATCTACCGTTTAAAAATTATTGGACCACTAGGCAACGTCATGCACCGTTAGGTTAGTTGACTAACGGCAGAGCGGTCGCAGGATCTTCTTAATTTTTAAACGTTTTTTAAAGAAAATCATAAATCCAAATATAATTTGCGATGAGTAAAAATCACATGCATTTTGGTCCAGATTTTAACGAGAAAAAAAATCGCAATAAATCTGAAAAATTTTGAAAATTCGAAAAAAAAATTTCTGGGTCAGAAACCCTAGTTAGGGTTTTGGGGTACTCACGCCGGGCCCGTACCCGCTACTGGCGGGCGGGCCCGTTTGCCGCAGCAGGCGGCGGGGAGGGGGGGGGGCCCGCCGCGGCAGGCGGCGGGGGTTGCCCGCCGCTGCAGGCGGCGGGGAGCCCCCGCCTGCGGCGGCGGGGGTTGCCCGCTGCCCGCCGCTGCAGGCGGCGGGGAGCCCCCGCCTGCGGCGGCGGGGGTTGCCCCCGTCGCTGCAGGCGGCGGGGGTTGCCCCCGCCTGCGGCGGCGGGGGTTGCCCCCGTCGCTGCAGGCGGCGGGGGTTGCCCCCGCCTGCGGCGGCGGGGGTTGCCCCCGCCGCTGGCGACGGGGGTGCCCCGCCGCTGCAGGCGGCGGGGTTGCCCCCGCCGTTGGCGACGGGGGTGCCCCGCCGCTGCAGGCGGCGGGGTTGCCCCCGCCGTTGGCGGCGGGGGTGCCCCGCCGTTGGCGGCGGGGTTGCCCCGCCGCAGCAGGCGGCGGGGTTGCCCCCGCCGATGGCGGCAGGGGGTTGCCCCGCCGCAGCAGGCGGCGGGGGGGGGGCCCCCGCCTGCCGCGGCGGGGGTTGCCCCCGCCGGTGGCGGCGGGGGTGCCCCGCCGCTGCAGGCGGCGGGGAGCCCCCGCCTGCCGCGGCGGGGGTTGCCCCCGCCGGCGGCGGCGGGGGATGCCCGCCGCTGCAGGCGGCGGGGAAATCCCCGCCTGTAGTGGCGGGGGGGTTCCCGCCGCCGCAGCGACGGCGGGAAGGCCCCCGCCGCTGCCGGCGACGGGGGGGAGCGTCGGTGAACCCTATTTCGGGTTTGGGTGATTTTTGGGGAAAAACAACGGGTAAAAATCCGATTTTTAGTGGAAAAAACCCAATTTTTTCTTCCAAAAATACGTTTTTTAATTGAAAAAGGGTGATTTTTAGCGATAAAAACGGTGTTTTTAATCGATTGAGCCAAAAAGAATTAAATCACCACATATGCGCATATACAAAATTTAGATCTAGAGAGAAAGTTACCTCTAGATCCTACCCGCCGGATCTAGCGACGTTCGGTGAAGGAAGCCCGTTCGCGTCGCGTCCGTTCGTCGCGTCCGTCCGTCGGCAGGGGTTCGGCTTAGCTTTGAGCGTGCTGATAACGTGTTGTAAACTTGGCGGCTATGGAGACCATAGCCCTATATTTATAGTGGTAGGGTTACATAATGGGTGGATACCCACTAACGGGTAGGCCCACCAAGAAGCCCGTTTATAACATTATTGATTTTATTACTAGCTTTGCCATGACTGGATTCGACATATGTAACGGTTAAATCTCCAACTTATTGTTATTACACATTAGCAAGTGAAAGTGTATCCTTGTGTTAAAATGATGGAATGTGTTATTATCCTTAAATGTTGCTATGCCTATATATATGCTTATATTCTTGTCTGGAACTATTGCTGAATGTATTTTTTAGCTCTTGTTTGAACTCCAAACTTTTATTCAAGCCAACTTTATTTTTGATGATGTAAATGGTGACATTTTGGATTTACATTATACCTTTTATGCTGTCATCAGGTACATATACACAGGGTCAGTTGATGTAACTACAGCGATTGCACAAGATCTTCTTAGAGCTGCTGATCAGTATCTTCTAGAAGGTCTGAAGCGTTTATGCCAATATGCAATTGCTCAGGTGGATGAAGTAGTTTGCTCTTTTGAATTATGGGCGAGGATTGAATTTAGTTATCCCAGTTCCTGAAAATTGTCCTTTTATTTCTGTTCAGGATGTTAACCTGGAAAACATCTCCAGCATGTATGAATTATCAGAAGCCTATCATGCAATATCTCTGAGGCACACCTGTGTACTATTTATCTTGGAGCAATTTGACAAGATAAACACCAAACCAGGGTATCCTTCCATTCATTTCATACATCAACACATATCTCTGTTAGGTTGTGGTTGGTTTGAGAGAAGGAAAGAAATCGAGAGAAAATTAATTTCCATTGTTTGATTTAAAAGAAAAGTTATAAGAAAAAGAAAATGAAGGAAAGTAGATGAAAATAAAAGTTAAAATTTTTCTTTTGGTTTTTTTCTCATGACCCAATGAATATTGAGCAGAACCAGTTTCTCTCACATACTGACATACTCAACCAACAATAAAATTTATGCATGTTCAGATATTTCAAATATCTTTAAGTAATTCATGAACTATGTGTTTTTTGGCAAACGGAATCAATTAACCATTTAAAATAATTTGCAAAGTATTCACGAATTATTCACAAAAGTATCAAATAATTCATAAATTGTTTAAGAACGAATTATTCGTGAATCATGATGAATTCATCTATTTGCGGGGAAGCGAATCACTCGTTACAATTTGCAAATTATTTGCCAATTTTGGGAATTATTTGGAACAGCAAACGAGTTTTTGATTTAAAAAACTTACCTTACTATGAGGCCAGAAGGATTTGAAGCCGCACCATCTGCTTGAAAGCCAAACAAACCAATGGACTTCTAGATTTTATTGATATATTTTATAAATATTTTTAAATAACTAAGTTACAATAATATTATCACTTCATGTCAAGTCAAACTATTATCAAAATTTATGAACATGCATATTATTCGTGAATTAAAGTCTAGAAATAATTTAGCAAAAATGCCTTTCAAAATTTTAATTTTCGATGAGAAACTATATAAGAGATGACTTTTTTACAGTTATCTTTATGACTTTATTCGCAATTTATTTCAGTAATCAAACATGAAATAGAATCTCATTTCACTTTTTCTTTTTTCTTTTTTCTTTTTCCATTTTCTTTTTCTTTCTTACACTATTCATCAAACCAAACACAACCTAGATGTCAGACATTGTGGTGTGTCACTTTAATGACTATACTCTTTCCCTTTCACTCTGCAGAACAGAAGAAAGCACAAAGATTTTATGTCATGCACTTAGATAATGCATCTAAATCGATAAACATCATTAAATTTACATTCCAATGTTTAATAGGAAATCTTTACTGCATAATGTCATTGCCTGTACTTTATGCCGAAAGTTCTATTAAATACAGAATGCTTAGTACAACCCTTGGAGCAATTCGACCAAACCAGGGTATCCTCCCATTCATTTCATCCATCAGCACATTTCTATCTAAATGTCAGACATTGTGGTTGTGGTGTATCATGTTAATAACCGCACTCGTTCCCTCTCGCTCTAGAAAACAGACCAAAGCACAAAGATTTTATGCCATGCACAGTAGGTAATGCATCTAAAATCGATGAACATCATTAAACAAGTTAGACGCGGTGGCCTTCGGTGCGGAACAACAAATTAACGTAAAATATTTCGCCTTCGGCGTCCGTGCCGAACTTCGCCTTCACACGGAACAACAAATTCGGCGCGGTGGCCGTCGGCGCGAAACAACAAATTCGGCACGGTGGCCTTCAGCGCGGAACAACAAATTAGCGTAAAAAAATTAGCGGGAAACAACAAATTCGACGTAGAACAACAAATTCGGCGCAGGACCTTCGACGCGGAACAACAAATTAGCGTAAAAAAATTTAGCGGACGCCGAAGGCGCCGAACCTTCTTATCTTGTTAACTCATGCGTCGAGTAGACGGTGGGCCCCGCGTCGAGGGAGAGATCATTCAATCTGCAGCAGCATTCGATCTGCAGCATTACGTGCTAGTTAAAAATTTTCTCACAAATGCATTAATTGTGTGCACTCTACTATTCCCAAGAAATTTTCATTCCCGAGAAACTTTAATTTCCCTAGAAATGTTTTTCCCTCCAAAACTTTCCACAAAATCTCATCTCAACCATTCATTTCTCAAGATTAAATCCAATCCGTCTTTCTATCTACATGTTTGTCGTAGTCAGCCATAGGATTCAAAAACAGTTGTCAAATGTAATATAGATTTACATTCAGATGTTCAATAGGAAATCGTTAATTTAATGCTGCCACCTGTACTTAACGCTGAAAGTCTTTAAGTTTGAATTCAAAATTTTAGCAGAATGCTTAGAAACAAAAAACAAAAACAAAAACAAAAACAAAACAAAAAAAACCAAAGAAACGTGTGCACGCACGCATAACCAACCCCCACCACTTAATAGTGTTGCAGCTTGCTTGTGCCATGGACAGAAGTCATGACTAATTCCCTTCCATGCAAATATAACTATTGGATTATCAAAGTTTATAGTCCAGTCTTGTTAGCATGAACAATCAAATAAAATCACATAATAAAAATTAGGAATTTTCAATTGTCTACATATTGATATCAATAAGATGTGGTCAAGAATTTTGCATGTCTCATGAGCTCTGCATAGGTGAGGTTGAATGATCCAGAGCATGGCTGCTTATGCATCATTCATTCACCAATATTTCTCTAGTAAATTATATCTGGTTAAATCTCTTGTTGTAGTCTTCCTTCAAATATTGAATTTCTTCCATGATGGCTTATTGTGCAGGCATTCACTTCTGATCCGGCGTACTATCCCAGAGATTCGCAATTACTTTTCTAAAGCTCTTCGACCTAACCAAATGAATTCTTGTATGTAACTGACCATTTTCAATGGCATACAACTAACACAAGTTGCTGGGATCTGTACAGTGTGTGGCCGTTTCTGGCATCGAACGGCTGTTCCTTTTATATTTTGAAACATGTGTGGGGCTGGAGATGATCTGGGTTGGGGATATAAAATCAGCTTTCTGAACTATGATCGTTTTTAGTTGTGGATATAATATGTCAGCTCTAGAATTTGGTGCTTATTTTGTCCACTGTTTTAGAGTTCTGATGGTGGCACATGTTCTACCAAATCACGGAGGAATTGGATGCTTTAGGTAAACAAATCATTATTGTCATCTCCATTGCGCTACTTGGGATGTAGTTGTATTTATCGAATTCTTGAGGAGCTGTAAAGCAGCGGATGGTGGTATAAATACTAAAAAACATGTTGAGAATTCTGCATCTTATGTCATGCAAATTTGTTTTTCCCTCCTTAATTTGTAGCAGATTATCCTGGGATTGTCATGAGCTTAAACCGTGCTCGGCAATGAGTTATGGTCTTTGTAACGCAATCATGGTAAAGCCATTTGGTGTTCAGAATCGTTTTAAGTTTGGGATGAGTGGGTTGCGGCTATACAGTCGCACTTTCTTCTATTGAGATTTGATCAAGAAAGTCCATGTCTTTTTTGCTGTGTGGTGCAACTGTTCCACCGTATACACATTCCTTTGGGGCTTTAGGTCGTGCGGGTACATTAACAAACCTCAAAAGATGCCCTAATGATGCAGTCTGACAAATTAGGATGCATATCACTGCCCTAACGATGCTGTCTGTACTCATCCCGGAGCTAATTCGAGTTTCAACATAAATGAAACACACATCCGCTAATTAATTAGTAACGTCTGACAGTGAATGAAGCTGTAATTGTTCCTCCCACTCCAGGTGCCCCCAGTCGTTTATTAGTGCAAGTGCCTTTGGTTGTGTCCCACACCAGATCGATGAATGTTGTGACACCAATAAATGTTGTGATACTAATCTCAGTTTTACTATGTATTCTGGTTTTCAAACAAATCGTCCACACTGCTCAAGCATAAAAGAGAAGAAAAGAATCAAATTACAAGTCCAAAATAGGCTTTCAAAAATGAACAAGTCTTTAGCTCAAATTGCTACTCTACAAACACGCATTTGTATTCCCTCTATTGCTCATTCGAGCATGCAACTCAACCACGTCAATGAAGCACCCTATTATCAACACGATATTTCCCTATATACATGTGCATGTTCCCACCTACGCCCATTGTGACCAGAAATGGCAAAAGAAAGGTGCAGCACATGTTACCGGAGACAAAATGTTTCTCCTTTGGCCCCCCAAGCCAGAAGTCAAATCAAAGCCAACAGACCATGCTATTCTCGGGGAGAGTACCCAAATTCAGGTTTCAAATCAAGTTTTCTCTTCAGATGAGACCTATCGGCACTGCACAAAAAAAAAGAGAAGTGCTAAATACACCCCTATGCATAGGGGTGTAGATAATGATTGGAGGCTTAAAAAAGAAATTATACCACATCATAGCATCACCTCATAGCCCCTCTGGCTTTCTATTTTTCTTTTTTGTCCACTAATAATTACATGCACCCCTATGTTAGGGGTGCATGTAGTCTTCCTCAAAAAAAATCTTCAGCATATACTTAGTTCGAGCTTGATATTAGTGACAGCGCACCATATGTGCCCACATTGTGGGACATGATAACATTCGGGTCTTGGGTTTTGGTGCATTGCATAAGAATATGATTCCTTTAAATCAAATATTACTCTACATTTCCTGAGTCCTTGTAGAGAACAAACTTTTTAAGAGGTATATGATAACATTTGGGTCTTGGGTTTTTGTGCATTGCATAAGAATATGACTCCTTTTTTTGATACATCGGAAAAAGAAATACAAAAGATCAGAGGGTGAACCCTCGAGAATAACAAATCTCTCTTACATCCATACTAAATAACTGAGATAAAGATGCAAGAGGCCATTCCCAAACCCGTAATTCATCATCCAATTGACATCCCAAGTTAGCTAGGGAGTCCGCACAGAAATTTACCTCCTGGTAGATTTGTTGGAATGTACAAAGACGAAATCTTGTTACTAGTTGCCGAATATCCAGTATTAGATTCATCTGAGAATGTGAGTAGACATCAGTCGACGCCAGAAGCCAGAAGCAGAAGAGCATCCTGAGAATCTGATTCACATGAAATATCCTGGAATCCCCGATGCCAAGCAACCTCAAGACCCCTTTGAAATCACAATGCACAAGTAACAATCTGGTCCTTGACGACTAACTAAAGGAAGAACAGCCACCTAGCAGGTAAAGGTAATTTCCATAACCAATCCGAGTGACCCTTCATACCCCTGTTGTACTTCGCCAGCAACTACAGATAATTATCTGATTGAGTAGTAAATATCCCATTCGACGTGCGATAACATATATACCGATCAACCTGGGATGTAAATCTGGGAAGGGGATACGACAAAATTTGTTATGACACATTCTCAAGAACTGATGTAAATAGTTTCCTCATCTCCTATGTACCATCCTGAATAAAGTTGCAGACTAAAAGCTGGGAAGAATCCACCATAGATGGAGGAGAAATGGTAGATAGAAGTGACTGGCCCCACCAGTTATCTCTCCAGAAATAAGTAGTAGTCCCATCACCAATCATCATCACCAGTCCTTCAGATAAATTCTGCAATACCTGGACCGAACCTTCCATGAATAAGACCAATTAGAAGGGATGGAATCCAACTTCGAAACATAAGAGACAAAATCCTCAGGAAGTTTATATTTCGACTTCAAAAGCTAAACCCAAATAGCACGAGGTTCCGTCAAGAACCTCCAAGATAACCGCTGCAAGAGCACATTATTATGAAACTTCATAGATCGAATACCAAGGCCACCGACCTTCTAAGGTGTACACACCTTCCAATTCACAAGACGAAGTTTCTTCGTCCTTACACTCCCACCCAAAGGAATGTTCTGTTTAGCCTATCAATCTTCTTCAGCGTATGCTTCGGTAAGTGGGTAGTACGCATAACATACGTCAGCATGGCAAAGGTCACTAAAGTAGTACGGCCGCCCAAACAATAGTTTAGATTTCCATCCCGAGAGTTTAGAACCGATCTTCTCCACCACCTCTCTATGTGTCTTTCGAAACTCTGCCATGAATAAGAGGCACTCCCAAATACTTGTTCAAGTCTGTCAATGACTGGACGCCTAATGTAGAACATAGGTTTAAAGCATGTCGACGTCCTACCGCTGGGAAAACATAACATCTTGATTTATCCAAGCTAACTTTAGCATCAGAAGAAGCACGAAATGTCCAAGATTTCTGTGACCCGACGAGCTTGCTGGAAATTGGCCGCCCCAAACAAGAAGAGGTTGTCTGCAAATAGCGAGTTATCGTAGGACTACCCTTTCCAATCACAATCAGTGTCCATAACTTGTCCAAAACCGCTTCATTAATAAGCAAACTTAATCTCTCCATACACATCACAAACAAATATGGGAAAAGAGAATCACCTTGTCGTAAACCACTCTCTGGAAAGAACCATTCCAAAATCTTCCCATTCAACAACATTGAAAGCTAGGCTAAGGAGACACAAAACATAATGAGCTTGATCTATGACGTGAGAAAGCCAAAAAAGAACAAGCATCTCCTCCAAGAAATCCCATCTCACTCTGTTATACGCTTTTCTCCAAATCAATCTTCAATGCAAAGAAACCCTTTCTGTACTTCAATTTCTTGATCGTATGAATCGGCTCCTAAGCAATCAAAATATTATCCGACGCATGCCTCACAGGGAGAAAGCTGGGCTGAGACATAAAACATCATGAGCTTGATCCATGATGTGGGAAAGCCAAAAAGAAGCAGTGTCTCGTCCAAGAAATCCCATCTCACTCTGTCATACGCTTTCTTCAGATCAATCTTCAATGCAAAGAAACACTTTCTGTACTTCGATTTTTTGATCGTATAAATCAGCCCCCGAGCAATCAAAATATTATCTGACACATGCCTCACATGGAGAAAGCTAGCAAGTAAAGGTCCAATTAGATCATGAAGAAAAGGTCGAAGTATGTTGACCAGCACCTTTGTGACCAGTTTGTAAGAAACACAACACAAGCTAATGGGACGGAATTGCTTCATCATTGCAGGCAGTGGGTTCTTTGAAATAAGAACTAGCAAGATTTTTCAAATTCTATAGGCTTTACGTAAGACTACAAAGCTGATTCTCACTGCACACAATCTCTATTCTGATCAAATCTTTAATTGTTAAAATTCTAAAAATTTCTATTTAATTTTGTTCAGATTTTTTGATATAACTAATGTTAATAATTTTGCAGTCCCGATCTGTGTTGCATTAACACACTTAGGGTTGCATTTTGTCATATAGATTTAGCCACTAAGATTTTATTATTTGCATAATTAGTGCATGCATCTAATTAGTGTAAGAATCTTGCATTTGCATTCATGTGATTAATTGACATTGCATGTTACTACATGGTGGCAAAATCATAGGATTAGAAATGCATGATAATGCAATTCAAAGACTAAAAAATCAACTTCAAAAATGTACCTAAAACTAAAAGTTGATACAAATCGAACACAAGATTGTCAAAAAGCTCTATAGAATAAGTTGACTAAAGAATAAAATTTTGAAGATGAAGCATAAAGTATGTTTGTTGATGAACCTAGAATCATCAGAAATGAAAATAATCGAAATAATAGGAGATAAGATGAGAATTTTAAGGATGTTTTGGGTAAGATAACATTACACATTGGCTTAATATAAATGCTCCTAATGTTAATGAAGCTTATAATCCTCAAACCTCTCAGATTGGCTAGCAGAGATGTAGTATTTATTCGAATGATACCAATATCAAAAGAGTAAAAGTTCCGCTTTGCTGGATGAAACCTATAACGTCAAAATTTTGGACATCCATATAGAGACATCGGGAGAGAGCAACTGAGACTTATACAGACTTAGTACGAAATTAAAATTAAGCTTAAAAATATTTATATCATACATATAGAGATCGGCTAATAGAAAAATTAAACGACATACATCAAAAAGCATGACCATGGAAGAGTACATGACTAAGTGCAACGACATATTTATTACAGTGAACTGTAAGAAGATCCCCGATATACTTACTAGATTTCGTTTTGCGAGAGTAAACATTAGGCATGAGATGCTCCACACACATTGTACATAAGGTTCAACCTAGCTTTAAATTTAGAATACATGAGAACCCCATTGAATCTATGCGAACCCCACTGATAGAAAGCCTACTTTAAAACCAGGGAGCAATTTAAGCAGCCAAAGGATAACATGACTAAATCTAAAACTAATACCACTAAAGAGATAATTTGAACGATTAAGGTTGAAGAATCATTACAACAAAAACTTAAATGGGTTCTCAATGTTTCAAATGTCATTCTTTGGTCATTTTTCTAGTCAATGCATTAATAAAAGCCTATGTGTGGGAGAGATTAATAATGAGCATGAATTAGTTAAAGAAGAATACATTCCATCTGAGGAGACCGATGAAGCAGATAATGATATAGAGGAATCATGTGCCCGTTTACAAGTCATTAGGTGTCTGATTACCACACCTAAGAGCGAGGATAATTTGCAAGAACCAATGTTTTTAACTCCATTAAAATTAGAGACATATATTTCAAAATGAAGATTGATGGATGCAGTTGTACTAATTTAGTCATTAAATTAGCTAGTGAGAAGATGAGACTGTGAGACTAAAAGCTAAATCTCATTCACAAACTTATAGTATTACATGGCTTGATGATAACTCATATTCTGTCAGCCAACATCGTCAAATGCATATCCAGTTTCCAGGCTATCGTGATAGAGTGATATCGTACCTACGGATATTACACATTTTGGTAATTAGACATTGGATATATGGCTTAAAAGCATACACTCTGGGAGAATCAACACATACACATTTATATTTGGAGGAAACAAAATTGTGTTGGCCCTTAATAGACCCAAGAGCATAATTGAAAGTCAAATTAATGGTTAATTCGTAAAAAACCACTAACTTAAATACATCATCATGTGAATCCCAATTCCTTACATTTAGGATTTAATCGCATTCCTGGTGTATTTCATGAGCATTTTACATATGATTTGAGTTCTTTGCATCTTGATACTAATGAAATTCTTACAATTAACAATAACACTCACAAGCCAGCATCATAATCAAAAAGAAATTTGTAGAAATTTATAGGTATGAATGATGAGATGATTAGTTTATCCGAATAGGTTTGTCCTAGAACTAATGAGGCTTTGCATGCACCATACATATTCTCGACAAGCTTGACTAAGTAGTGATCCTGATGTGACCAAGTCGAGTATTTTACAGGAGCTTGAAAACAAACATTCGTCTGCATCATTCATTATTCGTTCTTCACTTGTGCCACCATGGAGCTGATTGTGATTTCTACCAGATTATGCTATTTCAATCGCCATTCATCAGGTGATGAAATTCTTAAGCCATAGAGAATCATGCAGATTCATACAGTTTGTAATTGTGATAGAGTCATTTATTTTATTTTATTTTAGATTTTACATTTGAGATAGAAATAGAGTTTGAGTCTTTTACTTCTAGTTACTCCAAGTCTTTTAGTATTTTATTTAGAATAAAGTATGAGTTATTTTGAGTCATTTTGAGTCATTTTGAGTCATTTGTTTATTTTAGCTCTTTTAGTTATTTAGAGTTTTTATTCCATATTGGATGTAGATTTTAAAAGCCAAGTTGTAAGCTATGTAAAGGCCACAAACTTATTTATTTTACAAACTTATTTATTTTATATAGATTAATGAATGAAGAATAGAAATCTTCATGTGAAATTTCAATTTCTCCCTAAAAATCAAATCTTTTGCATTGGTGCGTAAGATAGGCTTGGTCACCATAGTTAGAGGTTCAAAAAATCTCTGTGTAAGGCGTGCAAGTCGGTGATCAGTAGATTTTCGGTGTGGAGGCCCGAAAAGTTATCAAATTCCCAATTTTTTTCTTCCCAGGTCCCCACCACATCCATTATCGCTTCCGTCATATGTCAGTTGATATCCCGTTAGAATTGTAATCTTTCCCGCCTCTAAGTCACTACTTTTCACATGTGAACCCTTTACCACGAGAAAGTTCATAGATGATTATGAGACAATAAAACGAAAAAGAACCACTAATAAGGCCGGTTTTAGGTTTCCAAAGAACTGACCACAAGGGGAATGAATCAATATTCTCATTTCGTTAGTTGTTTGGTCGAGGAAATGGTGCAAAAGAAATGAAATTACATATAGTTATGTACCAAACCTATGAATTAAAATATACTCCTATTAAGGTAATAAATGAAAAAAACAGAAGAAAAAACTTCTCTTCTCGGCCCTAATTTCCTTTCTTTAACTTTTAGGGAAAACCCCCCAAGGGCCCAACGTTTGACTTTTGAGGCAAATAGACACAAACATACTTAAGAAACAATATGGAATTAAAAGAATATTAACTTCATTAGGTAATAAAATTTAGTATTACCTATTAAGTGTTGGCCTAGGAGGTGGTCGTGAGCCATGAAAAGCGTCCAAGTCTATTGACATTGGCATATTTCCACTCGGACCAGTAGCCTCACAGACGTGTCTTGTGCCCACCTGTTCAAGTTCACGTGCATTTCCATCAAATCCACCAGGGTGAGGTGTCACCCTTCTCAATTTTCGGGGTGGAGACAAGACAAGAGGACCATCTTGTGAAGCAATGTCCAATAAACTGGGATTTACTGAATCCCCCGTCCGATGTGGCCTTGGAAGCTTTTCTGGTATTGTTGATAGAGGTTGGGATGAAAAATACTTGGTTGAGAGAACAAATTGAAATATCAAAAAAGCTATTTCATTCCAACTATAGCAAGAAAGCTGTTGCTTGATGCAAACCTATGCTCGAGGGCCTGTGGAGCAGAGATCCTCGCTTTAGGATCATAGGTTAACATCCTTGATAAAAGATCTAAAGCATCGTCACTTGCGGTAAATAGGGAGCGTAATGGAGGTGCAGGAACATGCTGGTATTCAACATAATCTGGAAGATAAATCAAGTCAGGCCACTGAGATGGCTTTGGAGTGCCAAATGCTGCAAATATCTTTCCTAGTTGATCAATATCACTTGTACCCTGCGAAACAAATATTGATCTTTCTCATTAGGAGACTGTTGTGTACAATCTAAAAGCTTGCATCCTCTTGCCTACTTCAGATCGAAAGAGCTTTTCCTTTTCACACAGTATGCAGTCTGGATCCATCCATACAATTATTGAAATGTATTAACATCATGCATGCTACTCCATAACCATGTAATTTAAAGGGATAATAAAGGACAAGTTAAAAGGTGCAATTTGATATTCTTAGCATCAGAACAATTTACCTACCAAGGTTTTAAAATAGAAAACACAGGAAATTTTTGCACCAAGTACTCAACAGTCGGGTAACATGTGCAAAAAGATAAAACAACACACATCCTGTAGAGAACTCTACTAAGGATCATTTCTGAGAAGCAAAAAAAAATTGAGGAAATTTGAGGAGCTGCTTTCTATACAACAGGATAATGTTTTTTAAACTAATATTAGATCTTTTGGGGGATGCTTTTGCACATGCAATGGAAAACTGTACAGAAATTATGCATGTTGGGTATGTCTTTATCTGTCATTAGAAGTTGGAAAGATGCATAACTAAACTTTGTAACCATTGTACAGTTAATTAAATGCATGCCATTTTCCAACAAGGTTAAATTAAACAGAAAAGGGTAAAAAAGAAATAAAAAAGACAGAAAGAGAGATTTGCGACATAATTAAATTGAAATCGGATACCCTTTAGCTTTGCATTAAATAGTTAATCATTATACTGCCAATTCACTTACATTCTTCCTATATCATGGCTTGCTAAAGCAATATTACCCGTCACACTTAAACAAACCTATTACCCAAACATTGTTCCCAATTAGGATCAAATGTTCGATAGCATCCTCAAAAGACTGGGGCATCCAACCACTACATTTCTTCATACAACCAAAACTCTAGCATCTCAATGTGCACGTGGGCATCCAACCACTACCTTTCTCCATGCAATCACGTCCATGTCAGTGTTAACAGTTGAAAATAACCACCATGCTTTTAATAGGCATTTCATTTCCTACTCCACAAGATGATATTCAGATCAAGTGACTATAATCAAACTCTCGTTCACAGTGTATCCCCTGAAATAAAAAAGAAAGAAGATTTGAAGTATGACACCAAAGCAAAGTTGTTCCCATGATGTCACACTTAACAAAATAATGTTGTTCCCAATTAGGATCAAATGTATGATAGCATCCTCAAAAGACTGGGGCATCCAACCACTACCTTCCCATGCTGTTACACTTATTAAGCCATGTTCGTGCTAGTGTACTTGCTCAAGACGCGTGCACCACGTGCATGCTTGGAACATAAATACTCAAGCCATCAGCCGCATGATATAATCTACGATAATATTAAAAATTTAAGAGAGTCGTTGATGCGGAACGGAAGGGATTAGTGTCGTGGTGGAAGAAATTGAGGATTTTGGTAAAAAAACACTAAACTAGGGATTTGCGAATATAAGGGTAAATGCGCAGTCCTCACACCCACATAACTTGTTCACCCACTCTTGCACAAGAGATTACTTTCACAAATCGTCAAGAGTTTACAACTCAAATTTTCTTTATTCAATCTTTTATGATAAAAAGTTTAGCTATAAACTCGTCTTAATAACAACAGAAATGAAGTCAAGTCTACACTCGTACCTAAACTCCTACCATGCCTCAAACTCTAGAATAAAATAAAATAAAAGACTCCTTAGAAAGGAAAACTCAAAAGACCCTATTGAGAAATATTAACCAGACACAAATAAAAGAAATATAAAAGGATTTAAACCAAAAAAACAAAAAAGACTAAATTTGATCCAAACTGCATTCTTATATTTCTCCTCGGTTTGGAAGATTGACCTCTTGTTAAATGATGACATAAGGAACACAACCATATATAAAAGAGTAGTCATTTTCATGGTGGCGCAAGTAAAAAACAAGAAATCAATCATGCATGCGAACCACTATCGTTTGAACTCTCGTTAAATAAATAGCTCAATCGTATCAGCATCACTCCCCGACAAGAACCTTTATGATGTATTGAATCTATTGATAGAACTCGAAGGAAATCTGAAATTTTATTGAGAAAACTAAAAATAAAATAAGATAAAGTGGCTACAATCAAAGGGGTAACTTCCCTCCCAACACGCCGATTGATAAGGGACGTCTGCACCTTCCTGTAGAACGATGAAATCTCTCCTCTCAATCACAAAATTATCAAAATAAGCATGGGAAAGCCGGCCGGCCCTAGAGTGGTATTTATACTCCTAACAAATACAAAATTGCAACTAACCCCTTTATTAACGAATACAAATTTGCAAGAATACTCAAAAGTTGACGAATACGCCTGAATCTCATGTAGTAGCCGGCCCACTCCTCTTGCGTCGTTGCGAGTACGTGATGAGCCCATCAATACTCCCCCCTAAAAGAGCTACCTTGTCCTCAAGGTGAAAATTAGGAAACTGTTGTGCTATGACTCTCGGTAACTCACACGTGCTCATGCTCAGGTAGACCATTCCATTGCACCAATACCTCTCGCTCCCCAGAAGCTTCCACGCGGACACCCTTTAGTTCCTTAAGGGTCTAATATCACCTTCATGTCTTCTGTCAACGTATCAGGAAGTGAAGGTAATGGTGTGTGATCTCCAACCGCCTGCCGTAGCTGAGACACATGAAAAACAGGATGGATGACCGATCATGTGGTAACTTCAACCTATACGCCATCGGCCCCACCTTGGCCTCCACCTTGTAAGAACCAAAGTATCGCGGAGATAGCTTCTCATTTCTAATGTGGGCTAATGACTTCTGCATGTAGGGTCGCAACTTAAGATATACCATGTCGCCCACGTCAAACTGCACGTCCCTGCAGTGTAGATCCGTCCTAGCCTTCATGGTCTGCCGAGCTCTGGCAAGACGGAGCTTCAGCTCCTCCAAAATCCGATCCCTCTCTGTCAAGTACTGCTCCACCTCTAAGACCTGTGTCGTCTCCTGCCCATAGTGTAACAAGTGTGGAGGATCCCACCCATATACTATCCTGAAAGGAGTCGTCTGAGCTGCTGTGTGATAAGACGTAGTACTCTGTCGAGGCTAGCTAACGGGTCCTCTCCTTTGGGCTCTTTAAAATGAAGCATCATAAGTAGTTCTCAATACTCCTATTGACGACCTCAGTTTGGTCGTTCCGTCTGGGGGTGGTACATCGTGCTCCTCTTTAATATCGTGCACTGCAGCCTGAAAAGCTCCTGCCAAAATCTGCTCAAAAATACCTTGTCCCTATTGAAGACAATGGACTTTAACGACCCGTGTAAGCGAATGACTTCCCTCAAAAACACCTCTGCCACTGAAACTGCGCTGTAAAGATGCCTTAGTGGTATGAAATGTGCATACTTACTGAGGCGGTATACAACAAGTATCAATGTGAACCCTCCAGACTTAGGCAACCCATCAATGAAGTCCGTGGATAGATCCTCCAAGCCCCGCTCTGGCAAGGATAACGGCTGTAACAAACCTCCAGGGGCCATCGCCATGTACTTGTGATGCTAGCAAACGTCACATTCCACAACCATCTTTGAAACATCCATCTTCATCCCCTTCCAATAGACCTCCCTCGCTAATCTCCTATAAGTCTTGAGGACCCCAGAATGTTCTCCAACGGTGCCGCTATGAAACTCCTGTAGAATAGCTGGAATGTGTGTGGATGACCTCGGTATCACCAGGTGCCCATGATACAACAATCTCTCATCCTGCAAAGCATATCCCGGGTGATCCTCTGATCCCTACAATAGTGCTATCCGAATGTCTGCCAGCTCCTGGTCCTCCTCAACCTCCCTCTGCAATGGCTTCCAGTCCTGCAGTACCGAAACGACAGAGCTGTCAAGTGTACATCCTCATCTCGCTGTGACAATGCATCTGCAGCCTTGTTCTCCAACCCTGGGCAATACTCTATCTCAAATTCATATCCCATCAGCTTTCGCAGCCACTTCTGAAGTTCCTCTGCTACCATGCGCTGCTCCAACATGTACTTGAGACTCCTCTGGTCTGTGCGAACCAAGAAACTCCGCCCCAATAAATACGGTCTCCATTTCTGAATAGATAGGACTATAGCCATCAGCTCCCTCTTGTAAACAGACTTCAATCTGGCCCTCGCTGTTAGTACCTGGTTGTAATAGGCAATATGTCACTGATCCTGCATAAGCACAGCCCCTAATCTATGTCCCAAAGCATCTGCCTCCACATTAAATGATTTAGAAAAATCTGGTAACGCTAACACTGGTACGGTAGTCATGGCGTTTTTCAAGGCCTCAAATGCCAGTGTCACATCGTCACTGCAAACAAATTGGTCCTTCTTTAGCAGCTCCGTGAGTAGCCAAGCCATCGTACCATAACCCTGCACGAACCTCCGATAGTAGACTGTAAGACCCAGTAACCTCCTTAGCCCCCTGAGAGTGTTGGGACGCGGCCAGTCCAGCATCGCTGCTATTTTGGCCATGTCAGCTGCTCCTCCTCTGAGGACACCACATGCCCTAAGTACTCCACCTGTAGCTGCCCAAATAGATACTTCTTTTTATTTGCGTACAGCTGATGGTACTGCAACTCCTGAAAGACTATCTACAGATGGTCTAAGTGCTCCTTCAAGGAACGACTGTACACAATGATATTATCGAAAAACACCAGTACAAATCGTCTAATGTAAGGGCCGAATACCTTATTCATCAAGGCCTGAAAGGTAGCAGATGCGTTAGTCAAGCCAAAAGGTATGACTAGGAACTCATAATGGCCTTCATTTGTCCCGAAGGTAGTCTTGGACACATCCTCCTCTCGCATCCTGATCTGATGGTAGCCTGATTTGAATTTGATCTTTGTAAAAATGGCTGAACCATGCAACTAGTCCAGGAGCTCGTCGATCACAGGTATGTGAAACTTATCAGTCACAGTCTCCTTATTTAATGCACTGTACTCCATACAGAAGCGTCAACTTCCATCCTTCTTCTTCACCAATAGCACAGGACTGGAAAAAAGACTCACACTGGCGCGATAACACCAGCTTGGAACATCTCAGCCACATCATCTCTATCTCATCCTTCTGTGCATGTGGGTAGCGATAGGGCCTCACGCTGATGGGAGACATGCCCTCTCGCAGAACCATGGCGTGCTCATGATCTCTAAGCGGTGGAAGACCTTGAGGCTCCTGAAAACCTCCCTCAAACTGCTCCAGTAATGCATGTACCTCCCCTGGAATAGGTTGCCCACTACCGGTCTCAGCACCACCATATCTCAGCAACTCATATAACTCGACCAGGAAACCACCGCCTCCGCTGGGATGGTCCTCACAATGGTCTTCAGCGAGACCAATGCTCTGTATAGACGAGAATCCCCCTGTAATAACCACTGCTCTCCCGTTCTTTTGAAACTCCATCATGAGCAGCTTCCAGTTTACCTTCATATCTCAGTGTCTGAAGCCACCTCATGCCCAAGATCATATCAGTACTCCCCAAGTTTAGGGGCAGGAAATCTGCTAGTACATGTACGCCCTGTAGTGTTAGCACCAGCCTGCGACACACTCCTCAACTGCTCTCCTTGCCGGTCACCATCATGACACTGAAACTGCCAATGTCTATAAGCTGAAGTCCCTACTGCTCCACCACTCTCCTGGAGATGAAATTGTGGGTAGCCCCGTTGTCAATTAGTACCGTCACCTCCTGGTCATAGATATGTCCACTCAACTTCATGGTATGGTTCGGTGTGAACCCTACCACGGAGTTTATGGAAACCTCTGCCACGTCCAGCTGATGGTGCTATGCATCCTCCTCCTCGATGGTCTCATCCTCAACATCAGCCTCATCATCCTCGTCCTCTACTTGGAGCTTGCATCCTGCGCAGCTGTGTCCTGAAGTGAACCTCTCATCGCACATGAAGCAGAGCCCTTCTGACGCTTCTCTCTCATCTCTGCATCAGTCATCCTCATAAACTGTCCCCCACTGATGGTGTATTGCTCTTCTCACCACTCATCTCCTTACCACTCATCTCCTTGATGGTCTGATCAGCCCTTGTAAACACCCTATGTCCTCCTGTCGTCGCCTGGCTGCGGAAAACAGGTCCACCCCAACTGCCTCTCGCCCTCCTATCCTCCATCTGGGCATACTCCATGGTCTCCATCAGGTCCTGAGCCTTCTGTATGCGAACCTCTGTGCAAATAGTAGCCTTCAGCCCCTTCATGAAGGTGCTCTCCATAATCTCATCAAACACACCCCGCACTCGTCCAGACATTGCCTCGAACCTCTCCATGTAGTCCCTCACCGTGTCATCCTGTCTGAGGGAAAGTAGATGCTTCCGCAAGTTCCCCAAGTGTTGCAGAATCTCTCCACCAACCCGTCTCTGATCTCCTCCCAGGATCAAAATGGCCGCCTCTCCCTCCGCGCTGGTACCACGCGAGGGCCTTTCCATCTAGACATATAGTCGCACCCTCAACTTCTGGTAGCCGATCCCTCCAACTTCTGGTCCTTCGTCATGCGGGAGACCCTAAAAAAATCTCTTCGTCCTGTAGATCCATGCAACCAGGTCCTCTCCCTCGAATACTGGCATGTTCAACCTCCGTAGTCTGTCCATCGTAAACGTCGCCTGGTCTCTGCTCCCCCCTGCGTGTCTGGGCTGATGATAGTGCTGCTACCTCTCCTGATGTGTCTCATACCCTCTGTGGACCTCTCTCACGATCTCCATGGCCACCTCGTGGGTTTCCTCTGCCACCAGTCTCTCTAGCCATCACCCCCAGCCCTATCACCGTGCTCGCCCTCGAAGTCTGTAGCCTCCTAATACGATTTGGGGGTCAAATCGTATTTAGGGCTGAATTTTAAAGTGGAAAATTGGAAAAGAGTGGAATTTCTATTGAGATACGAAGAACAAAGAGATAGATTTGATCTTTTTCTGGAGAGATCACTCCCTAACTTGAATTATAAGATCAAGTCTAATCCCCCACTAACCCTAGCCGTCACGGCAATTAAATCTCAATTCTTCGATAATGAACAACTAGGGTTTTTGGGGTATTTATAGGACTCATCTAATCATTGCTAAGCGCACACACCGTGACTTAAGCAATGACTAAGATACTACAAAGCAAATACTAAACTAAAGAAGATAAAGCGGATAGCTCTAATCCTGGCTCGTGTCCGCTCCACTCGACGTGCCCGATCTCTGGTGCCTCCTCTTGTAGACGACCACATCATTACTCCCTCCCAAAAAACGAACCTTGTCCTCAAGGTTGTAGTCTGGAAACTGAGCCCTGATGGTATCCTCCCGCTCCCAAGTAGCCTCGTGGTCAGGCAAACCCAACCATCTTACCAGCACCTCCCGACCTCCCCCCTCAGTGGGTCGTACCTGCAGAATATCCTGGGGCGCCATCATCACCTCCGAGTCAGCTGTCAATGTAGATGGCAGAGTGGCCACTGGTGTCTGCGCTCCAACCGCTCGTCGTAACTGAGAGACGTGAAAAACTGGGTGCAAGGCAGATCCTGGGGGCAACGTCAGTCTATACGCCACGGGCCCAATCCTCGCCTCTATCTGGAAAGGCCCGTAAAACAGCGCGGCCAGCTTCTCGTTACGGCGTCGGGCTAGTGACCTCTGCCGATACGGTCTCAGCTTCAGATAGTCCCGATCCCCTACTGCAAACTCCACCTCTCTACGATGTGCATCCGCCTTGGCTTTCATAAGCTTCTGAGCCCTCGTCAAATGCTTCTTCAGCTCCTCCAAAATTCTCTCTCGCTCCTCGAGGTACTGATCCAACTGGGACACCGGGGTCGTCCCACGACGATAATGGATCAGCGCTGGTGGATCCCTCCCGTATAGCACCCGAAATAGTGTCGTCAGTGCGGCTCAATGGAAGGAAGTATTGTACCAATACTCCGCCCACGCCAGCCATCGATACCAACTCCGAGGGCAATCAGATGCAAAACAGCGAAGGTATGTCTCAACGCTCCTGTTGACGACCTCCGTCTGTCCATCCGTCTGGGGGTGGTAAGCTGTGCTCCTCCTCAGAACGGTCCCCTGCACTCTGAACAACTCCCTCCAAAACTGGCTCATGAAGACAGTGTCCCGATCTGATACTATGGACTCGGGGAACCCGTGTAGACGCACCACCTCCCGCATAAACGCCGTAGCCACTGTCACTGCAGAGTAAGGATGTCTCAACCCAATGAAGTGTCCATATTTGCTCAGTTGGTCTACCACCACCAAAATCACCGAGTATCCTTCCGACTTGGGTAGCCCCTCCACAAAATCCATACTGATCCCCTCCCAGACCCGCTCAGGAAGAGCTAAAGGTTGTAGCAGCCCTGCTGGTGCCATGGCCAAGTATTTGTGATGCTGGCAGACGTCACAACGGGCTACCATCTTTGCGATGTCCTTCTTCATTCCCCTCCAGTACAGCTCCCTAGCCATCCTCATATATGTCTGCTGGACGCCAGAATGCCCCCCTATTGCACTCCCATGGAATTCCTGAAAAATCAGCGGAATGTGCACTGAACCCCGCGGTATCACCAACCTTCCCCGATACAACAACCGCCGTCCCTCCACCGAATAGCCTGGGTGCTCAGCCAACCCCTGAACCAAATCCTCTCGGACTCTAGACAACTACTCGTCAGTCTCCACCTCCCTCTATAAAGGCTCCCAATCCGCTAGCAGTGGTACTGACAAGGCTACTAAGGACGTAACCTCCTCCCGCCGTGATAGCGCATCCGCAGCCTTGTTCTCCAACCCGGGCCGATAGTGTATCTCAAACTTGTAGTCCACAAGCTTAGATAACCACTTCTGATAATCTGCCGCCACCAATCTCTGCTCTAGTAAATATTTCAGGGACCTCTGATCCGTGCGCACAATAAATGGCCGCCCCAGCAGGTACGGACGCCACTTCTGAATCGACAAAGCAATCGCCATCAGCTCCCTCTCATACACGGACTTCTGCCTCGTTCGTGATGATAAAACCTGACTGAAGCAAGCCACGGGTCGCTGATCTTGCATCAGCACTGCTCCCAGTCCGTACCCCGAAGCATCAGTCTCTACCACAAAGGGTCTGCTAAAATCAGGAAGAGCCAGTACCGGAACGGTCGTCATCGCCCCCTTCAGGGCCTCAAACGCCGCAGTCGCCTCCTCGGTCCACTGAAACCCATCCTTCTTCAACTGCTCAGTCAGAGGCCAGGCAATGGTACTGTAGCCTTGCACAAACTTGCGGTAGTACCCCGTCAAGCCCAAAAATCCCCGCAACGCCCTCAGTGTAGTTGGCCGCGGCCAATCTAGCATGGCCTCTATCTTGCTCCTATCAGCTGACACCCCTGCTGCTGAGACCACGTGCCCCAAGTATTCTATCTTCGCCTGGGCGAACGTGCATTTCTTCCTATTGGCATACAGCTGGTGGGCCTGTAGCTCCTGTAACACCGTCTCCAAGTCTCGCACGTGCTCCCCAACTGTCTGGCTGTACACCAAGATGTCGTCGAAGAACACTAAGACAAATTGTCGTAGGTAAGGCTGAAATATCTTGTTCATCAACGATTGAAATGTAGCAGGCGCATTCGTCAACCCAAAGGGCATGACGAGGAACTCGTAATGCCCCTCATGAGTCCTGAAGGCAATCTTCTGTACGTCTTCTGCCTTCATCCGGATCTGATGATAACCCGACTTCAGGTCAATCTTCGAAAAGATCGACGCCCCATGTAATTCATCCAACAACTCATCTATCACCGGTATAGGAAAACGGTCTGCCACCGTCTCCTTGTTGAGGGCACGGTAGTCTACACAAAACCTCCAACTACCGTCCTTTTTCTTCACCAAGAGCACAGGGCTAGAGAACGAGCTAACACTCGGCCTAATCACTCCCGCCTGTAGCATCTCCCTGATCAATCGCTCAATCTCATCCTTCTGGACATGCGGGTACCTGTATGGCCGGACACTGACGGGCGCTACTTCCTCCCGTAGCACGATGGCGTGCTCATGGTCCCTCTGCGGTGGAAGTCCCTGCGGCATCTGAAAGACGTGCCCATAGCTGTCCAACAACTCCTCCACCTCTGGTGGTGCCCTCTGCTCCTGTGCCTCTGCCCCAAACTCCTGGTAGGACACAAAATATGCCTCTCCTCCTATCGACACTGCCCGAGCCAAGGACTTCAAGGACGCTGCGCGACAACACAGACTGGGGTCCCCTAGCAAAATCACAGTCCTTCCGTTCTCCCGATACTCCATCCTAAGCATTTTCCAGTTGAACTTGGTGTCGCCTAATGTCTGTAGCCACTGCATCCCCAATACCAAGTCAACCTTCTCCAGCTCCAGGGGGTAACAATCTACCACCGCCTGAGCTCCATGCACTGCCAGAATCACAGCCCTGCAGACACCCCTGCTCTCCTCCCTCTGGCCGGTGCCCAAAATCACCCCAAAGGTGCTGTCTCACTCACTTCTGCCCCATCTGCTCCACCAACTTCCTGGAGATGAAGTTGTGGGTCGCCCCACTGTCTATCAATACTGTCACCTCCTGGTCTACCAACCTGCCCACCAGCTTCATGGTGTGATAAGGAGTAAATCCCACCACGGAGCTAAGGGAAACCTCCACGACGTCTAAGTGCTGGTGTTGTTCCGCCACAGCCTCCTTCCCATCGAGTATAATGGTAATATCTCCCTCTTCTTCCTCCTCAGCCTCCACCTCCAACTGCATGGCTCGCCCTGCACACCGATGCCCCGGAGTGAACCGCTCATCGCACTTGAAGCACAACCCCTTGGCCCTGCGCTCCCTCATCTCTGCCTCGGTCATCCGACGGGTCTGCCCTCCAGGTCTGGTCTCCGCGGTCGGGGTCCCGGTCGTAACCCTAGGTACTGCTGGCGGAACTGGGTTGCGTGCCGCAACCCCGCCCCCACACTCCTTTAGACCTTCTCTCCTGAGTCTGCATGTCCTCCACCCTCCTGGCTAATCACATCATGGCTGCCAACCCCTGAGGGTCATGTACTCCTACCTCTGCTCTCATGGCTGGCTTCAACCCCTTCAAAAAGTTCCCCTCCATCGATTCCGCTGACACCCCCTCCACTCGGCTCGAGAGGGTCTCGAACCTCGAGATGTAGTCACGCACGGTCCCCTCCTGCCTCAAGGCGTACAACTGCTCAAACAGCCCGCCCCGTGGGTCTCCTGGAACCTCTCCATCAGGCACTCTGTCAGCTCCCTCCAAGTCCGTATCGGTCTCTGCTTCTGGGTCCACTGGTACCACGCAAGAGCTTCCCCTTCGAAATTCAGTGCCACCGCCCTCAGTCTCTCTGCTTCAGCGAAGCCCATGACCTCAAAGTACCTCTCTACCTGGTAGATCCATCCATCGGGGTCCTTTCCATCGAACAGTGGTGCCTTCAGCTTTCTCATATCTGGGGCTGTATCTCCTCGTAGTGGTCCTCCCCTGTCTGCCTGCCGCCTCTGGTAAGTATGATCCTCGGCCCTCCACTGTCCCACACCTTCCCTGGCCCTCCCATTGGCGAGTGCTCCTACATCATCCCACTCGTCCACATGCTCCCTCCGGGGTCCTCCACATAGCCATCCTGCTTCGACGCCCCCAAAAGGAGGGGGGAAACCTCCCGTGGGCCCCAAGTGGGCCGTCCACCCTCCCCCTCCCCCAACCGGGGGCGGGTCTCCATCGGCGGGCCCTAGGAGGGCCCGCCCCATCATTCCGCCCCCAACTGGGGGCGGAAAGCCCCCCGCGCCCCCCGCCTGGGGGCGCCATCCATCGCCGCCCCCCAGGGGGCGGAAAGACCCCAGCAGGCCCCGGATGTGCCCGCTGCTGTTCGTCGCCCCCCGCAGGGGAGGTTGCCCTCCGGCGGCCCCATTTCAGGGCCGCCCGCCTTCGTCGCCCCCAGTCGGGGGCGGCCGACCACCGGCAGCCCTTTGAAGGGTCCGCCCGTCTCCCGGTTGCCTTGGATCACCCTCCCGCGAGTGAAATACTACTCCTTCGTCGCCGTTTCCAGTGTTTGTCCGTGAGATCAGATCTAAGGTACCCAACGATTGCAGATCTGGATCTCGCTGCAAAAACTGTGGTTGTTGAAGCATTCTCGTTACCTCGACAAACCCATCCTTCATCTCGCACGAATGGCGCTCCGAGATCCGATTCAACTTCTCATCCATGGTTGCGCTCAAACCCGCCTTGCTTTCTGATGGGCCTGGGCCCAAACCCATGCGGGTTTACACCCGACCCTCTTTTTTGTACTTGCCCTTTCCGAGTCCTCCTTGGAGTAGGATTCCCCCTCCCACCCCGAGTCCTCCTTGGAGTAGAATTCCCCTTCCCACCCCGAGTTCTACTTGGAGTAGGATTAGCCGGACTAGTCCTACTTGGTTTAGGATTGTCATAGTTTCTATTATAAATAGGGGGTAGCCTTCTCTTATTTTCTCATGCTTAATATTGGAGAGAATTCTATTAAGCGTCCTAGGAGTAGTTCTAGATCTAGACGAGTGCGGACGTCCTCTAGGCGTCTTGGGAGGAGGGCACACCTCTTCTGTGCTCAAATATCTTGTTCTTCTTTATTATTTTGCTATAAAAATCGGATCTTTGGTTGGTTCCTAACAATTTGGTATCAGAGCACGTGACGATCCATGTCGACTACGACGAGATCCCACGACAAAATTGAAGCTTTGGAGGCCAAATTCACGAGCGAAATCGACGGAATCAAGAAATCTTTGGCGGCCAACGATGAATCCATGGCAAAATTGACGGCATCCATCGAGCAATTGACGGCCAATCAAGCAAAGCACGACGACCAATTTGCACAAATGATGGCAACCCTAAAGCAATTGGCGGCGAACAACAAAGAGGAAGAAAACCCTAATTTGGGGGAAAAGGCGGCGTCTTTGAAGAGGGAAAAGGAGAAAGTTGATAGCTTTGACCCAAAAAGTGCCTTTTTGGTGGAGGATCTAGCCGACAACGAAGACGAAGAGCCATGGAAGGTAGACTACCGCGAGGAGGTGCGACGGAAGACGGTGGAGGGCCAAAGAGAGAGCGGCGGGCCTAGCCGCACCACTTGGGATCACCACGACAAGGGGGAGCAACGGCCGGACCACAGGGGGCCTCGCGAGCGGCGGACCGCCATTGCGAGAGGCGGGGGGGGCCTACCCCGCCTCTGCCGGGCCCCGACAGGAGGGGTCAGGCCCTGCCGGGGCTCGGCAAGGTCCGATGAACCTGCCGGACCTCCGGCAGGGCCCGCCGGCTCTGCCGGAAGCCCGACAAGGCCCGCCCCCCCTCCGGCAGCCCCGGAGGGGGCCGACAGACACCAATTGGGGGCCTAAGCCCCCGGATCAGCTTCACAGGGGGCCGGAGCCCCCCGATCCTTCGCACAGGTGGCCGGAACCCCCCCGGCAGCCGCCAGGGGGAGGGGAGTTTTTCCGGGGGCTCGGACAGGGGTCGGGATTCCCCGGACAGCAGCACGAGGGCGGGGGATACCCCGGACAGCCACCAGACACGAGTTTTGAGGCCCCGGGGCGACGGAAAGCGTACGAGGATGGTCACGGGTGGATTTCAGGAGATTTTGGAGGCCCTCCGGGGCGTCGACCAGCAGCCGCGGACCCCCTCTACGGTGACAGGCGCGGGAGGGGATATTACTCTGACGACAGGGGTGGTTACGAGGCGGAGTTCGGCGACGACGCAGGGTGGGACGAGTTCGAGGGCCACCTAGGCGTTACGAGACCATGGACGAGAGGCGACAGCACTACCGTCCGCGTTACAGAGACGATGGGAGGCCCGAGCAGGGGCACTTTGGGGGAGATTGCAGAGTCAGGAAGCTGAAGATGCCGGTATTTTCTGGGGAGGATCCACACGCCTGGTTGTTTACAGCAGAGCGATACTTCACGGCACATCACATGACTGAGGCACGGAAACTGGAGGCGGCAGCCATATGCATGGAGGGGCGTGCTTTGGGGTGGTTCCAGTGGAAGGAGAGGAGGCAGCTGATCCGGAGCTGGGAGGAGCTGAAGGACATGGTTCTGGAGAAGTTTCGAGACCCCCGCTTGGGGAACTTACATGAGCATCTATTTGCCCTCAGGCAGGAGGGGCCGGTGCGGGAGTACATTGAGAAATTTGAGACGCTGACAAGACGAGTTCATGGGGTGTCGGATGAGTCGCTGGAGGGCTCCTTCTTGAAGGGGCTCCGTCCGAGTCTTCGAGCTGCGGTGAGGCCATACAAGCCTCGAGGGCTTTCAGAGGTCATCGAGATGGCGCAGATGGTGGAGGACTCCCGAGCTGAGGATAGGCGAGGCGGAATCGGCTACAGTGGGCAGATGCAGCGGATCACCACGACTGGGTTAGGCGGCGCAGGGGTCCCTACTGAGACAGTTCAGACAGGGCTTGAGAAGACAGGGGAGCCGACACCGCTACCAGCTGGGGGTCCATTCCGACGGATGACTGATGCGGAGATGAGGGAGAAGCGGCAAAAGGGACTCTGTTTTAGATGCGACGAGCGCTTCTCTCCCGGACACCGTTGTGTGGATCGGAAGCTGCAGGTTTTGATAGCGGAAGCAGACGAGGATGATGGCTTGGAGGACGAAGGCATTGGAGGGGAGGACGACTCCCACTCGGAGTAGCACCGCCGGTACTTACACCACCTTGAGGACAAGGTGGTTCTTTGGGGGGGAGTATTGATGGGCCTGGGCCCAAACCCATGCGGGTTTACACCCGACCCTCTTTTTTGTACTTGCCCTTTCCGAGTCCTCCTTGGAGTAGGATTCCCCCTCCCACCCCGAGTCCTCCTTGGAGTAGGATTCCCCCTCCCACCCCGAGTCCTACTTGGAGTAGGATTAGCCGGACTAGTCCTACTTGGTTTAGGATTGTCATGGTTTCTATTATAAATAGGGGGTAGCCTTCTCTTATTTTCGCATGCTTAATATTGGAGAGAATTCTATTAAGCGTCCTAGGAGTAGTTCTAGATCTAGACGAGTGCGGACGTCCTCTAGGCGTCTTGGGAGGAGGGCACACCTCTTTTGTGCTCAAATATCTTGTTCTTCTATATTATTTTGCTATAAAAATCGGATCTTTGGTTGGTTCCTAACAATTTCTTCCCCCATATCCGTCATCGCCTTCCGCAACCCCGAGATCTCCGCATCCAATCGCTCCTCCAGAGTTTTCGTCGCAGTCGCTCGTGTGCTCGCCATAGAATCGAGCGCTCTGATACCAAAATGATACGATTTGGGGGTCAAATCGTATTTAGGGCTGAATTTTAAAGTGGAAAATTGGAAAAGAGTGGAATTTCTATTGAGATACGAAGAACAAAGAGATAGATTTGATCTTTTTCTGGAGAGATCACTCCCTAGCTTGAATTATAGGATCAAGTCTAATCCCCCACTAACCCTAGCCGTCACGGCAATTAAATCTCAATTCTTCGATAATGAACAACTAGGGTTTTTGGAGTATTTATAGGACTCATCTAATCATTGCTAAGCGCACACACCGTGACTTAAGCAATGACTAAAATGCTACAAAGCAAATACTAAACTAAAGAAGATAAAGTGGATAGCTCTAATCCCGGCCCGTGCCTGCTCCACTCGACGTGCCCGATCTCTGGTGCCTCCTCTTGTAGACGACCGCATCACCTCCGCAGTCTCTCCAGGATACCCCTCATAGGTATGGTGTGGCTGTCGTCGTCTGTCCTCAAACTGGGGGTCTGGGGGTCCCGAAATCCTCCCACATCGTCGTCGTACTCCTGAAACCCATCGGGATAGAAATCTCCATCAAAAGTGCACGTCTGAACGTCGAAAAAGGGCTAAAATCCTCCGTCGGGGTCGTATCCCCTCGCCGTGGGCCCGAGGACCCGTGGGGTGTCGCCATAAGTCAACGGGGCCCTAGGACAGGGCCGCATAGCCATGTCGGCTGCTGTCGGGGCCCCAGTGGCCCTGTCGGTGGTCGGCAGGGCCCACAGCGGCCCCGGTTCTGTTCGGCATGGCCTGGCGGCCCTGGGGCAAGGTTGTCAGGCTCTGCCGAGGGTCCAGGTGGCCCGCGCGGCCCTGGGGATTGCCCGGGGACCGCAGGAAGCTGTCGCTGCCTTCGGGGGGTCCAGCTAGGGCCACCGGCCCCTGGTTCTCCTCCGCTTACGGGTCGCTGCTGTCGAGATCCGTGAGCCTCCCATCTTCAAAATCTTTGGCTACACTCTTCCCCTTGTCCAAAGGTGACGCCTTCGTCGCTGTTGTAAGGTTTGCTTCTCCACCGTTCAATTTCAACGAAATCTCCGCAAGTTGAAAGATGATTTTTGATAAGGCTTCACCGTATTGATTCAAGGTTTTCACTTGCTTCGTTAATTGATCACCAAGCGCCTTTAGGATTTCCTTCACGCTCACGATCTCGCCATTAAGCTTCTCCTCCACCGCATCGATACGATCTTTTGATCTCGTCGTCGTGGCCATGGATCGACGTGCTCTGATACCAAATTGATAGAACTCGAAAGAAATCTGAAATTTTATTGAGAAAACTGAAAATAAAATAAAATACAGTGACTACAATCAAAGGGGTAACCTCCCTCCCAATACGATGATTGATAAGGGACGTCTGCACCTTCCCGTAGAACGAGGAAATCTCACCTCTCATTCACAAAACTATCAAAATATGGGAAAGCCGGCCGGCCCTAGAGGGGTATTTATACTCCTAACAAATACAAAATTGCAACTAACCCCTTTATTAACAAATACAAAATTGCAAGAATACTCAAAAGTTGACAAATACGCCCATGAATATCATGTAGTAGCCAGCCCACTCCTCTTGTGCCGCCGCGAGTACGTGATGAGCCCATCATGTATGCAAAGCCTTTTCATATGTGCAAGAAGAAACATCTCTGTGCAAACTCTTCATCTTGTCATCCACAGCTATGAATCCTCAAAAAATTCCATTTGATTATGCAACAAAATGGTTATTATTATGGTTAATTATAAAATTTTACAAGTCATGAATGCATGTCACTCACATCTCACATGATATACATGATGCTTAAGAAATACATTAGGTCTTAGGTCCACGATTGCTGTCTAATTATAAGAAACTTCAAGGTGAAGTGACTCCGTTTATAGCTTACTAATGAACAACCCAGTCTTTTGATCTTCAATTACACTTCTAAGTCAATTAAGAGAACATAATCTTTTTTGTTCAACTATGAATGTATGTGTTGCATCTCATATAATGTGAAACATCTGTATCATACATGCATGAGCTACATAATAATATATGGAAATCATCTATTGATTATTATACCAAATGCAATCCAAATAACTTGAAAATTAAACATGCCCTAAACACCGTCATATAACAGCATGTGAATACTCATCAATTTATGTAACGTTGTATGGATGTGGATGAGATTTAACTTTTAATCTTATCTTCCCTAAACCTAACTTAATGACTAGATTAGCATAACTATATTCATCAATCATCACTCCAAAACACCTATCTTCAATCTTGATATAGGTAAAGAAAACATTTTCTTTCCGATGTACCAGAAAAGAAGAAGAAAACATTCGTCCTTTAATAATCATTCTTACTCCTAGGTAGGTATCTTGATATCTAACAACATCAGTTCATTAGATCGATATCCATATTTGTACCATACGTCCTTTGTAAAACATATACCCCTTAACTATCTCATAAAATAATCATGAATCCTACCAATATGCAAGCTCCTGAGACACCGATATGTAAAATAACCATACACGTGATTTTTGAAGCATTGGATTCCTTTTAGCTTTTGTTGTGTGTACTCTCCAACCTTAACCTCGCCAATGGATTCTTTAGCAATGATGTCTTAAGGTCTGGTTGTATTCTTAATGACCGCCTAAGCTGTAATGCAAAACAAAGGGTGAAAGATGCGATGGGGAAATTAGAAAAATTAGGAAAAATAAAAGATAACTAGGTTTTAAAGATTTCAATATGAAAATTTGATGAGCACCAACTTCAACACACGACGCATGAGAAGATTTCTTTAGACCACATGCTCACACGATGCATGAGAAGATTTCTGTGGACCACATGCCCATACGGTTAAGCACGTTCTCACGCCTCTCATGCAAAAGATTTTAACTGACAAATAAGCTTATGTAACTCAATTTTTATTCAATGATATTACATGATCTCAAAAGTTTAAGTACAGACACATATTTATAAGAGACTAAATAAACTCTTATTAAGACCATATTCAGCCTTTAATAGGACTCAAACATCAAAACAAAATAAAATAAAAATAAAAGAGTTTCTTAGTTAAAATATGAATTCTGAAATAACTCAAATAGCCAAATGTAAAAGGACTCAACATCATAACTAATTTGAATATTAAAATACTAATTTGAATCCAATTTGAATTTATATTAGATCCGTGTGATAAGATCATCACATATCAACGAAGGCGTCGCAAGGAGGATCGTGGGATGAAGATCTAGGCCGAGGGCATTTTTGTGATAGTTTGGGTATTTTTGCAATGTTTGGGTTGAGTAGGGGGGTTTTGCGTAATTTTGGCTTGGGTGCCCTTATATGTTGGGGGAGGGTTTTTCATAGTCCCTTATGCAAAACTTGAGTGTTTATCCCTAGTTTAGAAGCGTAGAACCCTAGATCTAGTGAGTAAGCTTGCCCTCTTAGATTCAAGCTTGGAGGGTTGGCTTCCTCTCAAAAGAGTCTTTATCTTGTATTTCTTTTGAAGTTCTATAAAAATCTCCTCTTTAATATTTCCCAAACCCTAGCTTTCTCATCAAATTAGTATCAGAGCAAATATCCACCATGACAAACACAAGAGCCATGGAGAAGAAAGATGACATAGATGAGAAAGTTGGAGAACTTGACGCAATCCTAAAAAAATCCATCAAAGAGCTACAACAAAGAAGTGATGAAAGGATCTCATCCTTGGGGAGCATGTTCAAATCGTTCATGGAGGCTCAAGCAAATCAGCGAAGTGAGAAGAAGAAGCCCAAAAACGACGAGATCCCGATTAATTTTTCAGATTTGAGCCGCAAGGAGCCGTCTTTAGACAAGGGAAAGTGGCAAATGATGCTCGTGGAGGACGTGTCACCGAAGGAAGATGAAAAAGACGGCGCATGGGGGCAGTTTCCCCCTCCACCGACTTGGGAGGGGGAATCCCACGTGCGCGCGGGGATCGCCCCCCCAAGAACCCTAGCAGCTGGGTCGGGGGGTTCTGCGGGACGTGTCGGACCCCGCCTGGGCCCAGCGAGGCCCATGCAAACTCGTCGGACCCCGGCGAGGGTCCGGAGAACCTCGGGGGCTCGCCGCCCACAGGCGAACCCCTGGGGGCCTCGCGATCCCTCAGCGGCACACTGGGGGGCCCGCGAGCCCCCAGTGACATCCTAGGGGGCTCGCGAGCCCCCAGGGACCCAACAGGGGGGGGGGGGGGCGCTGGCCCCCTGCGGCTGCACATGAGCCTCGCTGGCCCCCAACGCTGCTGCAGGGGGGTGGCGGTTATGGTCCGCTTCCCCAAGGAGGCGGTGTAGATTTTTTGCAGTCCGTGGGAGGATTTTTTGGTGATTTCGCGAGTCAGCGACCTACAACTGTCCAGTGAGTCGGAGGGCCACTGTTGAGGGCTCCACATTTTGATGAGGCATACAGAGGAGATTTCGGATGCCGACGACCCTCCGGGATGATCAATGAGCAGTTTCGGAACTATGGGGGCGCGAAGGCAACCCGTATGGCGCGACAGGCTATGAAGGAGGGCCGAGGGACTATGGGGAGTTGGAGGACCTCTACAAAATGCTTATCAACAATTTCACTACAGTCAACCTAGAGCGAGGACGTCGTTTCAGAGACACCCAGGACGGCGATCTGCACGAACAGCTCTTGATGCTACGGCAGGTGAGCACAGTGAGGGATTATCAGGAGAAGTTTGAGGAACTCTCTGGTCGTATAAAAGAGATGATAACTGAAAAGATCTTGGTGGGGAGCTTTATGAAGGGGCTGAAGACGAAGATTCGGGGAGAGCTGCGGGTGCAGAGGCCGAGTGGACTGCTAGAGATGATGGACCTCGCTCAGATAGTAGATAACAGACTAGCGACAGACCGGCGAGCCAAGCGAGCTTCGAGCGGGTCCTCTTTTTGGGGATCGGCGGCCCCAGGAGTGCAGCGGGCCCCTCTAGGGGGGCCAGGCAGGATGTGCTCAGGTGAGCAATGAAAGGAGCAGTGTTCCACCGCTTAGTGGGCAGTTTCAGCGCATGACTGAGGCTGAGATACAGAACAAGAGGGCGAAGGGGCTGTGTTTTAGGTGTGACGAGAAGTATGCCCCAGGCCATCGTTGTCGAGATCGTACGCTACAGGTGCTGTTGGTATAGGATGAGGAGGTGGTGGAGGAGCCGAGTGACGAAGAGGTGGAGCAGGAACCATCTCAGTTAGACGTAGCGGAGGTGTCACTCAACTCCGTAGTGGGGTTCACTTCGAATCACACTATGAAGTTGATCAAAAGGATTTCACAGCAGGTTGTTGTGGTGCTGAGCGATAGTGTGGCCACCCATAATTTTATTTCCAACCGGATCGTGGAACAGCATAGGTTGCAGTTGGTTGACACCGACAGTTTTGGAGTGATGATGGGGACTGGGCAGGTAGAGCGCAGCAGGGGAGTATGCAAAGGTGTGGTTTTGACCCTCCAGGAGATACATGTGGTGGAAGATTTCTTGCCGCTCGACCTTGGCAGCACCGACGTAATTCTAGGCATGAAGTGGTTGCAATCATTGGGGAAAACGAAGACCAACTGGAAGTTGCTAAGGATATAGTTCAGGCACGGAGGGAGGGTGATGACACTTCAGGGGATCCCAGTTTGTGCAGATCTAAGGTCTCCTTGAAGACCATGGCGAGAGCTTTTCAGTCCGCCGGGTGAGGATTTTTGGTGGAGCTACAGGGCCTGACAGTGGAGGATGCTGAGCCGGGCGCAGGACATACCATGGGAAGTATAGCCGGTCCTATCACAGTTTGAGGGAGTTTCCCAGACACCTCACGGACTACCTCCCTCACGAGACTACGCGCATGCCATTGTGCCACGTGAGGGTGTCGCTCCTATCAGTGTACGTCCCTACCGCTATCCACATGTGCAGAAAGGGGAGACTGAGAGGATGGTGGATGAGATAATTCAGACGGAGGTGATACAGCCAAGTGTGAGTCCTTTCTCGAGCCCGGTGTTGTTAATAAAGCAGGACGGTAGCTGGAGATTTTGTGTTGATTATCGGGCATTGAACAAGGAGACGGTGCCAGATAAATTTCTCATTCCCGTTATCGACGAGCTGCTAGATGAGTTGCATAGTGCGGTGATATTCTCGAAGATTGATTTGAAGTCCGTATATCATCAGATTTGGATGAGAGATGAGGATGTGGCGAAGACTGCCTTCAGGACACACGAGGGCCACTGAGTTCCTGGTCATGCCATTCAGTTTGACCCATGCTCATGCCACATTCCAGGCATTGATGAACAAGGTGTTTCGACCCTACCTGAGGAAGTTTGTTTTGGTGTTCACATCTTGGTTTACAGTCAGACGATAGAGTCACATGTGGAGCATTTGGCAACTGTGCTGAGGGAGTTGCAGGAGCATCAGCTGTTTGCCAACCGGAAGAAGTGCTTGTTCGACGAGCAAAGTGTAGAGTACTTGAGCTATATTGTTTCCGCGGAGGGCGTGACGGCAGATGATTCGAAGATAACAGCCATGGTGGATTGGCCGATGCCCACTACCCTACGGGCTTTGCAGGGATTCTTGGTATTGACAGGCTACTACAGGAAGTTCGTCAGTGAGTACAGCACCATTGCATGATGGCCGTTGACTGAGCAGCTCAAGGACAATTTTCACTAGAACGAGGAGGCCACTCGAGCTTTTGAGGCCCTGAAAAGGGCCATAACTAGCGTACCCATTCTTGCGCTTCCGGATTTTTCACGGCCATTTGTGGTGGAGACTGATGCGTCAGGTTATGGCTTGGTCGCTGTGTTGATGCAGGAGGGCAGGCCGAAGGCGTAATTTAGCCATGTGTTATCGGCGAGGGCTCGGCTCAAGTCAGTTTATTAGCACGAGCTGACAGCTATTGTATTTGTGGTGTAGAAATGGCGACCATATCTTCTTGGTAAGCGATTCATAGTGAGGACAGACCAGAGGAGCCTCAAATACCTTCTGGAGCAGAGGATGGCCACAAAGGAGCATCAGAAGTGATCGACCAAGCTGCTAGGTTATCACATTGAGATCCAATAGAGGCCGGGGATTGAGAACAAGGCGTCAGAAGCACTATCATAGAGGGAGGTTGATTCGCACTTGTCGGTTTTGTCAGCACCCATTTTGCTAGATTGGGAGCCCATGTTGCATGATATTGAGGAGGATGAGGGGCTAACCAAGATTAGAGCGACATTGTTACAGGACCCAGTAGCACACCCCAGATATTCGATAGAGGGATAGTGTCTCTTATACAAGGGGCGCATGGTGGGACCGCGTGGGTCGGTTCATATTCCGAGGTTGTTGCATGAGTTTCATGGGAGCGCGTTGTTGGCCACTCTGGGGTCCTAAAGACCTACCAGCGCTTGGCCATGGAGCTTTTTTGGTAGGGGATAAGGAAGGATGTGACGGACATAGTAGAGAAGTGCGACATATGCCAGAGGCACAAGTATTTATAGACAGCCCCTAGGAGTTTACTGCAGCCTCTCTTTTTGCCTGACCAAGTTTGGGAGGATGTGACCATGGATTTCATTGACGGTTTGCCGAAATCAGAGGGGTACTCGGTCATCATGGTGGTGGTGGATAGGCTGAGCAAGTATACACACTTTGTGGCACTACGACATCCCTATACTGTGGTGACCGTGGCGACGACATTCATCAGGGAGGATAGTGCGGCTTCATGGGATTCCTAGTTCTATTATGACGGATCGGGATAAGGTCTTTCTTAGCACATTCTAGAAGGAATTATTCAAGACGCTGGGGACAGTTATGAAGAGAAGCACTGCTTACCATCCCCAGACGGACGGTCAGACAGAGGTTGTCAACCGGACCCCTAAGACATATCTGTGGTGTTTTGTTTCGGAGTCACCGAAGCAGTGGGTGAGGTGGCTTGCGTGGTCGGAGTATTGGTACAACACATCTTTCCACACCTTTACCCAGACCACTCCCTTCAGGATCCTATATAGGCAGGGATCCCCCATCTTATTCACTATGGCCACCGCTCTACCACAGTTTCCCAGGTGGACCAGTATCTTAAGGAGGGGGGACCGCACTTTGGAGGAGTTGAGATGACACTTGACGACGGCGCATCAGCTTATGAAGAGCTGAGCAGATGAACACATGCGAGATGTGTAGTTTGAGCAGGGGGCATGGTGTATTTGAAGTTGCGGCCTTACCGACAACGATCCCTGGCACGTAGGCGGAACGAGAAGCTGTCGCCCCGTTACTTTGGACCGTACGAGGTTGAGGTCAGGGTTGGCCAAGTGGTTTATCGGCTAAGGTTGCCACCAGATTCAGCTATCCATCCTGTCATGTGTCGCAGCTCCATCGGACCATTGGGGATCATACCGTGTCTTCGTCGCTACCTCTGACACTCACGGAGGACATGGAGGTGATGCATGAGCCGACAGAGCTGAATGGGATTTGCCATGGGAGCACAGGGGCACATGTGGTGCTGATTAGGTGGATGGACCTTCCAAATCATGAGACATCTTGGGAGCCTTATGATGTGATTGTGCAGCGATTCTCAGACTTCCACCTTGAGGACAATATGGTTCTTTTGGGGGAGAGTAACGATGAGATCCTTACATATCAACAAAGGCGTCACAAAAAGGATCACGGGATGAATAACTAGGCCGGTGCCATTTTTGTGATAGTTTGGGTATTTTTGCAATGTTTGGTTGTGGAGGGGGTTTTGTGTAATTTTGGCTTGGGCTGCCCTTATATGTTGGGTGAGGGTTTTTCATTGTCTCTTATGCAAAACTTGGGTGTTTATTCCTAGTTTAGAAGAGTAGAACCCTAGATCTAGTGAGAGTAAGTTTGCCCTCTTCGATTCAAGATTGGAGAGTTGGCTTCCTCTCAAAAGAAGTCTTTATCTTGTATCTCTCTTGAAGTTCTATAAAAATCTCATCTTTTATCTTCTCCAAACCCTAGCTTTCTCATCACCATATCAATGTAAATAGATTTGAACCTTATTGAGATCTCATTCCATCGCCATGTCATGTCTAGCATATTCGTCTTACATTACTTGTCGTTAAGATCAAATCTTGATCATAAAGTCTGAGAGCTTCGAAATTCTCTGACGCCACCGCCATTCTTCTCCATAGTCGTTGCAGCCTGCTCCACATGCCGTCATCATCGATGTCTTGTACATCTTACTTTCACCTTTCCACCAGTGTTCTTCTACACCATTAATATCATCGACTTCGTAAACAGCTCAATCACCAACTACTGCTAATTGTTGTTGTCACCATTAATTGATCAAAGCAAAGTTCATTACCATCGTAGATCAATCGAGTCAAAATCCAAAGATTTGATGAGATTTTAGGTTGGGATTCAAACCTGACCCCGTCATCCTATTAATTGAACTTTGGACCCTAGCCCAATTTAAGCCCAGTTATATCTAAGTTCAAACTGTGTAAACAATATCTTACTTTTTTTAACGTTTGGATTTGAATTGTAATTGAAGATCTACCCCAAAGTCGCTAAACCCGATCTGCAAGGTAATTTTTTGGATTTTAGAGCGGATTTTGGTTATTTAGATCCCGGTTTAATAACGATGATAATGCAAGAAAATGACGAAGATGACGACACAATAACAAGGATTGAAGGTCAGTAGTAATGACGAGATGATGACAATCGATGACGATGATGATTGTGGATGAAGGCGATTGTGGCAGGTTGGGCTATGGTTTGGGGTTTTGACTTGTGTTTAGGTTTGAATTCAATGTAGAAGAAGAAGAAGAAGCTGAAGACAATGTTGATGGACTGAAATAGGATTTGGGTTGTAGATTATGATTTTGGGCACTAGAATTATGGTTTTGAAAGTAGGAAATTTTGTATTCAAGTTTGTTATTGCCATAAGGTAGATTATTGATGGACATTAATGAATTTGGTGAAGAAGAAGAAAATAAACAGTATATTTTTGTTATTGTGAACTATGGCAGAGAGTTTTTAGCTAACCTAAACCTAATCTAATCTAAAGAATAAGATAAGGGAAGAAACTGTAGTAAATTTAGCTCTATGCTAAACCAGATGCGGAACAAAAAGAAAAAAGATGTGGAGAAATTATAAAAAATTAATTAGGAAAAATAAAAAATAACTAGGTTTTGGACCTCTCATTACAAAAATTTGATGATCACCAACTTCAACGCCTCGTAAGTGAAAATTTATGTGGTATTACACCAAGGTGGTCAAGCCCACTCTCGCAACTCTTATGCAAAAGACTTTTAAGTGACAAACAAAATTTATATAACTCAATGTTTATTTAATATTCTATGATCTCAAGGTTAGAGTACAGATATATATTTATAAGAGAAAAAACAAACTTCTATTCAAACTTCTAACAGAATTCAAACACCTAAATGAAATATAAAAAAATCTTCAACCATACCACTTCAATAAGATCTGATTTGAATCAATGCTAGAGCCTACATCTTTATCGTTAAATTCATACCACTGCAATTAGATTTGACTATTATCAAGATCTTCTTCCATCGCATGTCGCCTTCAGCGCCTTCAGCATCTTCGTCCTTTAGTACTCGTCGTTGAGATCAGATCTTGACTTGTGGTCAGATGGAGCTTCAAACTTCGCCGCCGCCGTCATCCTTCTCCAAGGTCATCACCGCTTGCTCCCAAGCCATCATCGGCATCGTCTTATAGGTCTTGCCGCTACCACTCTGTTGCTATCATGTTCTTATAACAGTGTCATCGTCTACCTCATACAGGCTTTATCATTGGTTGCTAATGCTAGTCATTGTTATCGTTGATTGATCGAAGCAAAGTTCATTGCCGACGTTGATCAATTGAAGCAAAGTCCACAATTTTGAAGAAATTTTATGTGAAATTCAAACCGACCCCGTCAAGTCTATTAATTGAAGTTTGAACACTAACCCAAGTTAAGCCCATTTATATATATGTTCAAACAATGAAGCACAGATCTGACTTAATTTATTTAGGTTTGGATTTGAATTCGAATTAAAGGATGCAGATTTGATCTAATAGTTGATAAACCCAATTTGTAAGGTAATTTATTGGATTTTGGAAACTATTTTGGTTATTTGAGCACGATTCTATAACGATGATGATGTCGTAAGATGCCGAAGATGACGACTCATCGCTGAGGATCGATGGCAGTGGCTATGACGACGATGACGACGATGACGACGACAATCGGTGATGCCGATAATTGCGGATGGATTTGGGGTTATGTGCTTAAATTTGGGTTCGATTCAATGTAAACGAAGAAGCTGATGATGAAGTTGAGGAATGACTTAAATATGATTTGGATTGCGTATTGTGATTTTGGGCACTAAGGTTAGGGTTTTGAAAGTTGGAAATTTTGGATTTGGGGTTCGTTGTAGCCATCAGGTTGATTATCGATACATATTGATGAATTTAGTGATGAGGAAGAAGATGAACAAAAATTTTTGTTACGGCAAAATCTAATCTAATCCTAATGTAATCTAAGGAAAAAGAAGATTATGATAAAGGTAGAAACAATAAAAAATTTAGATATGATACCAAATTTTATACTGAATGTAAAAGATCATGATATAGTATGAAAACTAGAAAAAAATTAAATGATAACTAAGTTTTTTTAAGCCTATTATCATGGAAATCTAATGACCACCAGCTTTGACACCTCGCACGTGAAAATTTCCTCGGACCTTAGGGATTTGAAAGTAGGAAATATTGGATTTGGGGTTTGTTGTATCCACCGGGTTGATTGTTGATGAATATTGATGAATTTGGTGATGAGGAAGACGATGAACAGTATTTTTGCTACGACAAAAAGCTAATTTAAACCTAATGTAATCTAAGGGAAAAGAAAAAAATATGTTGAAATTTAGCTATGATACCAAACCTAGTATGAAATTTAGCTATGATACCAAACCTAGTATGAAATTTAGCTATGATACCAAACCTAATGCTGTACAGAAGAAAAAAGATATGGTATGAAAATAAAGAAAATTAAAGGATAATTAGGTTTTAAGCATCTGATGATCACCAACTTCAATACCTCGCACAAGAAGATTTCTTCAGGCCATACACCCAGACGTTTAAGCCAACTCTCACACCTCTCATGCAAGATTTGAAGAGGCAAAAAAGTTTACGTTACTCAATTCTTATCAATATTTCATGATGTCAACATTTAAGTTCAGACCCATATTTATGAGATAACAAACAAACTCCAATTTGGAAACATTCCGTCCTCTATACGACGCAAATAGCTAAATAAAATAATAAAAATGAAAATAAAATAATCCCTTAGAACTAAAAACTCACAAGACTCTAGCACTTATAAAATAGAAAACTCTAAAAAGCTTCAAATAACCAAATGTAAAGGACTCAAAAATCTTAAGACTAAATTGACTCAAATACTAAAATACTAATTTGAATTTAAGTTAAATTCGCATCAAACTGCTCACCGACGTAAACATGATCTTCCTAACTTGGGATACTTTCAAAGAAGCCTCTAACTTGGGATACTTTTAAGGAATGCCTCGACGATAAAACTCGCCATATGTGGGATAATTTTATATTGAAGCTATAGTCTCAATTCAGTGCAAATATAATACAAGATAAATTGAGGGTTATCTAATATCCATACCTAATAAGCAAATCATTAAATTTATCCATTTACTATCTCAATCAAACTTCCATGGTTAATTTATCAACTAGCCTAGCATACATTTTCTATAAGGGGAATGTGTTTTTAAGTATTTCTTTCCTCTTTTGCCATGACTTAAAGGGATCGTGCCTTAGTCTCTTAAACATCAAACTATCTATATAATGAAATCCAATAAATATCGGTTGACCCGTTCAACGCAATCGTAGCAAATTTGACCTAACGTGCTTCGGACATATTCGCACTAATAAAAAATAGTTTTTCTTAAGTCGATAAGGAAAATATGAGGGTTGTGTGAGCCATCAAAAAAATAAAGCACCTACTTTAAACTTGTATTAAGGATCATCGTAATCATATTTGATACCAAACCTAATATGGAACAAAAGGGATTAGGGTTGTGATGGAAGAAATTAGAAATCTCAGGAAAACCTTAACATTGATTTAAGAATAAAAGGATAAATGTTTGGGTCTCTAATGCACAATGGTATGGATTTAGGGATTTTTTTTGCAGGATGTAGGAAAGATTTCGAAAAGAATTGATAAATTTAGGATTTATTGGCTTCTCACCAAGGATTCTGATGCTTCTCACCAAGAAGAAATATTTCTCAGGTTTGAAGAAAATTTCCCATCAAAATATTCACTGATTCCTTAAAAATAAAAGAAGTCGAGGGCCTTTATATAGGCTTACAATACAAATCCCAACTGAAGTGGGACTAGAACTCTAAAATAATAAAAAATCTTAAAAATAAATAAAAACTCTTAAAATTGAAAGACTCAAACTCTATAAAAAATAAAAATAAAGTAAAATAAAATTACAGGAGTTTTGACTCTCATTGGTCCCCATCACCCTCGCATCATATAAATCGTTCACCAAATCCCGCATCTCACGTGCAAAAGAGATCCACATGATTGGTTTCTAACAAACTATCAAGCATTTACAACTCAAATATTTTTTGTTCAATCTTTTGTTATTAAAAAGTTCAACTACATACCTATATTTAAAGCAAAAGAAATAAATTTATATCTCAACTCATACTCAGATTCCTAACACGACTCAAACTCTAAAATTATTAAAATAAAAGACTCATTAAAAATAAAACCTAAAAGACCCTAAAAAGAAATACAAAAGAACTCAAACAAAAGAAATATAAAATGGTCAAAAAGTCAAAATCGACTTTAAAAAAGACTATCCAAGTTAGACTAATGTCGATGGTCCTGTTTGAGCCTTCCCTTTATAAGGCTGTCACTTTTCCCCAACATACCATCTTCGACACTTTTTTGTTTCTAAAATTGTTTCCATCTCTTATCTTTTATATTAATATACATAAGTTGAAAAGGCTTAATAATTAAAATTGTTAGATCATCTTGGCTAATTTTAAGAAAAGGAGATAATCAGTTATTTATTATATCTAATGTTATACATTATTCTCATATTTTAAATCCATGATAATGTTACCAAACAACAAAATCCTATTTAGGGGAAATGTGATATGATGCTCATGGGTAGAACAAAATCAAACGAATTAGTGGTATATGCTTCCTACAATGGATTAGTCTGTATAAATGAGACTATGTGAGATGTCCTTGAAATAATAAACAAACTAGATCGTATGCTCCAATCCATAGTCATCATTATGACCCATGTCAAGCTTAAACCGACATGCTAACCATGAAGCACCACTTAAAATTAAGGAGGTTCCACATAGTTGAACAAATTTCAGGACTGGACCCTAAGTCAATACGGAGTCATTAAACATAGCAACTATGGGAAAATGAGGGGCTTGACCTTGGAAACCAGATGACATTGATGAATAGCATCTCTCATACTTTTGAAGTTCATGAAATTTGGAGAAGCCTTCCAATATTCTCGAATGGACAAGTGCAACCAAGGATGATAATTGTATTTGTTAAAAATTTACTCACATTTCATAAATGCATATCATACACCAAACAGTATAAAATATTTCGGCCAAAATTCAGCAATTGTGGTCACCAATTAACCTTACATTCACAGAGAAAGTAATCAATGTATCCACATAGTAGTAGTCAAGACAAGAAAGTGCAACTCGGAAATTATGAGCAGATATAACTATATCCATGAAAGTAATTTTATACAGCAAGTCTCGCCTGCAAAAACGGCCTTCGTAGGAGAAGTTCAGCAAATATGCAGCCTGCAGCCCACATATCTACTCCAGGCCCATATTGTTTACTGCCAAATAATAATTCAGGTGCTCGATACCAGCGAGCAAAAACCTACAGGAAGGAGGGCACAACTTGTCGTTAGTTATAGATTTCTACTTACTTTCTTATACAACTTATAAATCGTTACAACTTATAAATCGAATACAATGTAACAAAAAAGTTAGATAGTCTAAACTTTGCTAAAATGATATTTCTGCAAAGATTCCATTCTTATTCTAAGTGTTGATGACAGGTACACACAAAATTTAGTGATTTGCTTAGATATTTACCTTTTAATCAAGTGGTTAAAAATTTAACAGCTTTTTACAAATAGAACATTTGGCATCCCCTAGATCCCGAGGCAGGGAAGACACAAATGGTATGCCAAGTAATAGTAACTGGGAGACATGGCTTAGACTAAATATATACAACTATTATAACACAAATGGACTGCTGAATAATGAATCCAGATCCGTGTTTTCAGTTTAAACTTAAACCGCATGGGCATGGGTACGAAACGTATGTGCCAATCTTTAAAGGGGGGTGATTCTTCTTGCCTATTTTGAAAGACATGTATTGGCATCAAAAAGTGATTTATTCAAGCTATATGAAAATTTAGAACGTATCCATTCTTTGCGTGTGACATATAGAATATCGCTGATAGATGGCATATAAACTTCATATAACCAAAGACTACCTGATGAGTAAATTTGCGATTAGGACTGCCAAAAATGCGTGCCAAACCAAAGTCTGCAAGCTTGAGCTGGCCATCCGCAGCAATCAGCAAATTGTTAGGTTTCATATCCCTGTCACATGAGCACATATAAAAGTTCATGCATATAAGAGTCTACTGTCAGTTCAGAAGGTGAAAGAAATGAGCTAAATACCTGTGCAAAACCCATTTTTTATGGCAAATCTCAAGCCCTTTCAGCGTCATCTGCATGTAGGACTTTATATCAGCTGGAGACATAAGAATATTCCGATCACGAATAACAGCTTCCAGGTCGGTCTCCATGAACTCGAATACAAGATGCAAGTTACCCTTGTGAGGGAAGGCATCAATTAGCCCAATTATATTTGGATCCTTGATCTCTTTGAGGAGTTTAATTTCCCTTAGTGCAGTAAAATTTACACCTTCCTTGTATTTCCCCAAACGTATCTATTTGATTGCAACAGTTTGTCCTGCCTGCAAATGGTGTTTTAGATAATTAGGATGATAAGAGAAGAGTGGTTAGTTGTAATGAACATTACTGCAATAAATAAAAACACGAAATTGTAAATAAAATAATGCAGCTTTGGAGTACAATGTGGAATATCATATGTTCATTTAGGAGTCAGAATTATCATGTGTCTTCATATCAATTTAAACAATAATGCTATAGTTGCTCATACACAAAAAGAAAGACTGATATTCAAATTGACTGATTGTGGTGACTGCAATGCCAAAACTAGATATAAATTTAGTTATAGTAATTTGTCTGTAATATATTCATCTTAGTCCAAGCTGTCCCCATGTACATTATTTTAAAAAGTGGTTTCATTATGTGTGCAGTCCGACAACGCATAATGCATAACCGGATTATGTGTCCGATTACGGGGATTATGGGGATTATGTGAATTACACAAAAATAAATATTTTAAGATAAAATCAAATAATAATAATAATAATAATAATGTGTGTGTACATGTATAACGTATATTAAACGTAAGAAATAGCTAAATTTGAGAAAAATGAGAAACAATATTATCAACATATCATTGTTGTTTACATAAATTTACAGATAGGAGAAGTGATAATATGTATATGATAAAATCTTAAAGTTTAAAATTCAAGACCAACCCAAATATGAAAGATGTTGATGACCGACATGTTCAATCTCATACTGTTACGGTTGCAAATAGCCAATTCTCATTGTTGAAAATTTAAAATGTTAATCTTCACCAAATAACAATTTTTATACAATCAACATACACGACCTATGCGCCACATAATACTTATATGCAATTCATCCGCATGTTTTTCCGGTATATCTGAAACTCGAGGCGGAATTCAACCGCATGCGTTTGTGCGGCCGCATAAAATGCCTTTTAGAGAACTGTCCATGTAATTCAACCGCATGTGTTTGTGTGGTCGCATAAAATGCCTTTTAGAAAACTGTCCATGTATACATCTCTTGCGTCGCAAACTTTGCTAGTAAGCACACAACGGCAGAAGCAAATTTGTTAACATCGAATGTTGCAATCAGAGTTGACGTGCAGTTGTGCACCATAGATGGGAAACACCCACGCAAACATCACCAAATGATAAGATAGAACTTTCCTCCTGCGCACATGTACACCATATTTTTTTGCAGAATTGATCGAAACAATTATTGCCAAATATTAAAAACCTCAAAATTCAGACTTTACTGGCTAGTTGGTACTCCTACTATTAATGAGAAGCTGAAATATTGATGGTCACTGGTGCTAGCTCAAATCTTGTTTTAGAATTCAGACTCGTAAAAGAGAACACATCATTGCAGTGCACCGCAGAAGATACATACAACAACCAACGACGAAAACATAAACACACACAATCCCCCCCCCCCCCCCCCCCGGGGCAAAAAAAAGAAAGTTAGAAACTCATTAAAATTGTATATGTCACCAGCTTTCTCAAATTCCTGGTTCAGAACAATATACACAAGTCTAAGTCTTCTGCTAATTAACAACAAAATTACAAGTTCCATTTCAGTCTGAAAGTATATATCGATACTATTTTCTCGGGCATTAATTTTAAAAATTTGACCTTCCTCCCATTTATCCTAAACTATTGGAAAAGTACCATATCTCTGATTGTGTATTCAGTCCAAGCATCATATATGTGCCACAGTGTTGTGTCATATATTCATAGTGTGATATAACATATAAGGAATTTTTTCCCGTAGTGCAAAGATGGTATAAATCATTTTGATGTGAATGTATTGGTGCGTGTTAAGGCTCAAAGCCTTATATAAAACGTGTAATTCTTAATAAGGATATATTCAGTTCTTAAAAAAGAAATTCAACACTATGAATTCTCTACTAAATAAATTACCATTATTAGTCGGCATCACAAAGAGACATGCCAGAGTCGTATTCCAAACATTCAAGCATAAGGCAAATCTCTAATATTAAAAAAGGTTTGGGTCACATTAAAGGTTAGTACTCTTTGGTATGAATAATAACAATTTATATAAAGGTGATACTTGAGACATAAATAATGATAACATGCCTATTAGACCTCCTAATGTCCACAATATATCAGATACGCAGATATCAATCAAGCCGTTAAGCAATAGCCTGATTGGATACAAATGAGGGTTTGGAAATTTGATTTTCACACTGATGCTTGAGCGTTCGGTTTTCAGTTATATCCTTCATTAAACGTGTAGTTCTTAACAAGGATATGTGCAGTTCTTTAAAAAAGGAATTCAACACTATGAATTCTATCCTAAACAAATTACCATTATTAGTGTGCATCACAAAGAGACGTGCCATGGTTGTTATTCCAAACATTCAAGCATAAGTCAAATCTCTAAGATTAAAAATTAAGGGTTAGTCCACTTTGGTATGAATAATAACAATTTATATTAAGTTGATAACCAAGACATAAATAATGACAACATGCCGATTAGACCTCCTAATGTCCACAATATATCTGATATGCAGATATCAATCAAGCTGTTAAGCAATGGCCTGATTGGATACAAATGAGGGTTTGGAAATTTGATTTTCACACTGATGCTTGAGTGTTCAGTTTTCAGTTGTATCCTTCATTATTGGCCTTGAGTCATGCCATCAAACCCAAATTCAATCTTGCAATTGTATATACATGCATGAATGCAGAGTTTGACATTGCTTCCAACTCACATAATGCCAGATAGAATCCTGTCGGTGGAAAAATGCCATTTATATGGAACATACATCTCGTCAAGCCAGGTCCTTGTTAGCTTAACAGGTACGATATCATTTTTACGTTAGGTAGCTCGGAAGCCGCTCCTGTTTGTATCAAACACTCACAAATGATATGACACCAGCTTCACCTTGTTATTCAAGTCCAATACTAATAATAATGGGAAATGCTTTGCGCACATACCGTTTTGCTCTGCGCACTCCCAACGCACATACCACTTATTTACAAGTTTGTCACACAATTTACTCATGCGCACATACCACTTATTCCTCTTTTACCCACCCTCATCTCCCTCCGGCGCCCCCCAGTCGACGACGACGAGCCGACGATAATTTACTAAGGTTTAGAATGGGCGGTGGGAAATAGGGAGAGTGGGTTGTGGAGGTCGGATGATGGGGAGGTGTGGCTAGGTTGTCGAAGGAGAGGGCGGTAGAAGGGGCGGGGTTGTGGAGGTCAGAGGAGAGAGAGGTGGCTGGGTTGTCGAAGGAGGGGGCGGGGCTATGGATGTCAGAGGAGGGAGAGGGCGCTGGGTTGTCGGAGGAGGGACTGGGGAGGTCGGATGTGGGGAAAGTGGGGCTGGGGAGGTTGGAGGAGGGGGACAGCGAAGGGGGCGGGGCTGGGGAAGTTGGAGGATGGAGAGAGTGGTTGGGTTGTCAGAGGAGTGGACGACGGAGGGGATGGGGAGGTCGGATGGGAGGAAGTAGACCTGGTGAGGTCGGAGGAGGTGGCGGGGTTGGGGAGGCCGGAGGAGGGAGGCCACCATTCGACTGTTTTGCTCACTGCGCACACTGGGACATTTTTTGAAATTTGCCGCTGGGAATGTGCGATGAGGAATTTCAATGGCAACCTTGTGCACGGGAGTAATGTCAAACTTATAAATAGGTGGTTGTGCACGTGAGTAATGTCACGGGCTCAGACTTTGCACTGTCGACGACCGCGCGGCACTAGTCTCTCACTCTACTTGAGAGGCTAGTTCAGCCTTACTCTCTAACACTGGAAGATTAAAGTGATGTCTAAGCTAAAGATTGCTTAGAACATCGAAGAATATACTCGAGTAGGAAGAATAACCAAAGAACACTTTGGATATTTAGGAGGAGCTTAGAGGACTCTCTTTACTACTCAAATGATTGATCCGCTCTTGGATGGATTGCAAATGATACAATGACCCCTATTTATAGGCCTCCTCTACCGAAATGGATGGCCAAGATTGTTTCAATCTAATGGTTACAAATGAGTTTCAAGAATGTTCTACAATTTTCAACTACATCATTAAATACAAGACTTATCTAGAAAGCTACTCAGCCTTATCCATTAAGCTTTCTACATTTTCTAGAACATTCTACCCAACTCTTAAAAAGGCCTTCATTTTTCTTGAATTTGGGCATTCCATGAAACATTCATCCAATATAAAATCCATTTCTAGAGACTTCCTCCCATCTCTACACCTTAAATTTGACTTCCATGGACTTTAACCTTTCTTAGGCCTTCTAGAATAAATTGGGCTTGAGCCTCCCTTAGGACCTTCATTCCCAACTTGACTTGGAGAAAAAACAAACCGTGACAGTAAAATGGTGAATGCGCGAAGCAACTCCTAATAATAATAGCAATGGTTCACAAAAGATGCAAACAAAATCCCCAGCAAGGCTCCTACCAATCAATCTTTCTTTTAGGCCTCCTATGGGAACGGAGGTTAGTCACCATACCTTAAAATTTTAGATACGAAAACAGATATGGGGTAATTTTTAGTTTTAGGAAAAGTTTTAAAAATAATATCAATTTTGGACCAACAAAAAAATTAATATCAAAAATCGACCAACTCGATCTGGCCGCACTTGGCAAGTGCGTTTTTTTTTGCCGCACTTGCCAAGTGCGGCCATTAAACACGGCACGAAGAGGCCCGTGACTTAAACTTAAGTCACGGGCCTCTAAAACTGGCCACACTTGCCAAGTGCGGCAAGTTTGCCCTATTTCTCACTAGTCATCCTGGACGCACTTGGCAAGTGCGGCCAAAAAAAAACGCACTTGCCAAGTGCGGCCAGATCGAATTATAACCGCCAACGGCGGAGCGCCGCTGACGTGGCCAAAGTTGGTCGATTTTTGATATTATTTTTTTTGTTGGTCGAAAATTGATATTATTTTTAAAACTTTTCCTAAATCTAAAAATTACCCACAGATATGAGATCAAATTGGAGCCGAATAACCGTGCATTTTAAGCAGTGCAGTGGGTAAAGTAACTTCTTTTTTTATTGTCCTTGGTGGCCGCCAGTTGGGGGGTTTTTTTTTTGTTTTTTTGTTTTTTGTTTTGTTTTTGTTTTTGTTTTTTGTGTGTGTGTGTGTGTTTTTTTTTTTTTTTTTTTTTTTTTTTGGGGGGGGGGGGGGGGGTTGCAGAAAAAGCCCTAATTTGATTTTTGATTTTGGTTAGGTGTATAGCGAGGTTAGATGTATGAGCGAGCGAGCGGGATGACTAACCATGATATCTACGGCTTTGAAGACGACTCCGTAGGTTCCTTCGCCGAGGAGTTCCTTCTTCAAGTAACGATCGGCCACTATCTTCTCCCCTTTGTCGTCGTCGGCGCCGACTCCTTTAGAGACAATAGGGTTTAGATTTAAATTGATATTGAGATTCTGTGATGATGAAGATGAAGATGAAACGGCGGCCATCAACGCCGTCGCCTGCTTGATTGATTGATTGCCCTAACCTTTGCTGCTGCTACTCAGAACTCAATGCATATAGAATAGAATATAATGGAATCTATATGTGTATGTTATCCTACTTAACACTATTGTGATAGTGATTGTCGTATCATCAAGAAAAAGAAATAATAGAAACAGGAACAGGAATTGGGAGTAGAGAAATAAGAGGAGAAATTAAATGAAAATTAAATCGGATAGGAATCCGAATGAGAGAGAGAGAGAGAGAGGCTGATCAATGGCTGTAGCCTCTGCCTGCGTTTATTGGGGGACACGACAGAGATGACTTCGATTACTGTTTAGAGTTTAGAAAGAAGAAGACCCAAGAACGAGACGGCGGGGTGCTTCCCCTGACACGGTCGATACAGCGGTATATGGAAATTGATTTGCGCACAGACGGAATTGATCTGCGCACTTGCATATTAATTAAATATTAGTCGTTACCAGTGTCCATAGAGCTAGACCCGACCACGGTTCGGTTCGAACTGTGGAACCAAACCGGAACCGAACCGATTTGGAACCGAACTGAACCGGAACCGGCCGACCGGTTCCAAGAACCGGAACCGGAACCGTGCCAAGCCGGTTCTGTTCCGATTTCCCCTTTTGTGGAACCGAACCGGAACCGGCGGTTCCGGTTCCCCGGTTCCCCGATTCGGTTCCCCGGTTACGGAACCGGGGAACCGATTCGGTTTTGGCCAATTTTCTCACATTCTCAATTTTCTTACAAAGTTTTCTCACATTCCCCGGTTTGATTTGTTACATACTCAATTTTCTCATATGTAACTTGCATTAAGTTGATTAGTGACAAGATATATTTCTTTTTTAAGTTGTAACCTTTAAATTTTGTTTACTTTTCATATATTTTCATCACAACCGAACCGGAACCGACCCAAACCGGAACTAAACCGGAACCGGAACCGAAATGAAACCAAAACCGGAACCGGAACCGGAACCGCCCGAGAACCGGAACCGGAATCGAACCGCTTCTAAAGCGGTTCGGTTCCGGTTCCGGTTCCGGGTTTTGCAGGAACCGGAACCGGCGGTTTGGAACCGGAACCGAACCGCGTTCGGGTTTACATAGATCATGCTTTATTTAATGGCTGAGTGTTCCCTCAAATTTCAAGTACCCCAAATTTCAAGTTTTGCCCCCAAAATTTAAGCCCTCCAAAATCGTCATTGTCACCTAGGACAAACTTGACACATAGGACAAAACTTTGTCCTAGTAGGATAAGATTCAAAATCTTCATCCTTTATAGAATAGATTATTAGTTAAGTTTTTTATCAGAATCATCAAAACTATCCATAAGCCAAAACACCTTAAATAAGTTCACTAATTTCTTCTGAGATGCTATAGTGCAGATATCATTATATAAAATCATTTTATTTCTTAAAAAGTTATTACATATATGTGTCTGCTTACTCAAACCCGAGCGGTGAGTGATATTGGTATGTCCATCACTTTTTACTCACCGTACATAACGTGCAAAATTTTTGACTATTGTATGTTGTGAATAATTTTGGTCTGTACATCACATTTTACTCCCTGCTCACAATAGGCAAACATTTTTGCATGTTGTGCACGGTGAATAATCTTGGTACGTGCATCAATTTTTATTTAATGCGCACAACGATCAAGTGAGTAATTCTACTCTGTGCAGCATATTTTACTCATAGTGATGTGCGCATTGAGTAAGTTTGGTTGTATACTGTGTAATTTTCAGGCTACAATAGCAAGCAAGATATTCAGTTCATCAGAACCACATTTATGTCAAGTTTCATAGTCTCATGGTCAGAATTGGCAATGAAACATATTTTATGTCAAATTTGTTAATTTCTCAAGTATGACAAATTTGTTAATTATTAGATATGTAAAATTTGGTAATGTATTAGATATGGCAATGTATCAGATATGCCAATGTTTTATATTTATGTCAAAATGTTCAGACTATGAATGCATCAAATTTAAGGACATATTATAAATTAGGACATTTGTCCTATTCGGACAAACCCAATAGAATAAAGGATTGACCTAGGCTTTGCCACCTCATAATGGTGGGGGCCACCTGGGGTAGGTGGGATTTGGGGCTTGCTTTGGGGTGTGGCTTTGGGGAATTGAGTTTAATGTCCCCAAATTCCCCTTATTTTGCAAGCTTGCCATTGATTCTTCATCTAACCAAAATGCACATCCACTTCCACATATTTACGGGTTTGCCATTATGATTGTTGCACTTTGCTCCCCCAAAGTTATTTTTTTGCAATTTAGCCCTGATTTTTACCCTTTTACACTTGACGATGCCGACACACACCTACACTTCTCATTCCTTCTCGGTTTCACGCGTGCTCCGCATCCTTTCAATGGGTTTTTTTTTGGCGACATGCACTGTGTGCGCATGTTATTTTGTGTGTGTGTGTATGTATGTATATATTCCATCTTACTACAACATCTATGCGTACCAAAGCACAATAAACAACAAAGAGAATATACAACCCAAACAAAACCACATCATTGGTGGTATATCAAGTATTATCATATGGCTTGATTGTACAGATGTTGTTGATACATTGTTCATCCTCTAATTGTTACTGGCAGTTTCCCTTCTGTTAATTTCATTGGCACTAAAAAAAGAAACTTGTATAATCCTGCATATCTCCGTTATTCATTTCTCGTTCTCGCAGCCTTATCTTTAAATTTATTATTTCCTTAGCAACTCTCAAGCATATTCATTTCCACGCTGACGTAGCTCCAGCTCATCAACCCAAACGAAAAAATTACAGTCGTTGCTCTCGATGTAATTGATACACACATAAAATCTTCTACCAATATTTCCTATTGTCATCGCATTCCTCATTAAAGCTTTCAGTCCACAGAAGCAACCGTGTTGTTTCTTCCACATTTCATTACTGTTGATACCTGTGTACGGCCCACGAAGCAGGGAGAGATTATTGAAGCCCATTGGGAAGACTAAACCTCGGCCCATTAACCCGAAGCCCCCAATCAATGAGACAACGCGATGGACCATTGTCGCTCCGTTGATTCTAGGGAAATGGTTAATGGAGACCGAGTAAATGGGCAGCCGTTGTATACAATCCCGGAGGAGATTTTGTTGCAATCAATGAAGGACCGTTACTCACTATCATCTGACATTCCCAGCTATAAATAGAGGAAAAGACAACGTAAGACGGGTTCAGACTCCCAACTCCCAAGGTACTGAAGTACTGATACTCTGAAACTCTACTCTTCCACAACTCCTGTAGGAAGTGTCAATGTTTACTATGATTTAATTTTTCTCTTTTCTTTTTAAAATTTTCGATTAATATTTTACATATTTTAATCTGTCAACATTCTAATTGCAAATCAACGCATCTTCCGGGTGAATTTTACTACTTCAGATGGATTAACTTTGCTTCTTTTGTCTCAAGTGCGGCAAATTACGAAAGTCCAAGGGAGAAAGGAGGATATGATACACATTTTTATGGAGTTTCTGGGATGACTCATAGGTCTCTCTATTTTTCTGATTTATCTGATTTTTCTGTCCTGTACTGATTAGTCGACTTGTTTTTTCTGACATGGACTATTTTGGTTTTGTTGCTTGTATGGCCTTTTTTCGGGTTGTTTTTTATTGCATTTTGGTGTCTTAATGAAAATTTATCAATGACCCAAAAAAAAATTCTAATTGCAGGATGTTGCTTGTAAAGTTAATAATTTATATACTTGACCTTGACAATATTCCCATTTGCCGCTCGTCAACAGAAAGGAAAACAACAGAAAGGAAAAGAGGAGACAAGGGTTAGATCCATGGGACCGGGTTGGCTCAAACGCGTGTATGACCATGTGATCAACCCCCCCCCCCCCCCCCCCCACCCACCCACCCACAAATCAAAATTGCTATCTGTCTGATGATCAAGGAGTGAAAAAAAAAGATGTAAAATAAGAAAAGGCCAATGCAGCATGTTGGGTAGCAAGTTGAAAATGATGGAAGTGTTAGATTTGGTAATGAAAATGAGTTGAAACGTTGGGGTATTTTAATGTAATTACAGTTTTCACCCATCAGCCACTTCCAACGGGAATCACGGGCCTAACTGCTGAGACATAAAATCAGCAAGCTTTCATATTTAACTCAATCTCCAAATTTGAGCAGACAATGTTCATGTCTCCCTTGTCTCTCCAAACGACCATGGCATGGCCATTTGTTTTCCCAATTCTACAAGATTTCAAGATTAAAGGTCACCACTTCGCTCCAGCTGAATCTTCAAAACTATACGCGCCACATTTACTTGCTTCCCCCATCAGTCAGCAGTTCAAGCCGCAAGACACTAATATTAACATCTCCGTGGGAGAATTGTAGAGGCCATGTCAATGCCAATCGACATGCTCAGTGGAAGCCATGGGTCGCCTTTTGGGCTTCCTGTACCTCTTGTTCTCCAACATTGCTTTCATAATCAGCGACTCCAACAGGGCAGCCTCGCCCATATCATACGGGTTGTCCAGGACGCTGACAACATCGGAACAAAGAAGATCAACACAGACGAGACCCGTCATCACAATGAATCTAGGGAACATATAATGCTCAAAGCTAATAGCATGCCATCAATATTATCGCATCACCTGTGAAGCAGACCCTCCAGATGGGTTCTTTGTGAAGGCGTGACATAATGGATGCATCTCTTTGGGCACTGCCCGACAGCAAGTTGGACTTGGTAATCATCACCGTTCCCTGCAATCGCCCATTGATGGACGGACAGAGGAGAAAAAACGACCAATGTATGCGCGCATCTTCGTAAGGTGCCAGTGAGCCAAATAGAACGACATTTTCAAAAATTCACATGCATACATATGAATGCATTAGAGATGCAATTTAAACTATGTCAAACCTTGAGAAGTTGCACGTGCTGTGCCGTTTTCAGCAGTAAACGCAAAGGCACAAGGAGCTCTTTGTACACAAGAGTATGGACATCCTGGAAATAAATAGCATGCTCGTCAAATCATCAACAAATCAGGATGACATATCATCTATTTCCTTGGTAGATCAGAATCTATATTCTGTTAGGGGGGAGGCATGGAGATGGAGGGAGGGAGACACGCTTCAACACATCATGATTCACATCAATGCATTATTATGCTCTGATCTGAAAATAAATAGCATGATGTATCTCAACCACTTTGCTCCCGAAGAAAATGTCATGTTGTTCATCCTCCGAGGTTAAGCTGAACAGACACAAATGGGCTCTAAGATGATAGATTACTTTATCGCATTGCTCGAGTTATTTGAGGCAGCACACTACCAATTGCTTATTCACTCGCTCATAAACCACTTGTATAGGCTTAAAGAGCTGTTGTGAGGCAATGCAACACTGTTATTGTTGTTGAGTCAATATTGGGCATTGATTGAGCCAAAGCAATGCTCTTATTGGTAAAAGAAACCATGCCTACGATTGGTGCTGAGATTTAAAAACAGCTGCAAAGAAACTAAACCAAAATTTTTTTTATTAAAAATATGGAATTATGAACAGAGTTTCAAAAATATTAACTTCGAATTTGTGCTGCATCCATAGGTAGAGACAATGAGACCGGGAAAACATAGATGGCAACAAAGAGTCTACCAAATTGTACCCAAATACCCCACAGATGCTCTCAAAAGCCCTCAGTTAGATCACAAGCAGAACTTGGTACGTATACAAGAAGTTCAAGCACCATATAATGAAGTTTTATATAACAAATCACAAATGCTTAACTCAACAGAAGATGTATGCCTTATATTGGTTCCAAAAGTCAATGGAAAAATCTGCAAATATCTATCATGCAAACTCGCATGACAAACCTTGGCAGGAGAAAGCAAGCTCCATGGGGTAAGCTGTAGCCATTGCAGTGGCCTTATAATTGGAACATCATTCCATGCACATTGATAAAAGCACCCAATAGTCGCATATGGGTCAATATAGTGATAATTTGCAGATTATTTGATTTTTTTAGAGCTGATACAACCCTCCAAATGGGCCGGAGATAGGCAAGCCGACCGCTAGGCCCAAAACTGCACCGGGCTTTGGCCCAAAGGGGCCCAAGAGCGGGTCGGGGTGCATCGGCCCAAGACCGCCATCCGACAGACGGTTGACCTGGCTCGAAGGAGTAAACCACTCCCCAGATCGTGCCCGCCTTGATCACCATGGAAGCCACCATTACGTTCGCCTTGATTGCCATTCAAGGGACCATCAATTCGGACGGGCACGGAAGGAGGAATGATAAACGCCATGAAGACGTTGACATGCGGAACTCCTATAAGAGACCCGAAGAACAGAACGCAAAGAACCGAACACTGGATACTTGACACCCAGGTATACCGTCTCCACAGACCTTTCTTCCACCTTACATTTCTCCTCCATAGCTCGGCCTGAGAACTCGTGCTTGGTCTCCGTGAACCAAGCTTGATTCCACCGAAGCACTTCTCAGTCAAGATCTGACTTATGCATCGAAGGGGACTTGGTCAGAACCAAGGTCCGACCCCCCTGACCAGCTTCCTCGTTTTGCAGATTGGAGGAGACGTCGTCCAGTCGAAGCTCCCCTTCGGCATCCGATTGATTGGCCTCAAGCGTCCCCGACCAAGCATCCGTTTGACTGATCTACCCCGGAAACTCCCACCACGCCGAAGCTTCCATTCGGTGTGATGTTGCTCAGATCCGCGCATTCTCACCCCAGAGCCTGCTCGTCCGATCGGCCCCGAAGGTCATCCGCGTCCTCCACGTTAGCGACGACCTTCGGACCTCCATACTACCAACCAGTGGTGAGCAAACACATCGAAACCTCTGGCGCCGTATGTGGGAACGAGATCATCACTCACGTCATCCACAACCAACATGGACCAGCACAACAGCAGGGGGCCCCATATGCCGTCCATCCACGAGGAGGGCGACTACGTGCCGTCCGAGGCCGGACACAGCTTCTCGGTCGAAGAAACCGACGACTCACGTTCGGTAACCTGCGAACAGTTCTACCTTTTGGCCAAGAAAATGAATACCAACTTCCAGACACTGGCAGCGACTGTTCAGCAACTCGCGAGCCCACAACACCTCTTCGAGTGAAACTAGGCGGGGTTTCCCGACAGCCCAGGGGCACGCCCCCTACTGCGCTCGACCGTGGTCGCAAACCACGTTGGGAGAAGTCCGAACTGGGAGCAGCGGTTCACCTTGTCGAACTTTTCTCCTACACGGTCTCAGACCCCAACCTCCCTCCGAAATGAGGGGAGACAGAACCGAATGGACTAAGGACGAGCCAACTGCGGCCTCGTCCAAGCGATCCCGCTCGACCCGGGAGCAATTGTCTAGCCGCCCGACCACTGATGACCGACGGGGACGAAGCAGGAGCCCACGTCGGAAGAGGCAGAGGAGTCGTGAGGAGCTCCGTCGAAGGGAGAACACTCGGTGGCCAACGCCGATTCCCAACCGAGACGACCGCGGAGGCAGTCCCTCCCACGACTCTGCTAATCTGCCTAAACCGCCCGAACACCCAGGCGAAGCACCGCCGGACCAGGTCACCCTAGAAACCCCCACAGACGACCCCTGCCCACTGATGCGGAATATCCCCACCACGCGGGTACCCTGCAAGTTCAAGGTGCCGACAGTAAAGAAGTACGGTGGCACGGCATGTGGGACCCCCAGGAGCACGTCCAAGATTACAAGGGGATCATGGAGTTTCAAGCGGCCAACGGCGCCCTACTCGGTCGAGGCTTCTATACCACCCTTCAGAAATCAGCAAGTGAGTGGTATAACATCCTCCCCGATCAGTCCATCGGCAACTTCCAAGACCTGTCCTGGATCTTCTGCAACCAATTCATGGTTGGACGACGGAGAATGCCAAGCTCGGACCTCATGTTCAACATAGTGCAGAAGTCGCGTGAGACTCTGAGGGGATACATGAAGCGCTTTAACGCCCAAAGGCTAAACGTGGATAGCTGCACCAAAGTGGTCATAATAGCGGCCCTGAAGAAAGGGTTCCGACATAGGTGTTGGATATGGATGACGTTTGTACACCCTTGTAGGGGATGTACGAGGGAATACAGACCTCGAACGTCGCGTACACGAAGTCGTGTGCAAAGGGAATCTGTTCCCTTGAGGAGAGGATCTCTAGATTAATGGGAAAGTCGCATTATATGTGCATAAGTGCATGCGACATATGGCTAATAAAGGGGTAATATCTTAAGCTTATGTTGTACCATGCATATGGTACAACTTAAGCTTATAATGTGCCATGTATGATGGTACACCTTAGTTAAATTGTTCCAAAGGAACAATTACTCCTAAAATAACTACCTTGGAGGCTATAAATAAGATCCAAAGCTTAGCCATTTCCTTACACTTTTGCATGGTATTCTTGCCTTGCATTTCATTCTAGCGAAGCTCTGCCGAAATCCTTCCTCTCTTTATCCAAGTTCTTAATCTAAAAGTAGAGATTTAGATTGTGGATTTAGTAGCCTTACTCCGTTTGTGAGAAGACTCGATCCGTCGTGGCGAATCCGAAGGCGAAGTTCCGAGACTACCGTGCCGCATACGCAAGAGTAAGTCTCAACTTCATTTATCGATCCTAACGCTGTTTTGACATGTTCCTACATTGGTATCAGAGCCATACGGATTCGCTCCGGTCAGAACTGTCGCCCCATCGAAACTATGAACGAGTCGTCTTTTTCACGAATGGGTATCCTACCATTACGGATATGGTAGGAACGCTTCGTGACGGAGAGAACGCAGCGGTTGTTCTTTTCACGTTAGGGTCTTCTGTCATTACGGATATGGCAGGAACTCTCCGTGACGGGAAGAACCGACCGTTCATATCGTCAAACTCGCTCTCTTCATGGATGCTGAGTCTCCATTCATAGGGAATGGGCGCTCTCTTCATGTGGAGCGCGTAGTTTACGAATTTTTTGAAATGGGTTATTTTTTTGGCACACGGCCATTGGAGGACAACTACTTCCTCGACGAACGGGTGCTTCACCGGAGAAGGTGGTAGTTATTTCCATCGGGAAGATAAATTTTGGTACATGAAATCTATAGCCAAATGGGCAATGGAGGCAATGTACTCCCCCTCCCCATGCGGAGGGGGTTGGCTACGGCCAATAACCACCATGGCCACCCCTCCGGCGGGGTGTGCAGTGACCCCATTCAAAGGGGGTGGCCGGCCATGGCCATATGGGCCATGGCCGGCCAATGCCAAAATGGCCTTGGCCATGACCGGCCATGGCCAGGCCGGCAGTGGTCGGCCTCGGCCACGGCCAGGGGGCCCTGGCCGTGGCCAAGGCCTGGCCTGGCCGAGGCCAGGCCAGGGCCAGGGGGCCCTGGCCGGCCTGGCCGACCCTGGCAGGAGCCAGGGCCGGCCCTGGCCAGTCTCGGCCAGGGCAGGGGCCCTGGCCGGGAGTGATGAAGACCAATTTTTGGTCGACCAATTTGGGTGTTTTGGTCGACCAATCCGGTAAAAGGTCTTGGTCGATCACGAACTTACCGACTAGCCCATACGGGGTGTCAAAAGGCCTTAGTCAAACACGAATGTGCCGACTAGCCCATACGGGGCTAACGACAGTCGTCTGCTCTTATTTTATAAAGTTTTTTCTTGGGCTCTACTCCTTGAAGATTAGCCATAATGCTCTACTTCATGCGAGATTAGCCATGTCATTGTGCTCTACTCTACAGAGATTGGCCAATGTACTTATGACGTTGTGCTCTACTCTACGGAGATTAGCCAATGTATTTCAAATTTTTTGAAAAAGATGTTTTCAAATAGGTTATGTCCCGTCCTTAATCGGGATAGCGCAATTTAGAATTCCAAGTCCTACCACGATCCGGCCATGGTTATCTAACCCATGGGTGTGTAGAACAGGTCTCGTGGCTTGGCAATTGTTGCGCTAAAATTCTTTGTGCAAACTCTCACCTATTCCATTTTGAAAGATATGTTTTCAAAAGTATTTTTCCGCTGCTGGTACCATACGAGTATCATTTCTGATTTCTTTTTACATGAGATAAGTAAGAGGGATACTTTGAAAGTTACTTCTAGATGGTAGTTGGGAACGTAGTGAACTTCTCGATTCTAGAGTAACATTTCAGCGCATGCAAGGAACTTATCAAGTGTTTAAAGAATCGAAACTTTATGCATAGAATTTTGATCGTGTTTTTCATTTTCTTTGCAGTTTTTTGATTCGAATATGTCTACCGCTTCTAAGAACATTGTCGCCGAGCTTAACAAAGGTGAGAAGCTCAACGGCGACAATTATAAACTTTGGTCAATAAAAATCCAATATGTTTTGGAGGAGCAAGATGTGCTTGAAACACTCCAAAACGTAATGGAAGAACCTGAGTTGGGCAATACGGCCCAACACAAGAGGGACCGAGAAGCTTATGAGACTTGGACTCGAAAGAACAAAATAGCACGTATTACGTTATTGTCCGCAATGGACAATGACATAATGCGTCTATTTCGGGAATTCGACCTAGCCAAAGACATATGGTCTGGGCTAGAAATAAAGTTTGGTGGAACTTCGGTCACCAAACTCCGCTTCTTAAATATTCAATTTGATTCGTACAAAATGCGGCGAGATCAATCTATGAAAAAGCATCTCCGCCACATGGCGAATCTCATAGCTGAATTGAAGGATGCGGGTCTTACGATGTCTGACGAACAGCAGATCCAAGCAGTCATTCGTTCACTCCCAGAAAGCTGGGATAACATGAAAATGCACCTCACTCATAATGAGTGCATTAAAACTTTAGGCGAAGTATCCAAACACCTCGAACTCGAGGAAGAGCGGATTCAAGCCGCAAAACCTAGTGCCGAAGTGCACATGGCCGCGAGTTCCTCACATGGAGGAAAGAAGCGGAAGGATAACCGCTTAAGGTTTATGAACGAACGAAAGCAAGAACCGGAAACCTCAAAGAAGACTAAGAACAAAAAGTGGCAAAAGAATGTGCACTCAAAGAAGAAAAACTTGAAGAAGATCAAGTGCTTTAAGTGCAACAAGTACGGTCACTTCGCCAGTACGTGTACTGATGGAAGTGATAAGGTAACTTGTAGGGCTAGTTACATGTGTTTCTAGTTCCATGTTTCTTGCTGAATCTAACTATTTTTGGTTGATTGATTCAGGGGCCACAGACCACGTCGCGAAGGACAGAAGGTTCTTCGTAGAGTATCGAAGGATAACTCAAGGAACAAATTGGATATACGTCGGCAACAACACTCGTGTTGAAGTCAAAGGCGTCGGAACATGCAAGCTAGTTCTCGACAACGACCGAACACTATTATTGCACGACGTCCTCTTTGCTCCAGATATTAGAAGGAATATCGTATCCGTGGTCATGTTAATGTCTTTAGGTTATGAATGGAGGTTCTATGAACAAAATGTTGACCTTGTTTGTAATAGTTCTTTAGTTGGGTCGGGTAATGTTTGTAATGGATTGATTGTTTTAAACACTATGTGTGATGATTCTTCTTCTATTAATGAAAGTTTCCATTTGACAAATGCTTCTAATTCTGAATCTGAGATCATTTGTTGGCATGCAAGACTTGGTCACATTGGACCAACTAAAATGGATAGACTTGCCAAAAGTGGCTTGCTATCTAATGTTTCAAAAGTTGAAATGTCAACTTGCGAACATTGTCTTGTAGGGAAAACTTGTCGCAAGCCGTTTGGAACTGGCACAAGGGCCGAAGTTCCATTACAGCTTATCCATTCGGACATTTGCGGTCCAATGAATGTTAAGACAAGACGCGGGAAGTCCTATTTCATCACCTTCATTGATGACTTCACCCGTTTCGGTCACATTTATTTGATTTCCCACAAACATGAAGCTTTATCTTGCTTCAAAAACTATATGAGTTTAGTGGAAAATCAACTAGATCGCAAGATAAAGGTCTTGCGAACCGATCGGGGTGGAGAATATCAATCAACGAGTTTTAAGGAACTTTGTGATGAAAAAGGCATAGTTCATCAAATAACTATGCCTTATACTCCGCAACAAAACGGTGTTGCGGAAAGAAGAAATAGGACATTGATGGAAATGGTCCGATCAATGATGTCTCAGGCAAATTTGCCCATCACCTTTTGGGGTGATGCATTATTGACGGCAGCATTCATCTTAAACCGTGTACCCTCGAAGTCGGTAAGTTCTACTCCTTATGAGTTGTGGAACAATAGAACTCCAGACTTAAGCATTCTAAAACCTTGGGGTTGTGCCTCTTATGCACATTTATCCTCTCACAAATATGGCAAACTTGGGCCACGTGGGAGGAAGTGTATCTTCATCCGATACGCTGAAAACTCCCAAGGATATGTTTTCGTCGGTCAAGAGGACAATGGGGGTCTAATAGAATTCGAATCGAGGAATGTTGTCTTCTTGGAAAACGAGTTTCCAAGACAGGGTGAGATAAGTCAAGACTTATCCTTGTTTGAGACTTGGGATCAAGAAGGATCGGAACGTTCGAGTGGGAGAATTCTTGGTGAAGAGGAAAATGACCCTCATACTTCACCTATGGATGATACGAACGATACCAATCCTATTCCGAGTGGGAGTGATGTTATTCCAAGTGGGAGTGATGTCATTCCAAGTGGGAGTGATCAAACTCAAGCAAGACGTAGTAATCGAACGAGGCTAACACATCTGAGATTTGAGGATGAATTTCCTCAAACATTCATGACATTACTACAAGATGATGAAGAACCTGCAAATTTCAAACAGGCCGTCACATGCCCTGCTAAAGATAAATGGATAGCGGCGATGGAAGAAGAACTTCAATCCATGAAAACAAACCAAGTCTGGGACTTGGTTGATTTACCTAAGGGACGTAGAGCCATTGGGAACAAGTGGGTTCTCAAAATCAAGCATAAGGCTGATGGCTCCATCGAGAAATATAAAGCTCGCCTTGTTGCGAAAGGTTTCACGCAACAGGAAGGAATAGACTACGAAGAGACTTTCTCTCCTGTCGTGCGTTTTACCTCCATTCGCTTAATTCTGGCAATGGTGGCTTGTTTGGACCTCGAGTTACATCAGATGGATGTAAAGACTGCTTTTCTTAACGGAGAACTAGATGAGGAGATCTACATGGAACAACCAAACGGGTTCGTACACGAAGAAAACAAACATAAGGTTTGTAAACTTCGTAAATCCATATATGGTCTTAAACAATCCTCAAGGCAGTGTTATATGCGCTTTCAAGAAGTCGTTTTGTCGTATGGTTTCTCCATGCTCGACGAAGACAACTGCGTATACATTAAGAGGATTAAGAACAAGTATGTAATTATGTCTCTTTATGTAGATGACATACTTATAGCCGGAAATGATACGCGTCTTATCATGGATATCAAAGCTTGGCTTTCATCCGTCTTTGAAATGAAAGACATGGGTGAAGCTGCATATATCCTTGGGGTTAAGATCTCAAGGAATCGTTCCAAGAAACTTCTTTCTCTCTCTCAAGAGACATATATAAAGAAAGTTTTAGAACGGTTTAATATGCAGGACTGCAAGCCAATTAATACTCCAATAAGCAAAGGCGAGGGTCTATGTTTGGAAATGTGTCCCAAAGATCCAAAAGAAAAGAAAGCTATGGAAAAGGTTCCATACTCCAGTGCTGTCGGGAGTCTGATGTACGCCATGATGTGTACCAGACCGGACATTTGCTATGCTGTTGGTATGGTAAGCCGTTACCAATCCAACCCAGGACAGACACACTGGAAAGCGGTGAAGAGGATATTAAGGTACCTCAAAGGGACTGCGGACTATGTGTTGTGCTATCAAGGCAATACCTTGAGACTCGAAGGCTATACCGATGCTGATTGGGCGGGTGATCTCGACGAGCGAAGATCTACCACAGGCTTTGTTTTCTTGCTCGGGAATGGTGCAATATCCTGGAGCAGCAAGAAGCAAACCTGTATCGCCCTATCAACCATGGAAGCCGAATTTGTAGCATTCAGCATGGCGGTCCAAGAAGCTGTTTGGCTTAGGAAATTCTTAGACAGACTGACGGATGCCACTGACTCGAGCACTGTTCCTATATACAGTGATAGTCAAACTTCGATTTCGATTGCCTATGTCAAAGATCCTAAATTTCATTGTAAGACCAAACACATTGATATTCGATTCAAGTTTGCGAAGGACTATGACAAACGGAAGGAAGTAGACATAGGATACATATCCACGCATAAGATGATAGCGGATCCCCTTACTAAGGCGATCCCCAGAGATGTGTTCTTCAAACACTTATCATCTATGGGAATGCGTAGGTGCTGAGCTGCATCATGTAATATTTCACATGTCTATAGAAGATCAAAGTTTAATAAAAGGAAGAAGTTCTTTTATATATTGCATACAAGTTTCTTACAAATGATTTTATACATTTGTGTTTAAGTCTCAGCTATTTTATTGTGTGTATGTCGGACAGATTAAGGTTGGCTCTCTCACATGAGCAACCGTCTTATCTTATCAGCTGGATAAGATAGAGATGAGACTAGTTTAAAGTCAAAATCATTAGACAAAAGATTTAGAGTCGTGACTTAAACAAGATAGTCGAATGAAAGATCTGCATCATATGGATGCCTACAAAAGATCTGAGATCTGTATCACAAGGATATTTAAAAGAGATCTCATAGGATTTTATAAATCCTATCTGTCTTATGCAGGATGAGAGTCCGGGAATATTTCATGGGTAGTAAGGGGACTCAAAAGATAGGCACTGTGGTGTCTGATCTTTCATCCGCACAACATCATTAAGACATACTCTCCCTGGGAAAGGAGTGATGTTGTAATACGTGTTCATACCACGTATGCATTTCGACCACTGAGTTAGTAGCAATAGTGTTTGCTATTATGTGAGACTCAAAGGCCATATGGGTCTTAACTCTTACCCTCAAGGACTCCAATTGGTTCCTTTAGATTTGACGAGATGATCGCTATCTTAGCGTGTTGCTAATGGGCTATGATAATTCGGCTCGGCGGGGCACGTTAGAAAAGCGAATCAAGTCAAGATCAGAAGGTTCGCAAGAAGAGGAAGATTGATTTCATATTCGCATTTGGACTTTAATGATTCAAAGCTGGCCAGCCAATTGTGATCCAGATGGGATTCAATTGTTGAATATAAAGTATAAGAAATGTGAAGAAATAATCTAGGGTAAAGCATGCGTTGAACTACTCAACTTTGCACCTTCGAGGTCGTTGTGTATCTTTAACAAGTGCACAACAACAGACTCTACGCGCATGACGGTCGCACGGTCTATTTCTCGGTATGATAGATGAAAGAACTAAGAGAAAAACGTTCTCTTACAATCCCCTCAAGTGTGAGTGGGAGATGTTGGATATGGATGACGTTTGTACACCCTTGTAGGGGATGTACGAGGGAATACGGACCTCGAACGTCGCGTACACGAAGTCGTGTGCAAAGGGAATCTGTTCCCTTGAGGAGAGGATCTCTAGATTAATGGGAAAGTCGCAGTATATGTGCATAAGTGCATGCGACATATGGCTAATAAAGGGGTAATATCTTAAGCTTATGTTGTACCATGCATATGGTACAACTTAAGCTTATAATGTGCCATGTATGATGGTACACCTTAGTTAAATTGTTCCAAAGGAACAATTACTCCTAAAATAACTACCTTGGAGGCTATAAATAAGACCCAAGGCTTAGCCATTTCCTTACACTTTTGCATGGTATTCTTGCCTTGCATTTCATTCTAGCGAAGCTCTGCCGAAATCCTTCCTCTCTCTTTATCCAAGTTCTTAATCTAAAAGTAGAGATTTAGATTGTGGATTTAGTAGCCTTACTCCGTTCGTGAGAAGACTCGATCCGTCGTGGCGAATCCGAAGGCGAAGTTCCGAGACTACCGTGCCGCATACGCAAGCGTAAGTCTCAACTTCATTTATCGATCCTAACGTTGTTTTGACAGGTTCCTACAATAGGGGCATGAAGAAATCACTGCATTAGGACCCACCAAAGGCCTCGGCCAGGTCTTAGCTTGGGCGGAGTGATTTATGCTGCCGGAAGAAGCCCTCGCCACGGAAGGACCGCCACGGGGGCCAAAAAGAACTCAAGGCGCGACGAAGGCACACGCCGGGAACCGGAGGACCACAAGCGGGAAAGGAACCCCAGGGGAAGACCGCGCAAAGGAGAGACAGCGCCTGCCAAGCTGAACGCAACCCGGAACGTCGTATTGACACAGGCCCAAAAGGAAGGCCACATCAACAAGCTGCCCCGAGGATGAAGGGCGGCCAATGGGACGAAGAAAAGTACTGCAAGTATCACAAGGACATCGGCCACGACACCGACAATTGCTGGCATCTAAAGAAAGACATTGACCAGCTGATCAGCCGAGGATACCTGAAGAACTTCGTCGACGCTTCGAAGGCAGACCCTGGAGAAGGCACTTTTGGGCAAGGCGATAAGGGAAAAAGGTGAACGTCGTCCAGACCCTCCTACGCATAATCGAGTAAGGAGCCAACCGCGGGGACGGGGGCAACAGGCGAGGCAACCCCCAATCTTCCCCTCAACGGGCGAGTGATGATTCCCCACCATTATTTTACCTGCTTTATATCTTTAAGATCAGAAATGTACCTTCCCTTTTCCCCTAAATGTCAAACACGAACGAGAGTTCGTACGCACAACCATTTGTCCTTCAAAACTTAACGACCGTCCAGGGATCTAACACCTCCTGTTGGGAACCAACTATTCGGCCGATCATGAGGCTGGGGGCAACTCCCCCAGCAGGCCGATTACCTATCGACCGTAAGGTTGGGGTCAACTCCCCTAGCAGGCCGATCATTCGATCGATCGTAAGGCTGAGAGCAACTCCCCCAGCAGGCCGATTACTCGTCGACCGTAAAGCTGGGGCAACTCCCCTAGCATGCCGATCATTCGATCGACGGTAAGGCTGGGGGCCACTTCCCCAGCAGGCCAATAACTTGTCGACCGTAAGTCTGAGGGCAACTCCTCCAGTATGCCGATTACTTATCGACCGTAAGGCTGAGGCAACTCCCCCAGTAGGCCGATTTCTTATCGACCGTAAGGCTAGGGGCAACTCCCCCACCATGTCGATCATTCGATCGATCGTAAAACTGGTGGTAGATCCCCCAGCAAGCCGATCAATCTATCGACCGTAAGGCTGGGAGCAACTCCCCAAGAAAGCCGACCATTCGATCAACCGTAAGACTGGTGGTAGCTCCCCCAACAGGCCTACTGAACTATCGACCGTAAGGCTGGGGACAACTCCTCCAGCAGGCCGATTTCTTATCGACCGTAAGGCTGGGGCAACTCCCCTAGCAGCCGATCATTCGATCGACCAGGAGACTAGTGGTAGCTCTCCCAGCAAGCCGAACGACCTATTGACCGTAAGGCTGGTGACAACTCTCCCAGCAGGCCGATCATCCGATCGACCGCGAAACTGGAGGCAACTCTCCCAGCAGGCCGATCATTCGATCAACCGTAAGACTGATGGTAGCTTCTCCAGCAAGCCGACCGACCTATCGATCGTAAGGTTAGGGCAACTCCTCCAGCAGGCTGATTTTTTATCGACCGTAAGGTTGTAGGTAACTCCCCCAGCAGGCCGATCATTCGATCGACCGTAAGACTGGTGGTAGCTTGCCCAGCAGGCCGACCAACCTATCGATCGTAAGGCTGAAGACAACTCCCACAACAGACTGATTTCTTATCGACCGTAAGGCTGGGGTAACTCCTCCAGCAGGCTGATCATTCGATTGACCGTAAGATTGATGGTAGCTCCCCAGCAGGCCGAACGACCTATCGACCATAAGTCTGAGGGCAACTCCTCCAGCAGGCCGATCATCCGATCGACCGCGAAACTGGGACAACTCTCCCAACAGGCCGATCACTCGGTCGACCGTATCAGCAGGCCGATTACTTATCGACCGTAAGGCCGGGGGCAACTTCCCAGCGGGCCGGCCATTCCATCGACTGAAAGGCGGGGAACCACTCCTCCGACAAATCGATCAGACCTCTGATCTTGATCGGTTAATACCTCCCCCAAGAAATGCTTCCCTCGACTCGAGCCACCCGCCGATTTTGACACGAGCCAAGGAAAGGGGACATACCAAACAAGTCCAATGCATGGAAGATGAATAAAACACAGCTACAGAAATTCCATTTAGATCAAAAGGTGTCTTTTACAAGAGGAAGGATGAAGAGACAATCTACGATGCCTACGGGATGATAGCTTTGGCAGGGATCTCTCCAGTCGGTTCGGCACCTCTTATGACCCCTGTCCCAACATGTTGGTCGGGGTAGGCCAAGAAACGAGGAAGCATTTGCCGAATCCGCTCCTCATATACCAGAAAATCCTACAGGAAGAAGTTCGCGATCTGCAGGGCCAGGATATCCTCGTAGCCCCTTACAACTTCTGTGACGAGACGCTCGGGACCCACTTGCTGCAAGGAAGCAATCTCGGACCAAAGCTCGTCCATTTCCATCATATGCGCCTCCCAGACGAGGGATAACGCCTCCTTCGCAGACTCCACGACTGCCGCCCGAGCTGTTGACGAACGAGCTTGAACGAGCTTGAACAGGGAGCTTGGTTTTGTTCATGAACAAAATCCATGTTCAAGCTCTGTTCGTTTACTAACCGAGCTCTAAAAACATGTTCAAGCTTGTTCGTTAAGCTTACCGAACGAACGTAAACGAACGTAAACGAACATTTACCGAGCTTGTTCACGAGTAGTTAATCGAACGTTCTGTTCGTTAACAAGACTTATCGAGCTTGTTCATGAACCTGTTCAGAAACATGTTTGTGAACACAAATCAATCTTGTTCATGAACATATTTTCAAACAAACAAACGAACATCAATTTTTTAATCAGGAATAGTATTTAAACATTATTGCCAATGACTAAATCAATTAAATAAAAGGATTAAATATTTGCAAGACAAAAATAAACAAATCCAGCATAATAGCTCCATATATACCATTACAAGCATATATTCCAAGCATAATAAAAAAATATAGTAATTGTCTAAATGTATATTTTCGGTACATGTTCGTTCACAAACACTTAACGAGCTTGTTCATGAACATCACTTAACGAGCTTGTTCACGAACACTTAACGAGCTTGTTCATGAACATAAATGAACGAACACGGTTATGTTCAAGCTCTGTTCGTTTACTAACCGAACTCTAAAAATCTGTTCAAGCTTGTTCATTAAGCTTCCTAAACGAACGTAAACGAACATGTACCGAGCTTGTTCACGAGTAGTTCGTCGAACGTTCTGTTCGTCAACAGCCCTACGCCCGAGAGACGTCGGCGGCCATCAACACTTCTTTCAGCCTCCTCGCCTCTGACGTCAATTCGGCGACATGAAGAAGCGTAGACCGCAGCTCCGCGCGAGCCCCCTCAGCCGCTTTCTTAGCTGACTCCGCCCTCTGACGCTCTCGCTCGAAGGCCGCCTTAAGCTCGGCCATCTGCGCTGAGCACCGCCATATCTCGACCGATATCGAAGTCATCTGCAAAGCAATAGGGTTGAGAATGCTCAAAACCACTGAACGACCAAAAAAGGAGGGAAAGGAAATAACCTGCTGGCTCTGCCATACCATGCAGTCTGCTAGGTCCTCGAGACCAACTTTTTATAGAAGTGAGCGATCCCTCGGAAGAGCTAAATTCTGTGACAGACGAACAACTACATCGCGGTCCGCAAAGACTGACTCGCCAGACGGCGTCTCAGGGACGTGCTCGAGCACCGACAATATCCGAGCCGGATCGACGGGAGTCCGTTCAGCTTGGTTGGGTCGGGAAACATCCCCCGGAGCCCGTGAGCTCTATGGGTAACGGGTCTGGGGCCCCCACGTCGGCACCTCCCCCTTTCACCCTCTTCTCGGGCGTTTCGAAACCCGAGGGAGAGCGCCCTCGCTTCTTCCTTTGGCCCCCGACCAGCTCAGAGGGAAACCCCTCGGAGCTGGCTGAGCCCTCCACTACAAGGGCCAAGTCGTCAGGAATGATGAACAGACCTCCCGTAACCGGGGGAGGATTCTCAACAGCCGAAGTTGCGACTGGGTGGGCTTCCGCCAGCCTCAATGTCCCAATCGGTGCCTCGACCGCACGTTGCATCTCCTCCTCCAGACGGCGTGGCGCGTAACCAGAGGGATTTCCCCAAGAGCTCTGGAAGCCCTGTCAAATGAGTTGGTGCACGTCGTAGGGATGCTTGAACTCCGACCCGCCATTCCTACAGAAGAAAGGAGAATCAGGGTAAGCTAAGGAGAAGAACGGGCTCTAAAGATTGGTTTTACCATGTGACCACATGATGTTCTTAAGGATGAGACTGTCCAGTAGGGCCTAGACCGATCTCTCCTTCCTAGGCAAGGCCATCAAAAAATCGACCGATGCGTCGACACCACCTCGACATTCTCAGAAAAGGTGACGAAAACGTAGTCGTTCTTCCAGTTGCCGACCCAACGTGGCAAACCCAACAAGAATTCTCTGCCTCTCCTATCGGCAATATGAAGCCATGTCCCTGAGGAGATAGACCGGGCCCGGTGGAAATAGAAGAAGAGCAGCAAGGTCGGCTCCCACCCGTGCAACTGCCAGATCACAACGAAGCCGACCAATGAACGGATCGAATATATGGTCAGCTGGCACAGTGATACCTGTAGAGAGATCAAAACCTGAACAAGGAGTGAAGAGGAAAGCGAAGCCCTAGCCAAAACATCTCGGTATAAACCCCGATCTCGCGGGCACCAGGAAGCAGACCCTTTCGTCAAGAAATGAGACCCAGATCCGTACAGATAAAAGAGGTACTCCGCACTAATCCTCTTAGATGTGGAGTATGGAACAGAAGAGACCGCGTCGAGAACCACCGTAGGGACAGAAGATCCCTCAACTCTAGAAGGACCCCTTAGCCGGATCAAGTCGTCAAAAAGCAAACATTTACCCTTCTGAGGGGCCACCTTGGACTTGAGACACGGAGGGGCTCCGATGGCCGCGATAGGATCGTCAGCCTTAGGTGAATTATCAATCCTCAACGCCCTCTCCATCAACCACAAAAAAGACAGACAAAGAAGGCAATTACCTCGTGAGAATTCAGAAGGAGACGCCGAAAATGGGACATGCAGGGGAGCTCTCCAAATTCAGGAAGAAATAAAAACCGAATCAGGAAGCGCAAAGAGTGAACCCCTCTAAACCCTGCCGTTTTATATAGGTGGCAATCCCAATCCGGAAAGTTCAAGATGTGACACGTGTCGACATCCCGAAGGAAGCGACTCTCCGATCGAATCCCGCACTCATGGGGCGGGAGAATTCTCGGTGTTCTACGCCATGATGACTTTCATTTAATACGGCGTCTCGACTGACGCGTCCGTCAAATCCACCAGTATCACATCCCTCGGACCGAACCGTCACAAGCCGAACGACCCGAGCGATGGGGACAATTGATACAAACCACCAAATGGACCGGAGATAGGCAAGCCGACAGCTAGGCCCAAAACTGCATCGAGCTCTGGCCCAAAGGGGCCCGGAAGCGGGTCGGGATGCAGCGGCCCAAGACCGCCATCCGACAGACGGTTGATCTCGCTCAAGGGGGGAAACCACTCCCCAGATCGCGCCCGCCTTGATCACCATTGAAACCACCATTACATTCTCCTTGATCGTCATTCAAGGGACCATCAATGCGAGCGGACACGGAAGGAGAAATGATAAATGCCATGAAGGTGTTGACATGCGGAACTCCTATAAGAGACCATAAGAACAGAACGCAAAGAACCGAATGCTGGATACTTGACACCTAAGTATACCGTCTCCACATACCTTTCTTTCACCTTACATTTCTCCTCCATAGCTCGGCCCGAGAACTCGTGCTTGGTCTCTCCGTGAACCAAGCTCGATTCCACCGAAGCACTTCTCAGTCAAGATCTGACTTAGGCATCAGAAGGGACTTCGTCGGAACCAAGGTACGACCCTCCTGACGAACTTCCTAGTTTTGCAGATCGGAGGAGACGTCGTCCAGTCGAAGCTGCCCTTTGACATCCGATTGATTAGCCTCGAGCGTCCCGGACCAAGCGTCCGTTCGACTGATCTACCCCGGAGGCTCCCACCACGCCGAAGCTTCCCTTCGGTGCGATGTCGCTCAGATCTGCGCATTCTCGTCCCAGAGCCTGCTTGTCCGATCGGCCTCGAAGGTCATCCGCGTCATCCACGTCAGCGGCGACCTTCGGACCTCCATACTACCAATCAGTGGTGAGAAACCACCCCGAAACAAGAGCAATCATGGTGCTCCTTTCACATGAATTTGTCCCGCAGACAAAATTAACCTTTAAAGAGACCATAAGCATCCAAGCCTCCTTAATATGCATTTATCATTGATTATAATATGAAGAATGATTTGTCTTGGTGAGTAAAATACGTGTAACCTCCAACTGGACTTCACTCGTCGTCCATCAATTTTCCATAACATGTCTCATGGGGTCTTAATCAGGCTCATTTGCCCTGATTGTGCAACTCCAGAAAACTTGCTGTGATTATAACATACTCTCCTTGTGTTCTCATAACCATGCTTCAACTGCTGATTTTATGATCACGGATGGTGATTACAACAGAAGTGTCAACTTAGAAGAAGTATGAACGTACATCAGTTCATGTGCATCCAGGCATTGTTTGGAAATGGTATGTAGTCCATGTAAGTGTATAATGGCCTCATTCCTGTCTATTACTATACTTTTGACTAGATGACTTCCCTCTTATATATACTAAAGGATCGTATCCCTTGCCTGTCGCACACAAGCAATATGGGAAATGAGGAATTCCTTGTGCCAAAAATTCATACACCAAAAATAACTGCTTGGAGTTATCCTAAAGGTATGGATTCACATGTCTTAGTGGCAACTGTTTACAAACGTTGCCAAAATCTTTTTGAATGGTTTTACAACATCAACACCAATAACTCATCCTCCAACATGGAACATTATACCACCTGAGCTTCTACATCCAGTTGCCGAGAGGCTTCATACTTCAGTTTGAAATGTTGTGCATGTGGCACTTCGCGCCAATGTCACTTGTAGGGGACACTGGTGTCAAGTGGCCAACTGCTCTAAACTATCATACATGGCAAATTTGAAATTGTATGACAGGGGGGCACAGTATCATATGTAGACACATGATATTTATAGAAGCACTATGCTCTCTTTAATTATGTTGTTTACCTACAATTATTTTTGACATAATAGAAGAGAAGACGATGACACAGTTTTTTTGGATGATTTTAGGAGTAGAGAAACATAGCCTTATAAAAAAGTTTTATTTCTATTCCTATTTCATTCCTTTATGGATTCTTTTGGCATATTATTTCCAATTCGTTCCTTATTTAATATAATAAATCATGTTGATACATGGGTTCGGCCCACGAACCGGAGATATAACAACGCAGCCAGAAAGGTGAAGCCCACTAAAACGGGTAAGCCTCGGCCCAATAACTCAAGAGTCCATCCGCGAGGATGCGCTATTACTTAGTCAAAGGAACAACTCATCTGTCCGTTAGCGACCCGCTGATTACATGAGATTGGTTAATGAGTGCCGAGTAAATGGGCAGCTATTAGCAACAATCCCGGAGAAGATCCCGCCATCATAAATGAGGAAGCTGTTATACGTTAACAAGGTAAATCATCAACTATAAATAGGGGAGACGACAACAGAAGCATGGTTCAGACTTCAGAGGTACGAAATACTAAATACTCTGACATATTTATCTTCTTCCACTCATATAATTCTTCCTCAAAAAGCTTGAGGTGACTTACTCGAGACGAACCCCCTTTGGGTCGACCTTGACAACATCAAGACTCTCTTAAGTCCAGTACTAACTTAAGCATCGGAGGGGATTTGGTTCGAAACCCAAATCCGACCCCCCTAGACTCTCTGTGGTGCAGGTTGTTCGAGACTCGACTCAGCAGTTAGGTCGAACGGTCGTCGCATTCGACCGAGTGATCAATCGTGCTCTGGCCTAACGCTCTCAGCTCAGCCTTCATCGACCCCGATTCTACCAACCGAGTGTCCCACTTCACTAGCTGACGAGACTCTAGCTCGACAAAGGAGTCCCCGTTAGCCCCATCTACAGGTGGCCGGAACCCATCCGTCAACAGTTGGCACCGTTTGTGGGAAAGCAGAGTAGACATCCATGTCATCCACTTATCCTGACAATGTCGACTCGCCAAAAACTTGAAAAGAACATCATGGTACTTCCCCGTGCCGGTGTCCTTGACATGATATTGGGAGGTTCACCACTTTCAGAGTTATCGATCTCCCTTCAAAGTTCTTGCATTGGGAGGTTGATGACTATTGCAGTGGGAAAGAAGCGTCCGAGAGACTCGACACCCCCAATATCTCTTCGACGAGGATTTGGAGGGTGTGGAACTGTCGCATGATGATGTTATCTTCATCATCCCATCATCGGCACGGTGGCGATGAAGAGGCTACTCGTTGAAACGGGTAGTTCACGTGACGTGCTCTTCTTAACCACGTTGGAGAAGATGAGATTGGCTTCATCCAAGTTGAGGGAATGTCCGGGCCCACTTGTGGGTTTCACAGGGCATTCTACTCCGGTTGTGGGCATCATAACGCTACCGGTGACCCCTGGCGTCTCCATGACAAGTCACCCGCTTGACCAACTTCATCGTGGTGAAGATCAATTCCGTTTACAACGAAATCAACGGCAGACCACTTCTCAACTCCGTGGAGGCGGTGGTCTCGACATTCCACCAGATGATCAAGTTCCAGACTCCACATGGAGTTAGAAAGATGAAAGGAAACCAGATGCAATCCCGATCATGTTACCTTTTATCCACTTCATTGAGGAGGGTGGAGCGAGTAGATCCAAATGATACTAGTGGCAGCAAAAGTAATCATTAAGACCGACGACCCGTAGCGGTTGAAGAGACGGAGAGCATCCGGATCTCTGAAGGAGAAGGAAAAACTGTTTCCATTGGGTTGATGATCCCTTTCGACATAAAGGAACTGTTAATTATTCTCCTGAGGAAAAATGCCGACGTGTTCGTCTGGTCCCTAGACGACATGCCGGACATCGACCCTCGGGTGATCTCTCACGAGTTGAATGTCGACTCGACTTTCAAACCCGTGAAGCAAAAGAAGAGGAACATTGTGGGAGACAAGATGAAAGCTGCTATTGAGGAAGTAGATCGGCTTCTAGCAGCTGGTTTCATTCGAGAGTCCAATATCTTGAGCGGTTGTTCAATGGGGTGATTGTAAAGAAAGCCAACGACAAATGGAGATTGTGTGTCGACTTCACCAACCTCAACAAAGCATGCCTAAAGGATAGCTACCCTTTACCTCGGATCGACCATCTCGTTGATAATGCTTCCGGGTATGAGCTCCTGAGCTTCATGGACGCTTTCTCGGGTTATAATCAGATCCAGATGGCACCTGAGGACGAGGAGAAAACTTCCTTCATTACAGATCGAGGTATATTCTGCTATAGAAAGATGTCGTTTGGCTTGAAGAATGCAGAGGCAACTTATCAGTGTATAATGAACAAGGTCGTCAAGGCCCAGATTGGGCGAAATTTGGAGTTCAATGTTAATGATATGCTGGTCAAATCAAATAGGCTTACTGACCATATCGAGGATCTCCGAGAAACTTTTGCCAAGATTTGCCGATATAACCTCCTATTGAACCCCGTCAAGTGTACTTTCGGGGTTTGATCTGGAAAATTCCTCGGATTCATGTTGACGAACCGAGGAATTGAGGCCAGTCCTGACAAAGTCGCGACGATCGTATGGATGAAGGAGCCTTCCATCATCAAATAGCTTCAAAAAATGAATGGAAGGATAACAGCCCTTGGTCGATTCCTGTCAAAATCGACCGAGCGATCACTACCTTTCTTCAAGATTTAAGGAAAACAATAGCATTATCTGCAAAGGACAAAAAATCATCGACTGGGATGCAGATTGCAAGAAGGCCTTCTCAGAGCTCAAAGAGTATCTCCGCAGTCCACCGCTTCTGACTAAATCGGATGAAGGTGACCAGCTGATCATTTAGTTAACCGCCACCATAGAGGCTATAAGTTTGGCCCTCGTCAAGGAAGACTTAGAAGTACAACGACCGATCTATTATGTAAGTCAGGTACTCCGAGGAGATGAAGTAAACTACTCCAAAATAGAAAAGCTGGCGTATGCTCTGATCCAGTCTGCAAGGAGGCTACGACCCTATTTTCAAGCACACATCATTCTGGTCCTCACTGACACCTCTTTGGAACAAACTCTGAAGAGGCTTGATCGGTCAGGGAGAATGACGAAGTGGGGGTCGAACTGAGTGAATTCGATATTCAATATGAGCCAAGGACTGTCATCAAAGGACAAGCCCGAGCTAATTTAGTCGTCGAGCTCACCTATGATGACTACTCACCTATGATGACAACTCACCAGCACATGTACAAGTTGTTAAGTTAAATCTCACCCCACCTTCTACTACCTTGCCAGGTAATGGCTCATTGCAGCTGCATGAGGATAGGAAGGAACGTGGATCGTGCAAGTAGATGGGTCAGCAACTCGAACTGGGAGCGAAACGTATATAATTGTCCAAACACCATAGGGCAATATACTCGAGAACGCTCTTCGGTTTGACTTCCAAACCACAAACAATGGGTCAGATTATGAAGTTGTCATCAACGGGCGCAGGTTGGCTCGAGCACTGGGAGCACATGTGATCCACCTCCACAGCGACTCTAACTTGATAGTCCACCAGTTGAACGGAGGTTACGAGGCTCGAGAGGAAACGATGCAGAACTACATGCAGATCGCCAAAGCTGAGTTAACCAAGTTCAAGCAAGTGGAGATTCATCACGTGCCAAGGTCGAAGAACCTTCGAGCTAACACCTTATCAAAGCTTGCATCGTCATCGCCGGCAGGTAGGGGTGGCAATTTTCGGCTCGGCACGATAGCCCGGCACGGGCCCGGCCCGATAAGACCGTGCTTGGGCCAACAATTTTGGCCCGAAATCCTTATCGGACCGGGCCGGCCCGGCCCGGTTCATTTTCGGACCGGACCCGGGCCAAGCTTTTCAGCCCATGGGCGGCACGGCACGGCACGAAAAGCATTTGATCACCTCACTTCAATTTGACCACACACCAATCTAAAGCAGATTTCAGTAATGTGCATTCATTTATGGTGTTGAGTCCAATGTCATGAATCTTATCAGATCAAGGTCCAAATATCATAAATTTTAACAACTTCCTGTCAGCGCCAACTTTGATGTCTTCGGATCTTTGGGGTCGATCTCAGTTTCTGAGAAGAGACAAAGAACCACCAAACATGTTACTTCATCTTGCCAAATAAATGAAAACAATGTAGGACACATCACCTTATGCAACCCACTTAATCTTCTTCTTTTGTGCTCCATTTCGATGCATCTTTAAGCATATGAGACAAGTTTGTGTTTAAAAATATGATAAAATATTGTCACAATACATAATTTATTCAACCCTATCGGACCGGGCCGGGCGGCCCGAATTTTTATCGGACCGTGCCCGGGCCTCTCCGAAATGGCCCGAAGTCTTATCGGGCCGGGCCGGCCCAGTCCTTTAAGAAAACCGGACCGGGCCGGCCCGAATTGCCACCCCTACCGGCAGGATTATGACGAGCTGTGTACGTGCAGTATCTCCAACACCCAAGTTTGCTGGAAGAGGAAGTGCTCTGTGTCGACCAAGGAACTACATGGATGGATCCCAAATAAAGTTCATCAATCCCGAGGAGAAGTCGACCAACCCAGTGGAGGCACGAAAGTTGGAACGGAGAGCCTACCAGTTCGTCTTCCACAAAGATTCGCTTTACAAGAGGCGATTGACCAGGTATGATGCACTTTCTTACCTCAAGTGCTTAACTCCGCGGGAAGCAGATTATGTGATCCGAGAGATCGACGAAGGCGGCTGCAGAAACCATTGTGGAGAGAAGGCATTAGCCTTGAAAGCCATGAAGCAAGGCTATTATTGGCCGACGATGTACAAGGAGGCGACCGAGTATGTGTGGAACTGCCCCCGCGTGCCAGAAGTTGGCAAAGCACAACTCAGCCCCCTCCGACGGATCTAATCCCTATAATCAGCCCAGTTCTTTTTTCAAAATAGGGATTGGATATCCTTGGCCCGTTCACACCGCCGGGCGGATAGATGAAATTCTTGATCATAGCGATAGATTACTTCACCAAGTGGGTCGAAGCCGAACCCTTAACTCGCATCACTTGGAAGAAAGTCAAAAGTTTCGTGTGGAGGTCGATCGTTTGTCGATTTGGCATCCATCGTTCCATTGTAACAGACAATGAAACACAATTCAACAGTGTCGGGTTCAAGGAATTCTGTGCTGAATTGAAGATAAAGTTACACTTCGCTTCTATGGCCCATCCTCAATCTAATGGGTTGGAAAAGGCGGCCAACAAGTGCATCCTAAAGCCATTGCGAAAGAAAGTAAGAGAAGCTAAAGGCGTGTGGCCAGAGGAGCTCCCCGGCATATTATGATCGTACATGACGACTCACATAAACTCGACAGGAGAAACCCCGTGTATGCTCGCTTACGGGTGTGAAGCAGTCGTTCCTGTAGAAGTAGATGAGGAGCCTCTTCGTCTCAGATACTTCGATGAAGAGAGAAGCTCAGAAGGACTCGAGCTCAACTTTCAATTGATGGACGAGCTCAGAGATCGAGTCCTTATTACCCTCGCCAGGCAGAAGGGTCATTTGGCCCACTATTACAACTCCAAAGTTCGAGGGTGAAGTTTCCGTATGAGCGATCTCGTGTTACGAAAAGTTGCTCTCTCCAGAGATTGCTTGACAGACAAGGAAAGCTCGCCACGAAATGGAAAGGCCCCTATAAGGTGACCGATGTCCTTGGCCCAGCCACTTATCGACTTTCTACAATGGAGGATAAGAAGCTCACTCATCCATGTAATGCAGAGCACTTGCGAAAGTATTATCAATAAGCATTCAGGCGAAAGAAGTGAGTTGTGTCAATTGTTATTCTCCCGTGTAATTTGTTGAGCCAATGGATGCTTCATAAATACAAGGTTGACCATATCTTGCCTAAATTATGGGGTCGTTGGCCGTAAGTTGAAGCGGCAATGCCCCCTCGCAAAGGGACCAGACCCCTCACAACCGAACGACCCACCTTTATCGTCGGACGTAAGACGAAGTGGCTATGCCCTCACCATAGAACGACCCACCTTTGTCGTCGGACGTAAGACGAATGGGCCATGCCCCTCGCAACCGAACGACCCACCTCGTCGTCGGACGTAAGATGAATGAGCCATGTCCCTCGCAACCAAACGACATACCTTTGTCGTCGGACGTAAGACGAAGGGGCTATGTCCCTCGCAACCGAACAACCTACCTCTATCGTCAGACGTAAGACGAAGGGGCCATGTCCCTCACAACCAAACGACCTACCTATATCGTCGGCCGTAAGTCGAAGGGGCCACGTCCATCGTCTCCAAACGATCCTTGTCGTCGGCCGTAAGTCGAGGGGTCACCCTACTCGCTACCGAACGATCCTCGTCATTGGTCCTTGTCATCGAGCAACTTTAAGATCATTATGACAACGCGGTTGTGCACAATAATTCAACAATCCAAGTTCAATCGTTTTTTCATGATAAAACTCGAATCGTTGAGGGGGCCATATACATGCGGAATAAGCTCAAAATTTCTTCAATTTTTAGTCAAAAATCACAGTTCTCTATTTCAAAACAATTCGATGACCAGTGACAAAATGCTAATATCCTTGAGAAGAAGGGCCACTCCCAGGCGCAAAGATATTCTTCATCGCCTGGGAGAACTTGGCAACTTTCTAAGGCAGCAATTCTGGCTTGAAGCTCGAACTTCTTTTTTCTGAGCGCTCCAAGTCAGCAATCTTAGCTCGAAGTTCGGACCTTTCTTTCTCCCATCGAGCTTCAATCGCTTTTCTGGCGCCAGATAAGGAGTTGATGTTGTCCTTGGCCTTCACCAATGCCCATTCAGCATCAGCTTTGGCCGTAAGCACTTTTCCCAAGTCCTCCTCAAGCTTTTTTTACTTGAGCCTTAAGTTCAGAAGCTCTTTGGTCGGCGACGTCCGCTCGTTGATGCTCAAAATCAAGTCGAGCCTTGACATCAATCACATCAACAGCCCGACGACGCAAATCCGCGCCAAAAGCTGACATCTGTGCAAAACACCAATCAGACGGATAAATGGCTTAAGTTGGAGATAAAGGGACGAAAGACCAACCTGATAGCCACAACCCACTATGAAGTTGGATATCCTCTCGAAGTCCATCCCCCGAAGAAACTCACGGTCGCGGGGGAGGATAAATTTCTCCACTAATCGAGCAGTCGTCACATAGTCCAGGAAGGCCGACTCCTCTTCCCAGACAATAAAGTGAGGCTTGTGACGTTCGCCTCGAATGACCTCCGAAGCGGAAGAGGAATGTTGATTCATCATTAAAGCCCCATTATACTCTGAAGGGATAGGACCTATCAAGGGGATCGATAGTTCGATACTGCCCCACGACCACTTATCCTTGGGACGGCTCGAAGGTGTTGTAATCATCCCCTGAGATCTATTGGGAATTACCGCCTGATCTTTGAGGGCTTGGGTCGAAGACGTGTTACCCTTGGCCGAAGTCAGGACATAAGGATTCACGTCCCCTCCCTTGCTCTTCTTTTCGATTCCTTCCCTTTCGGCTAAGGGGAGACTCTTTTTCCTAATCAAGGGACTGCAGGCTTTGGGTCCAAAACTGATTTATCGACGTTTGCGATGGGAACGTCTGAAGCATGGATCAGAGCTGAGGGCGGGCTTGTGCTGGATGACCGGAGTAGAGGTTGCCAGCAACAAGGCTTGGGACGAAGACCCTGACTTCACCACCCTCTTCGGACGAACTCCGACTAATGGGGATTGAAGGCTGAGCGGAAGAACCCTCAGCCCTCTTCTTCGTTTGTTGTTCCTGGCGAAGCTGGCGCACCTCCGGAGGCAAACTCTCGAAAGTCCTTCTAGCCATCTCTGCAAATGAGAAATGCAATTAATGTAAGTGGTCGTAATGGGAACACTCAGTGTTATAAAGGGCGGTTTCATTATGCGCGCGGTCTATGAGCGCATAGCGCATAAGCGGATTATGCGGCCGATTATGCGGTTTACGCGGTTTACGCGAAAATGAATAATTTAGTATATAAATAAGCAATAAGTTTATTTGTTTGTGTATATTAAATTAAAAAAGATAAGAGTTATAGGAATAAGGAAAAAATCATATTAGCTTTTAAAAATATGGATTAATTCATACTAAAACATCAGCGTCATTATGACGATCAATACATAAAATAACTAAAATCTAACATCTAAAGCAATCTACACACAAAACATAACTATTTAGTTTTACGTCCAAATCAAAAGCATGTCAAACATAAGTATTTTAAAATTAAAAAACTGATTTTTATGTTTAACGGGTCGTGTTTATTAACGGGGTTGGGATTTTTTAGTTGCCGATTATGCGCCCGCATATTCGCATATGCGCCCGCATATTCGCATATGCGGTCGCATAACATTTATGCAGTCGCTTATGCGGCCGACCGCATAATTCGACCGCATATCTTAATTCTCATGCGGTCAAAGGCCGCATCCTTATATGCGGCCGCATATAACTTGTTTTAGAACACTGGGAACACTAAAGCAGCGTATGTTACCTGGGTTCCACAAAAGGATATTCATCTGATGATTGTCCAAAAGAAATGCGGTCGATCTCTCTCTCGACGGTCGACTCAACAAAATTTTGGCTGTTTTGGTCTCACCAGGAGATTAGCTTAACTCTTTGAAAATATGAAAGCTAGGGGTACTCCAATGGGTGAGGAGCGAATTGAATACAAAGCTATCCTCACAATTGTGGTCGGAGCTAAGGAGATCACAAATAAGTTCTCTTTCCTTACGAGCGATGATGTGATACCATATGCTGCAGGAGTCAACATCCACTCGAAAGAAGTGCCTAAATAACTGAATGGATGGTTTAATTCAACAAAGCTCACAGAGCATAATAAAGCAAACCATAAGAGAAATGGCATAAGGAGCAAGCCGACAAAGAGGAAGTTCTAGAAAACTCAAAATCTCTAAGACAAAGGGATAAAGAGGAAAACAGAGACCAAAGAGGAAAATTTTCAAATATACTCCAATTTCATGTCTCCTCGTTTAATTCTGAAATCCTAAGCTTATAAGGAGGAGAAAGATAATCTGACCGGATCTCGGCGGTCAGATCGAAAAAGAGCTCCAGCACATTGTCCAGGATCTCTCGAGGCACGGTGGGCGAATCATTAAGCCGAAGGATGGGAGATCGAGGTTCCATGAGGAGTCCCTTCCCTTTTCCAGGAACCAGGATATACTGGAAAGGTCGAAGATGCTGCAAAATCTCAGATGGAGATGGAGATGGCTCTCTGATCTTTAAAGGCGGCCATATAATTGAAGAACCTATGAAAAAACCCAAATGGAAAAGGAAAACTAACTTAGCAAGGTCTGATGAGCGCCAAAGGGAAACTAACTTAGCAAAGGCATGCTTTCCAAAATTTGGTGACGAAGCAGATGAGTTTCTTTGTTTTCTTTTTTCCCCAATTATATCGGAAAACCAAAGCCAAACCAAATGTGATCGTTCGATAAGCAGCACGTGTCCAAAGTTGATGCAAAGGAAGACTCAAATCTCAAGATAAGGCAAGTATCAAAACAGGATATGATAGGTTTGGGCGGCAGAAATCAAATACGCCCGCTTCGACTGTCGTCCCTATTTAATGTGATTTCACATCATTCGGCCTCAATCAATGTCTTACTTGAGCATGAATAATGGGGGGCCATTGTTGATACATGGGTTCAGCCCCACAAAGCAGGGATATAACAACATAGTCAAAAAGGTGAAGCCCACTAAAACAGGTAAGCCATGGCCAATAACTCAAAAGTCCATCTGCGAGGATGAGATATTACTTAGTCAAAGGAACAGATCATCTACCCGTTGGGGACCCGCTAATTACGTGAGATTGGTTAATGAGTGCCGAGTAAATGGGCAGCCGTTATCAACAATCCCGGAGAAGATCCCGCCATCATAAATGAGGAAGATGTTATACGTTAAGGTAAATCAACTATAAATAGGGGAGACGACTACAGAATCAAGGTTCAGACTCCATAGGTACGAAATATTAAATACTCTGACATATTTATCGTCTTCCACTTATATAATTCTTCCTCAACAAGCTTGAGATGACTGACTTGAGACGAACCCATTGGGTCGATCTTGACAACCCAAAGCTTCTCTTAAGTCCAGTACCAACTTAAGCATCGGACGGGATTTGGGTCGGAACCCATATTTGATCCCCCTGACGACTCTCAGTGGTGCAGGCTGTTCGAGGCTCGACTCAGCAGTTAGGTCAAACGGTCGTCGCATTCGACCGAGTGATCGATCGTGCTCCGGCCTAACGCTCTCAGCTCAGCCTTCATCGAGACCCCGGTTCTACCAACTGAGGGTCCCACTTCACTAGGTGACGAGGCTCCAGCTCGACAAATGAGCCCATGTCAGCTCCATCTACATTTAGCCGTAACCCATCCGTCAACAAATCATATTGAATGTCTCTTGAGGAATGTTTTCAATGAAGCAGTGGATGTAGGAGAGGTGCAAGTAGATTCTCTGGACACTCACCCCAAGGGAAAGAGACTTGTTGAGAGCTTTCATGACCCCCCCCCCCCCCCCTCAACTCCTACCGCTCCATTAATGAAACCCCTCAGTCAAATACCACTCATCACTCCAAACACCATCTAGCCCCTTCAAAGCTGAAATTTGTGCAAAGGAGCTCGGCGTCTACCCAATAAAGGGTGTATCCAGAGAATGAAGTCAAAGCCATTGTCGTAACTAAGAGGCAGTAAGTGTCAGCGGAGTAAGGCATCATCTTCTCTAAGGGAGGGCAATGAGGAATGGTGGCCCAGTCATGCTTCTCGAGCATAAGATTAAGGAGCCAGCGGCTTTCGCGGTATTGATGCTTTAAACAGGCAAAAGAAGTTCAAGGGAGATAAGGACGGATGCTGGGAGCGTGGAAAATTCGGTCATATGAGGCAAGAGTGTCCCCTAAGGGAGTCTTGGTTCTGCTGTATATTTCGATCATCATAAGTCAAAGTGTCCTCATAATCCTCGCTGCAAACCATGTCATGCGAAGTTTAATGGTAAGGCTCTGACGGTGAGTTTTGCGGAATGGATTACACCGAACTTTTGATCACAAACATATCACCCCCTGCCATAGACTATAGGGACAAATATGTTGGCTCCATCAAACTTCATCCTGTATTCTCATGACATGATACATTCAGAGGCCCACCTCGAGTTCTTAGGTGTAGTCTATGTAATGAAGGGGGATCACGTTGCAGATGACGTCATCGGTGGCTTCAAGGCTATGAGTACCAACTTCGACTTATGGATGTGGGGCCCGTCGAGACTTGGCAAATGTATCCTCTTCAAGTTTTCCTTGCCGGATGTATTTAAATATGTTGCATCAAGACTATTCATCCAAGCGGAAACAAAGTCACTGGCTTGCAGGAGCATGGATGGAATTGAACTCCCGTTTGTTGCTTGGGTTCACATGGAAGGTTTTCTTAAATGTTGGTTGCAAGATAGAATCTGCTAGCTAATTAGAAGTGTTTTGCTCATCTCATTGTCATCGACCCCATCATATAAGCCAAAGGCCAAAGGACACATGCCAGCATTACGATGGGGTGTGACAATAACAAGAGCATCCCATTAAGCTTTCAACGGCGATCGCAACAAGATCTTGCATTCATAATCAAGCTCAATGAGGAAAATAAACCAGTGCAGACCACAGACCAAGTCATCATGTCAAAGTAAGGACTTGTATTTCACTCAGACATCGAGGCTAGGGCGGTTCATTGAGCTCTACATCAGGTGTGTGATATGATTTTTATGTGTTTTGGTGAAAAAAATGGGGTTTTAGGGGTTTTCTAGGATTTTGATGGATAAAGATATGATTTTTAACAGAAATGTGGGGGGTTTGATGGAAAGATATGATTTTTAGGGCTAGAAAATGGAGACTTGGAGGGCAAATGCTGTTGTTATTGATAAATACTTGAAAAATAGAGAAGATACTAGATGGTGGCCACGTTAAAGAGGTGGAACCCTCTTCCAAGTCGCCAATTGAAGAGGACGACTGCACTCTCTCGATCGAGATGGAATTCTCAACATCTCTCTATAAGTTTCTCTCAAAATAAGCATCCCCTCCATAATCCTCATATCCACATATATATAATAAACTGACAATATAAAATTACAAAAAAGATCCCTAAAATTGAAAATTACGAAAATACCTCTAGAAATCCAAAAATTATGAAAACGTCCCTAAAGGGCCAAAATTACAGATCTGAAGATTTGCAATTCCATCATTACTTCGCCACCAAAAATCCACTATCCTCAAGTTGGTGCATGAAGTGCATGTGCCATCCGCTTCAGGTGGGTTGCATGTTGTCTTCTGTGTTAAAAGGAAAGGATCGGTCTCCATCGCCATCTTTGTTGCTCACGAACGGGTCGTAGCATTATGTGCCTCCTTCACCATCGTAGGGCCAGCCAAGTTCATGATCATCCCACATGAATACTGGATAGAAGCCGTGGTAGTCATCATGCTTATCAGAAGGTCCTCTAGGCCCTAGACATAAAGGCTACCGCTCAGAAGGTCGTCCAACTGAAAACCAAGGGCCTTAGAGGCCTGCAAAAGTGTTGACGCACCATGGCAGGCCCCGAGAAACATCATCAAGCCATGATGGGCTCCAAAAAAGATCGTTGGGCCATGACGGGCCCAGTATAACTACAAACAAGCCCTTACGAACATGTATGTCAGTGAGCAAGACTCGACGGGCCTGGAAGAAAACTGTAGGCAGCCAGAGGACATGCAGGATGCCCGTCGGCTGGCCTGCAGGAGGCATGCATGCTGTCGTGGGGTCTGCAGGAAAACTATAGGTAGCCGGGGGGCCTACAGGAGGCCGGCATGGTCAGCGACCCATCGTTACCTCCCATCACATCCTCAGAGTCACGATTCGCATCAAAGTTATCGATGCCATTCAGATCTGAAGCCGGATGATCTTTTCGAGGGACCTCCTCAAAGAAAATGATTCTACCCTTGTCGCTTTCTAAAGTTGTCATCTTTTGCCCTAGATTAGGGTTTTCCACCATGTTGGATTGCGTAGTCACCATGAACTCCGCAAGTAGTTGTGATAGTTACGCTAGGGCTTGCGCCACGCCCTTGATTTCTTGCCACATCGAAGCCATCTCCTTAGCCGTCACCACCTTATCTTGATCCGCCATTACCCTAATTTCTTACATGATCTTCCTCAAATCCTTGATCTCGTCGTCGTACTTTTCCTCCAAAGTATCGATATTGTGTTTGGATCTCGTCGCCGACATGGATCGTGAAGGTTCTGATACCACTTAATATGATTTTTATGGGTTTTTGGTGATAAAAATAGGATTTTATGGGTTTTCTAGGGCTTTGATGAATAAAGATATGATTTTTGATGGATATGTGGGGTTTTGATGGAAAGATATGATTTTTAGAGCTAGAAAGTGGAGATTTTGGGGGAAAGAGACGTTTTTATTGATAAATACCTGAAAAATAGAGAAGATGCAAGATGATGGCCACGTTAAAGAGGTGGACCGCTCTCTTAGGTCACTAATTAAATAGGACAGTACTCTCCCGATGTAGAGGAAATTCTCAACATCTATCTATAAGTTTCTCTCAAAATAAGCATCCCCTCCATAATCCTCCTAGCCCCTGTAATAAACTGAAAATATAAAATTACAAAAAAGACCCCCCCCCAAAACTAAAAATTACGAAAATGCCCCTAGAAATCTGAAAATTATGAAAACACCCCTAAAGGGCCAAGATTGCAAATCTGAACATCTGCCATCCCATTAGTGTAAGGGCGGCAAGACGGGTGGTCAAATCCAAACCAAATTCAACATTGCTAGTTCAGGCCGCACCTATCTCCACGGGACTCCATCGGCGGCCAATGATAGGTATAAGGAACTCAAACTCACCCATGCCTTTATACAAGGAATACGCCTAACTCTTCATGGAAGCAGAAAAGGGATTTCAAGCGGAATCCTTTAAATGTCACCGACCAACTATCACCAAAGCTGCCATCCTGCGATAGATTAAGGAGACTCGTGCCGAATTGCCAAGTAAGACGATGGAGGGGACAAAATGCATGAGCAAGAGGCAATCTCACAAGCGTAAATGTCATGAATATGAGACGGTTAAGGCGTAGCCCGGGGCTACAGAATATGCATAATTCTATTTCAATGCTATGTCCATTAAATTGCCTATCCAGATAACTACTGTTAGTGGTATCTTTTTGGGTAGTGACTTTGAGGATACAATTCACAAGATAATTATAGGCGTGAGATAGACGGTGAGGGTGGCACAAAGCACATTGCATGCTTATACTTTTTCCATTAAGGGCAGGAACCTTGTTTATTTTTTAAATAAAAATTGTCCTTTTAACTTCATTGACCAATAGATCATATTTTGTAGAAAAGAACTAAATAAAATATCTAGATATTCACCTTTGCCAATACATTGAACTTCATTGACGAAGAGATCACAAGCCTCACACTCTGGCTCTTCAAATGGATCTAAGCACGCCCTGTATTAACAATATAAAAAACTAAAAGAAAGGAATTTAGTATCAACATTGTAGTCACAAAAACATCAATGTCCACATAACTCCCTCTTCGATAAAAATCTTATTGGTGATCGAATAAAAAACAGTTCTTCCTTATGGAGGCAGCAATTTTGTTAAATCAACAATTATTATTGTGATAGGTAATGAAACTTGAGAAGAGAGCTGTGTCTTTGCTTTTCAAACGTCAACTTAGCATGTAGTTGTACTAGAGTCCTGTTTCTTAAATCTTACATCATGTGTACTGGTCCTAGATTATTTCCAGTATAGGTGGAATTCAGAAGTGTGTTTGCATATGAGTTTAGACTGCGCATCAGACAAGGTAGGGAGGCTAGACATTTTCATGCCAACCAACTGGTTTCAGGATTTTGCATCCTCTCTTCGATAGTTACCGTGTCAGAAGGTCAACACACCGACATATATGGTGGTATCAGACTAATAGCGAACTGTATGAAGTCCGGTCAACTCTTATGTGGAGTTTCTTGACTTTGACTCAGACTCCACAACCATCTCATCTCAACAGGAAAAAGGCCTGGATGATTAAATCCAGGTGATGTCCATACTACGTCTTCTGCTGCTTCTAGTTTCATTAATATTTTATGCCTCCATTGCCACATCCGTGAAAGTGTCATAACATAAGCACAACATAAGAATTTGGCTAAGAAACATGTACATACCTCACGAGTGATAGACTTTGAAGAATTTTATATACTGCTAATTTATATATATAACTATAACATTAAATTTATAATGTCTTAATATATGCTGACATACAAGGGAAGAAAGTAAAACAGACAGTACCCTGCAGTATCCTCAGAATTGTGACGTTTGGACAAAATCTACATTAAACACAAACCAAGACAAACTTGTAAGTACTAGGCCAAGATGCAGGTGCAATACTGCAGCTTTTAAATTTTATTTAGTACAAACACTGAAAACAAGAACAGTGCAAAAGAAACAACTTGAAGCAAATTCACCTGTGTAAACAAAATAGTGCTTAGGACCAGGGTATGGTGAATAAATGGCAAAAAAACACTATGAAAATGTTGACAGTGCTAACAGAATGATAAATATTCTGATAGGATTGCGCACACATGCCTAGAATATGTATAATTAGACATATTAGTGTGCTTATGTTTCCTTTACATCTCAACAAAGATCCAGAAAATTAAAAAACTCAAGTCATGTGTTTCGTCGAGGTACTCACAAAATGCTAGGGATACAGGATTTGACCCACATCATAGAAAGCCAAGTACAGCATATCACATACATTACATGTTTTTCTTGCATCGGTTGCCAACAATCAGTAAGCTGGTGCTTTCAACTCATAAACAAAATAACGTTAATAGAGGCTTTTATCCCAAATTTCTAAGTTCAGCTACTTGAATTGTTTTCTTCCATTCAGCGCTCTCAAGGGCCAACTCCTTGGTTAATTAACAACTGTCATGTCCATTCTTTTCAACTACATCCATCAATCGTCATTTAGGCCTACCTCTTGCCCTTGTTGCTCAAGTAACTAGATACTACCACTCCTAATTGGTGCACTTACAAGCCTTCATTGTGCAGATTCTCCCTAACATTCTGTTTGGTTTAAGGGAAAAGAAGGAAAATAAAAATAAAAAGAAAAGTAGAAAGAAAGAGAAAGAAAAGGAAAAGGAAACAAGATTCCTTTTCATGTTTGGTTTGAAAAATTGTAAAGAAAATTAAACAGAAAATGATAAAGAAAATCTGTTCTATTTGCAATGTTACTGACAGATTCTTATTAGACCAATGAACCCACCGTTTCAAAAATTTCTGAGAAAACTTTAAACAAATGAACATATAAAAAAGTTCTCATTGTGGAATCTCTCTTGTTGATCTTGATGATTTCCATGGCGTCGTCGATGCCTTCACCGTCAAGCAAGTGGATACAACGGGAGCTGGTGATGCGTTTGTTGGCGTGGTTCTTAGCAAGCTAGTGTAAGACCAATCTATTCGATCAGGTGAGCTACGAACGAAATTAAGCTGTGTGGGGATGCTTGGAAAATTTCGATTAATGGGTTTCTTGAGTTGCTGGGAAAATGCCGTCGGTGAGGTTGGCGGCGATATGGGCGAGGTTGAAAGCGATGATGCCGATGATGGCGTTGGGGGGAAGGGTGGGGGGTGTTGACGCAGCGGGATAGGTGGGTGCTAATGTTGCACTGAGTTTTGATGAATTCCGCGGCGACCGTCGAGGTTGAGGATGTACGTCCAACTTTCCCTTGTTTTCCGTGGGTTTGGGCAGGGAAAAGGGGGAAGAAAATTGTTATTTTAATTTTTCTTTCACTATCTTTCATTTTCTTTTTCACTATCTTTCATTTTCATTTTCTTTTCTGTTTTCTTTCTAACAGAGGAAAAATGTTTTCATTCCAACCTTCTTACCCTTTCTTTCCTTTTTCCCTCAAACCAAACAGGGACTAATGGTATCCTCAATAGAAGCTCTTAGTTAACATGGACGCACTAAATTTAGTTATTTCTAACCTATATCTCACCGTCTTGTGACATTTTCAATTCAGAAACATTAGATTTTTAGACACATCAATTGCCTAAAATTCTAACCATTGCATGTCTATAAAGTTTTTTCTTCAACTCCATGGGTATTCCATTCAGTTTTTACGATAGCTTCCACAATATTATGCTTTGAAAGTAGCTAACTGTTGATGCCCGCGGTTGGAAACACACAAACAGCCAATGTCTTTTCAAAATAGGATTTCTTCTTTATGTGGGCCTAGGTTCTAACATTCCTCTTCATATTCTATTTAAAATATAGCTTATTTTACTTGGTTAACAGAGACATGTATTGTTGAAAAATATGATATAAACGCCCAAAATAACCCAAGATTAATCTAGAATTTTTCAGGAATGTTTGAAAAAATTTTGAAACCCCAAACAAGATTTGAGGTCGCAGTTTTGGTCGCGGTTTTGGTCTCCTGAAAATTTAGGTTTCGTTATCGGTTTCGTCTGTTTCAGCGGTTTCGGAAGTGAGTTTCGTTTCGTCCGTTTCGGTAGTTTTAAATACTTAAACCCCTATAATATACGATCAAATACTTTAAAAACTAAAGTATTAATCTATACTATCAAATACTTATCAAATTTGTATTACTAATATGTATTTATAAATTTGTATGTATGTATGTGTATATATGTATATGGAAAAAATGTGCATATGCACATGCGCATGTAAGTTACTGATAGGCCTCTGGCCCAGCCGCAGCCGCAACCACCCCTGCGGGTTTACACCCGCAGGCCCAGGCCGCAACCCCTCTTGGCTCCAAGTCCCCCTAGTCCTAGGATTGCCTAGTCCCCCTAGTCCTAGGATTGCCCTAGTTTCTATTATAAATAGGGGGGAGACTCTCTTGTATGCCTATGCTAATTTGATGATTGTTATTTGGTGATTCCATAGGTAGACGAGTGTGGACGTCCTCTAGGTGTCTTGGGAGGAGAGCACACCTCTTTTGTGCTCAATTATCTTTCTATTTTGCTATTTGTTTTCTAATAAAAATTCCATCTTTGTTAGTTCCTAACAATTTGGTATCAGAGCACGTGACGATCCATGGTGGCTTCAACAAGATCGCAAGACAAATTTGAGGCGTTGAGGCCAAATTCACGGGCGAGATCGAGGCGATCAAAAAGTCGTTGGCGGGGAACGACGAATCCATGGCCAAATTGACTACTTCCATCTCCCAATTGGCGTCCAATCAAGCAAAGCACGACGATCAATTCGCACAATTAATGGGTGCCCTAAATCAATTGGCGACAAACTCCAAAGGCGACGGGAACCCTAATCCGGCACCAAATGCGGCACCTTTGAAGAAGGAAAAGGAGAAAGAGGAGATCCCGCCCAAAAAATCAACCCTATTACGTGGAGGAATTGGACGTGGAAGACGACGGCGAGCCGTGGAAGGTGGACCACCGCGAGGAGATACGTCGGAAGGCGTTGGAGAGCCAAAGGAGGGGCGGAGGCCCTAGCCGCCACTACGAGGGGAGCCACGCCCACGAGGAGTGCCGGCCGGACCCCCACAGCAATTACAAGGGCCGGCCGGTGCGGGATACAGGCGGGGGGCCTCCCCCGCCTTCACCGGGCCCCGGCAGGGGTGGCCAAGCCCTGCCGGGGCTCGGCAGGGTCCGGCGACCCTGCCGAACCTCCGGCAGGGCTCGCCGGCCCTGCCAGAGACCCGGCAGGGCCTGCCGGCCCTCCGGGGTCCCCGGACAGACCCTGTACAGAGCCGCGGCCACCTGGAGACAGGGCGCACTCATCCGGAGGCCCCCTGGCAGCCGCCGGGGGCAGAGGAGCTCTCGGCGGGGCCCGCCAGGGGCGGGAACCCCCTTGGCAGCCCCCCGAGGGGCAGCAGACACGTTGACAGCCCCCAGATGATGTTTTTTGGCTACCAGGATAGCGGACAGCGAACGAGGAGGGCTACGGGCAGTGTTCAGGAGACTATTTTGACCCTCCGGAGCGTCGACCAGCAGCAAAGGACCCTTTCTACGGCGACGGACGCGGGAGAGATTATTATTCTGACGGTAGGGGGCTACGAGGCAGAGTTTGAAGACGATGCAGGTTGGGACGATGTTGAGGGGCGACGTGGAGATCACCGTGGAGACTACGGGGGCCGCGGAGGAGGGCCACCTAGGCGCTACGAGACGCTGGACGAGAGACGTCGGCATTACCGTCCGCAGCACAGAGAGGAGGGGAGGCCCGAGCAGGGGCGTTTTGGAGGAGATTGCCGCGTCCGGAAGCTGAAGATGCCGCTATTTTCCGGGGAGGACCCACACGCCTGGTTATTTACCGCAGAGAGATACTTCAAGGTGCATCACATGACCGAGGCCCAGAAGCTGGAGGCGGCAGCGATCTGCATGGAGGGGCGTGCATGGGATGGTACCAGTGGACGGAGAGGCGGCAGCAGATCAGGAGCTGGGAGGAGCTGAAGGACATGGTGCTGGAGAAGTTTAGAGACCCTCGTCTGGGGAACCTACACGAGCAGCTGTACACCCTTATGCAGGAGGGGCCGGTGCGGGATTACATTGAGAGATTTGAGACACTGGCCGGGCGAGTCCATGGGGTGTCTGACGAGTCACTGGAGGGTACTTTTCTGAAGGGGCTGCGCCCCAGTCTGAGAGCAGCAGTGAGACCCTACAAGCCCAGGGGGCTTTCAGAGGTCATAGAGATGGCCCAGATGGTGGAGGATGCACAGACCGAGGATAGGCGGGTCCGGAGCAGCTACAGCAGTCAGACATCGAGGGGCGCCCCATCTGGGGCTGGAGGAGCAGGTACCCCCGCAGGGGGGATCCAGACGAGCCAGGAGAAGACTGGAGAGAAGAGTAGTGCGCCAGTGATTGGAGGACAGTTCAGACGCATGACGGACGCGGAGATGAGGGAAAAGCGGCAGAAGGGCTTGTGTTTCCGATGCGATGAGCAGTTTTCGCCGGGCCACCGATGCGCAGGGCGCAAGCTCCAGGTGATCCTATTGGAGGACGACGACGGCGAGTCTGATATCGAGGAAGAGGCCGCTAAGGCAGAGGAGGAGCTGGAGGGCCAGCAGCTGGACGTGATAGAGGTGCCCTCAACTCCGTGGTAGGGTTCACACCGAACCATACCATGAAGCTAAGGGGGGAGGTCGGCGACCAGGAGGTGACTGTGCTGATTGATAGAGGTGGAGCAGGACCCGGAGTTGAAGGTTATATGAGAGGCCCTTTTACATGGGTCGACTGAGTACCCGGGATATTCTTTGCAGGATGGGCGGCTACTTTACTGGGGACGGCTGGTGATATTGAGGACTTCTACTTTTATACCGACCATCTTCAGGGAGTTCCACGGCAGTGCTATAGGAGGACATTCTGGAGTCCTCAAGACCTACCAGCGGCTATCACGGGAGGTCTACTGGAAGCGACAAAAGAAGGATGTGGCAAGGATGGTGGCAGAGTGTGACGTGTGCCAGCGTCACAAATATCAGGCCATATCCCAGGAGGACTACTACAGCCGCTATCTTTACCAGACAGAGTTTGGGAGGACCTCTCTATGGACTTATCAATGGATTGCCTAAGTCGGGCGGTTACAGCGTCATTTTTGTTGTGGTAGACCGCCTCAGCAAATATGCACATTTTATCCCGCTTAAGCATCCTTACAGTGCCGTTTCAGTGGCAGAGATTTTTGTGAGAGAGGTCATTCGTTTGTATGGCCCGCCGAAGTCCATAGTCTCGGATAGAGACAAGGTATTCCAGAGCAAGTTTTGACAGGAGCTTTTTAGACTGCAGGGGACGGCCTTGAAGCGGAGCACAGCTTATCATCCCCAGACTGACGGTCAAACGGAGGTGGTCAATAGGAGTGTGGAGACTTACCTACGATGCTTCATCTCGGAGAATCCTAAGGAGTGGGCACGTTGGTTGCCGTGGGCGGAATACTGGTACAATACGTCATATCACACAGCGGCGCAGACTACACCTTTCAGGATTTTGTATGGTAGTGATCCTCCGCACTTACTTCATTACGGTCATGAGACTACTCCGGTATCGGATGTCGAGCAGTACCTGGCAGAGAGGGACTTGATTCTAGAGGAGCTGAAGCTCCACTTGGCGAGGGCTCGACAGGTGATGAAGGCTCGGGCAGATATGGTCTATCTGAAGCTAAGGCCGGTGATATGGTCTATCTGAAGCTAAGGCCCTACAGTCAGAGGTCGGTGGCTCATAGGAGGAATGAAAAGTTGGCGCCGAGGTATTTTGGACCTTTCGAGGTCGCGGCGAGGATATGACCGGTGGCCTACAGATTGCGCCTACCTCAGGGGGGAGGTCGGCGACCAGGAGGTGACTGTGCTGATTGATAGTGGGGCCACCCACAATTTCATTTCCAGGAGGGTGGCGACACAGCTGGGGCTTCAGCTGACAGATTGCGATAGCTTTAGCGTGATGATGGGGACAGGGAAGACGGAGAGCACCTGAGGAGTTTGCAGGGGACTGGTGCTGACCATGCAGGGAATACAGGTTATTGCAGATTTTTTACCTCTCGACCTCGGAAGCACCGACGTCATCTTGGGCATGACCTGGCTACAGACATTAGGAGAGATGACCATAAATTGGAAGCTGCTACGGATGGAGTTTCAGGAGGCGGGGAGAGCGGTGATACTCCAGGGAGACCCTAGCCTTTGCAGGGCTTTGGTCTCTCTGAAGACCATGTTTAGGACCATCCGGACAGAGGGAGGAGGATACCTAGTAGAGCTGCACGCTTTGACAGGTGAGGGAGGCACAGAGGCCAGTACAGAGCAGCCCATTCCAGGAGAGGTTCAGCGGCTGATGGACCAGTTCGAGGAGATCTTCCAGGAGCCTCGGGATCTTCCACCACCACGGGACCACAAGCACGCCATTGTTCTAGAGAGGGTGTTTCCCCCATTAGCGTGCGGCCCTACCGATACCCTCAGCATCAGAAGGACGAGATAGAGAGGATGGTTTCCGAGATGGTGCAGGCAGGGGTGATCCAGCCGAGCGTAAGCCCGTTCTCCAGCCCAGTGTTGCTAGTGAAGAAGGACGGTAGTTGGCAGTTTTGCGTGGACTACAGGGCACTGAACAAGGAGACTGTCCCTGATAAATTCCAGATACCTGTGATTGATGAGCTCCTGGACGAGCTACACGGAGCAGCCTGGTTCAGCAAGCTAGATCTTAAGTCAGGCTATCACCAGATACGGATGCGACGGGAGGATGTGCCCAAGACGGCGTTCAGGACGCATGAGGGCCACTACGAGTTCCTGGTCATGCCCTTTGGGTTGCCCAACGCCCCGGCCACCTTTCAGGCTCTCATGAATAAGGTATTCCGTCCATTTCTCAGACGATTCGTACTAGTCTTTTTCGACGATATTTTGGTGTACAGTCGTACTCTGGAGGAGCATTTGGACCACCTGCAGGTGGTTTTTCAGGAGCTGCAGTACCACCAGCTATATTTGAACAGAAAGAAGTGTCTATTCGGGCAGCCGCATGTGGAGTATCTGGGACACGTGGTCTCAGCGGGAGGGGTAGCCGCCGATAGAGCGAAGATAGCGGCCATGCTGGACTGGCCGCGCCCTACTACTCTCAGATGGCTACGGGGCTTCTTGGGCCTTACAGGTTACTACCGCAGATTCGTAGAGGGTTATGGGACGATCGCCTGGCCATTGACGGAGTTATTGAAGAAGGATCAGTTCCACTGGGGGGAGGAGGCGACGACAGCTTTTGAGGCCCTGAAAAGGGCAATGACCACTGTGCCAGTATTGGCGTTGCCTGACTTCACCAGACCATTCGTAGTAGAGGCGGACGCATCAGGACATGGGCTGGGAGCAGTACTGATGCAGGAGCAGCGTCCCATCGCTTACTACAGCCAGGTGCTGACCACGAGGGCCCGATTGCGATCGGTCTATGAGAGGGAGCTGATGGCGATAGTGTTGTCCATACAGAAGTGGAGACCATATTTATTGGGACGGAGCTTCATAGTGCGCACGGATCAGCGGAGCTTAAAATACCTGTTAGAGCAGCGAATGGTAGCAGAGGAACATCAGAAGTGGCTACGAAAGCTGATGAGCTACAGGTTCGAGATCGAGTACCGCCCGGGATTGGAGAACAAGGCAGCAGATGCGTTATCTCGGCGGGAGGAAGAGACGGAGTTAGCGGCCCTTACAGTGTCAATCCTAGAGGATTGGGGCCCACCACAGCCGCAGCCACCCCTGCGGGTTTACACCCGCAGGCCCAGGCCGCAGCCCCTCTTGGCTCTGAGTCCCCCTAGTCCTAGGATTGCCTAATCCCCCTAGTCCTAGGATTGCCCTAGTTTCTATTATAAATAGGGGGAGTCTCTCTTTTATGCCTATGTTAATTTGATGATTGTTATTTGGTGATTCCATAGGTAGACGAGTGCGGACGTCCTCTAGGCGTCTTGGGAGGAGAGCACACCTCTTTTGTGCTCAATTATCTTTCTATTTTGCTATTTGTTTTCTAATAAAAATTCCATCTTTGTTAGTTCCTAACAGTTACCTATGCATGTGCACATTTTTCCCATTTTCCACAATTTTTTTGAAAAAAATTTCATAGGGTTGTTCGTCTCATGAATGATCAACATACCAAAAATCGAGTGATTTCAATACTATTTGAGCCATCATCTAATTCTTGCAACTTCAATCGTTAAAGTTGTAATGTGTAGATGAAGGCTCAAATAGTATTGAAATCACTCGATTTTTGGTATGTTGATCATCTATGAGGCGAACAACCATAAGAAATTTTTTTAAAAAAATAAAAATAAGGGAAAATGTGTTGGTTCTTGGGTTCAAAACTAACGTGGTTTTGATAATGATCAATACATTATGTTAGTGTGTTAATTAATCTTACGTTTTAGTCTCAGTTTATCTTAATGATTATCTGTTGATGAGACAAAGCATAATGCTTGGAGGATGATGCATTGGTTATAGTGAAGATGATACATCATGGTTTTCAATAAGGAATCTATGAGTTTTGAGGATGTGAAGGTGTAGCTCTATAGTGAAGAGTTAAGAGATCGGATTGCGTGAGTTGGTTTAAATGGATGAGATTCAGATAGCCCAGGCCAATTTGCTTCGAGGCGAAGTATAGCAAAAAGTGATAATATGAGAATATCAAGATCGAGAACTAGAAGCACAATGCATTATATTTGCAAAAAACCTGAACATTAAAAGAGAAACCATCCAAAGAAGAAGAATATAGATAAGGAGAATGTGTCAATATCATTGTTAATTGCAATGTACAGACAGAAGAGGTTAAGAGCAAGAAGGCTTACGATATGCTCACAACATGCTCACCAAATGTTGGAAATCATGCATGGGTGATGAATTCTGAGGTGTCGTTTCACATGACACCAAATAAGCGGTGCTTTTCACCCTATAAGAAAAAGAGGATGAATAGGTCTTTATGGATAATAATGATGCATGCAAAATTATTGGAATTAGTTCAAAGAGAATTAAGATGTTTGATAATGTAATGTGTATACTCAACAATGTATAGCACATTCCAGAGCTAAGAAAGTCGCTAGTTTCTTTAGAGGTATTAGATTCTATGATTTGTAAGGTTATGATAAAGAATAAAGCTCTAAAGATATAGAAAGGATCAATTATTATGATGAGAAGAGAACAGGTTAGGGACTTACATCTGTTGAAGGGGACGATGATTATGAAAGATTCCAGCACTAAATTGAGAGTTAGCAGGAGATTGATTCCATCAAGCTATGGCATCTCAGATTTGGCCATATCTCAGAAAAGAGGTTGGAAGATTTGATGAAGCATGATTTGGTCAAAGATGCAAACTTCAAGGAGCTAGAGTTCTGCAAAAATTGTGTCCATGGTAAGCAAACGAATGTCAGTCTCAGTAAAAGAAAGCATGATACAAGCCGGGTTTATAATATGTTCATCCTAACATTTGGGGTCATGCATCACTACACTCTATAGATGGAGTTATTACATTTTATTATTTATCGATGATATCTTTGGGAAAAATTTCGGTGGACGTGATCAGAAAGATATCGGAGATGTTTAAGAAGTTCAAATTATAAAAGACCTTTATGGAGAGTCAACCAGGAAAAACTGAGGGTGCAGAGATCCAATAATTGTGATGGGTTTATTTTGTAAGAAATTCAATGGGAAATCAAGGAGTAAAAAGATATTTTAATATATATCGAAAGATCCCCAGTCAAATGGAGTTACAGAGATTATGAACAAGACACTTCTAGAGAAGATAAGATGACTCAAATTTACATCAAAATTGTCAAAGTGATTTTGAGTTGAACATACATCAACCCACAGCTTGGTGAATAAAATTCCATCATCAGCTATTAGCAGAAAATCCTAGAGGATGTTTAGACAAGGAAGCTAGTGGAGCTATGTTATTTGGATGTTCAGTTTATGTTCACGAGAGTGATAAGTATGTCATCAAGAGAAAGAAATGTGTCAAGTTGGGATCCACGGATGATGTCGAAGGTCACATAGTTTGGAATACAGATGATACGTTTTGCTAGGGTTTGGATGATAAAAGAGGGACTTTTATTAGAACTCAGATCTGGAATTAAAAAGAAATCCTACAACTCATCTACTCGCTAACTAATGACTAGAAGACAATGATTAACCTAGGGGGAAAAGCCAAATCCTAATACAATTAATCTAGGGGAATAAATAAAATAACTCTCACAATTTTCGCTTACCCTCTAGGGCCGGCTCAACCCCTTTAAATAAAAGAAACACCCCTAATTGTTATTTTACCCAATTGCCCATGCTCCCAATTACTGGCCGCAATACTACTCCGCCCCTGTAAAACCTTGTTCTCAAGATGGTGCGTGAAGTGTATGGACAGCTACTCCACGTGCAGGTGCTCCTGATCATCGTCCACGCCGGCTTTCAGCATTACCACACTCTCTCCTGCCTCTTCTTCATCATTCACTATCAGGATCTGAAGAGTCTGATTCCCGCACCGGTGCTCAGGAGTAAACTTCTCGTCGCATTTGAGACACGGGCCCTTAGTCCGCTTGTCACGAATCTCTGTCTCGGTCATTCTTCGTGTATGTCCTCCTGGTCGTGGTTCCATCCACTTCTCCTTGGTAGCCGTTGTGCCGTCAGTGGATGTTGCCCCTGCTGCGGCCCCCTTTTCTCCCCTCCAGGATCCGGCCCTCAAAAAGTGGAGCCTCCCCATGTCCCCCAGGCTCTTCTCTCTGTCTCCTGATGGTCTTCCACCTTCCTAGCCAATGTCATCATCCCGCGCAGACCTACTGGCTCGAACTGCCTCAGTCCTGATCTCACCGTAGGCTTCAACCCCTTCATAAAGCAGCACTCCAATGATTCCTCAGATACTCCCCGAACTCGGTGGCAGAGCGACTCAAACTGATGTAATCCCCTACGCTCCCCTCCTGCTTCAGTGAATAGAGTCTCTCAAATACTCCCCCAGACTGCACTGCACCAAATCGCTCCATCAGTAGCGACGTAAACTCCTCCCAAGTCCGAAATGGCTGATGCTGATCAGTCCACCGATACCAGCCTAAAGCATCCCCCTCCAGACAAACGCCTATCGCCCGAAGCCATTCCTCTCCTGGGACTGCTGACACCTTCAAGTACCTCTCCACCCGGTACAACCAGTCATTTGGGTCTCCTCCCTCAAAGATGGGCACCTCAATCTTCCTCAGACGTCTCTCGCCAGCGTATCCACCTCTATCATGCTGCTGAAATCCTCCCCTCTGCTGGTACCCCGGTCGTCTGTCGGGTAAATAAGCCTCGGCTCGATCGCGGAATCCTCCCTCCGCTCCATGCCCTTGCCAGTCACCCTGTGGGTGTCCATACTCTTATTGGTGGCCCCCTGGTGGGTCCTAGTACGCTCTCCAATTACCCGTCACTCCCCCGAAAGGTGGTGGGTGGGTCGACGGGCCTCCTGTGAACTGGTGGTGCCCTCCAGGCTGCTGAATTCCTCCGCTGGGTCCCCCGAAAGGCTGAAAACCTGGAAATTGTGCTCCTCAGACCTCGGGATGCCCCCGGAAACTCGGATACGCTCGAAAGCGGCTGTCGGGAGGCCTGGAGGGCATGAGGGGGCCTCGGGGGGTCTGCCGCAACTCGGGGGGGCCCCTCAGAAGTCGGCCGAGACCCCCCAGGGGGTCGCCGGGGGCGGTCGACCCCAGTTTTGGGTCGGCGGCCCCGCCTGGGTTCGCCGAGGCCCCAGGAGGGGTCGACGGGTGCGGCCGGCCCTCCTGGAGGCCTGGCGGCACCCCCGCGACCCTCTGGGGGTTCGCCGCCCCCCCAGAGGTCCGTGGGGGTGCGGCGGCATCCCCGCCTGCTGCCCGAGGGGCGGAAGGCCTCCTCCGGCATTCTTTTCTCCTACGCGCGGCATCGGGGGGTCTTGGCACACCCCTCACTCCTCTTCTGGATCCACGCCTCCGTCGCCATCTCGTTCCGGCCCGTCTTCGAAAAAAATTGTCTTTTTACCTTGTCCTTCGCCAAAGGTGGCTCCTTTTTACTTGGATCCGCCTTTGGTACGAGATGTGCGGTCAACGCCGCTATAGCTTCCGTTAATTCCGACAATTTTGCCTCCATTTTCTATTGGTTCTCTTTCATCTCTTTCATCTCTCCCCGGATCTCCGCGGCTATCTCGGCGTCTTCCCTTCTCATGTCGATGAAACCCTTGCTAATTTGGGCCTCCATCCATTCAACCTTCTCTTCCAAAACTTCGACCCGCTCCTTGGATCGTGTGCTTGCCATAGATCGACGGCTCTGATACCAATTGATACGTTTTGCTCGGGTTTGGATGATAAAAGAGGGACTTTTATTGGAACTCGGATCTGGAATTAAAAAGAAATCCTACTACAACTCATCTACTCGCTAACTAATGACTAGAAGACAATGATTAACCTAGGGAAAAAAGCCAAATCCTAATACAATTAATCTAGAGGAATAAATAAAATAACTCTCACAATTTTCGCATACCCTCTAGGGCCGGCTCAACCCCCTTTAAATAGAAGAAACACCCCTAATTGTTATTTTATCCAATTGCCCCTGCTCCCAATTACTGGCCGCAACAACAGATACAAAGAGAATCTTAGTCGACATGTAACGTTTGATGAGCCAACGATACTGCAAGGCTGGACTTCATAAAATATTAAAATAGGTAGAGGTAAGGAGGTGTTAAATGAGATGTAGGTATTTATTCCAAATAACAGGTTCGACATTGGTGTTAGTACATGAGTAGCGGTTAATTGGAAAAGTTCATATAGGGATACTACTATAGGCCAGAATGGCGAGGGTGCTTGTGGGGTTCTAATCGACATGAAGATCCTACAGTTACTGTGAATGACTTGATTGCTAGCATAGTGTGATTATGCGTTGTAAAGATCATAATTTGCTATGATGACTACATGAATTTAACATATGCATTACGTGTGTATAGAGTTCTTATTGGTGCCAAGAATACTGTGGATATAATAAATTTGGATGCAAACTCAAGAAAGATGTGTGCTAAAGAAGATGTTAACATTGTTAACGCATCTTAAAAATTTACAAGGGAAATCTAATAATAGATAAATAGTTGTGAACTTTGAGTGGGGCTCGTACCTGTTTTTCTTGAAAAAGTACTAAGGTGTCACGAAATGATATAGAGAGAGGCCACGGTTGGCTTTAAGTGTATGAATTTAAGAGATGTGCCGAATTTGAATATTCACCTTCGCAAGGGGATTCGTTGAACACTTTGTTATTAGTGATACTTAATGCGAAGCTTATTAGCCAAGTGTTCGGTCGTCACGATGAGGTGATTAATTTTGAAGTTGGAGGATTTGAAGATTTCAGTTTGAATTAGGCTTTGAGGTACGTCAGTATCAAGATGAAGTGTTGAAAATCGTGATATAAATCATCAAAAATAACTCAAGATTAAGCGAAGCTTTTTTAAAAAAATTTTGAAAATAATTAAAAGATTTTTTGAATTTCAAAACCCCGAGTTTCAGAAACGCAGATGGATAAGCATTAGCAGCCCATATATGGCTATAGTGTCGGCCCAAACCAAATTAAATATTGTGGATTTTTTGGTGCCCTTCTGTAGCTACAGTAAAGCCCATTGCTTAGCCCATGCGTGTGGCCAACACGCACATAGTGCATGCACATTCATGGCGTGGGACATGTGTGCTGTGCGGGCCATGTGGCGAGAGCATGCACGCAATTCGCTCTGGCGGTGACGTGGCAGTATGACAATGCATGTTACAAGGATCTGATGGCTTTCAGAAAAGCAGAGCAGAGCTGTGCTACGAAGCAATCAAAATCTGATTCCAACTCAGATCCAGTTATTGTTCAGTGGGGTTTAGGTTTTATTTGAAGACTATTTAAGAATTTTTCAGCTAATATTTCTTTAATATGTGAAAATTCACCACTGAGGTTATTTGTCCAGATCTTGTAACATCCACAGAAGGTAAAAACAAAGAGATTTGACAGTTGTTTGAAAACCAAAGTTATTTTCTTCTTTATGGTTTCTTCTCTAAATTCATATCGAGTTTGTTTTTCACTTGAATCAAATACCATACGTTATAATGTAAGATTATTGAAGCATTAGTAATCTCTCCAACTGGATGTACATCAAGAATTGAGTGGGAATCAGTATAAACCTTGGTGTCAAATGCATGATTTTCTATTATTTTACGTTTACTTTTCATATATTACTTGTGTTACGGTTTTGTAGACAATGTCATTAGCTTTGCTTGCTGGTTCAACGATTTCTGAAAATTTCGAGGGTGATTATATACTTGATAAAGATATCAAGCGGGTATAGGAGCCCAACAGTGAGTATCAGAGCTCAACATTGGGTATCAAAGCTCAACATGTGTAATATTAGCTTGTATGTCCTTCAGATAGCTTAGCATAAGAGTACAAGAGATTTTGTTTTAAGATTACATAAGATATAAAATAGAATCATCAAAGTCGCAATAGAATCATATATTTCCTTCATGTATTTACATGTACAACTCCCAAAGACGCATGCCTTGTTGTGCAGATGCACACCTTTCCGTTGGATTGGCAACCAACCTCTCAATGTTGATTGCAATCACCATATAATGATATATAATAGCTTATAGCCTAAAGGGATTAAAAAATTACAGTGGGTTATTTGAAAATTTACTAGTTTGTAAGATAGAATTTTGGGGGGGAAAGGACAATCCCGGGGGGGGGGGGTGGGGGGTGGTGGGGTGGGGGCTTTTCATGACACTAGTCTGGAGTGCTAAAAGTGTCTTACCAGGCCGGAATGGCACATTAATTTTAGACTCCCTCTTTAATGGCCAAGTCTGAAGCTGGAACTTTCACATTTAAACCGCAAAAAGAACAATATGCATTGTGTCTTCTCATGTTAATTGTTAGTCCTTCTGGGCTTTTCTTCACCACTGTTTGAATCTGATCCCTAGTTTCCGAATAAGAATTCACTTTCAAACTGAATGACTGGTTTCAACCCGGACAGTCAGTTTTTTATCCAAAAGTAATGACCACTACCCAAAATTTCTGCAGTCATGTTTGAAGCCGGGACTCTCACAACTTGAAGTATGGCACTTCCGCAAAAAGAACAATATGGGTTGTGCCTTCCTATGTTAATTGTTAATCTTTCTGGGCTTTTCTTCACCAATTTTGAATTTGATTCCTAGATCCGATTAGAGATTCCCTTTCAAAGTGAAGGCCTAGTTTCATACTATGAATGTATGTTTTTTAAAACCAAAAGTAATGTCCACTTCTCCAAATTTCTGAGATCATGGTCAATGGTGGAGCTCATTATTCTCAGTTACAAAGTCCCATTTCTAATCAGGGACTCCAAGTTTCAAATGAGATACATGATTTTGGGAAAGGAAAAAAAAGAAAATGGAAAAGAGTAAAGAAAAGGGAAAAATGAAATGAAGGCCCGGCTGTCCTGAAATGCACTTTTGGCCTATCCATGCTAGCATGGTGAACAGTCATATTAGCCTAATACTTGATCAAGTTTTCCCATTTTTAAATTCTATTAATTGTTCTGAAAAAGAAAAGAACCAACTATGGTCATCTCTTCCGGTCAATCCATCCACTCTGTATACAGTAATCCATAATAAATTTTGTCTCACACACATAAATATTAATCTCTTATTTTTCAAAATCACTGAACATATATTAGAGGCAAAAATTACAAAGTCATAAATTAATTGAAATAATAGCTTTAAGGTATATATGTATTTGACAAAAATTCTTTAGAACCTCGACATAGGGGAATCATCTATTGTAGATATTGGGATTTAATCTTTTGGTAAATAACAAAAAGAAAAACATTAAATAATTTTTTGCAAAGGGGTAATAGCCGCCAAGACTACATCACAAAACATATATTCAAGGGTAAGATACCAAATTACCTTGTATGCTCGAATGACATGTTGAATTATTTCTTCTGCATTTGTTATGTCTTTACAAACGTCGGGATGGAATTGCTTGACCTGCCAGAGAGATAAAGCTTACAAACAATAATCAAAACAAAGTAACAACATGTTGAAAAATTGTAAGCCCTGAGTCTAGTGTACCGCATGGACCTCATAATACAAGCATGGCATTCTAAGAAACTGTTTCAGTTGTATCCCTCTTAGCATGTCTTAACTTCTGCTGCTATCTAGCATGATAATTTATAACATCTGCATACTTAGTTGCCTCATTTATCTTTCATTAGCCAAAAGCACGTTTTATAGATTTCATGGCGTTCTACATTTGATATTTTAGTATAAAAACAGCTTGACTTCCGTTTGTTTTTTGAAATGCACTACTAATATTGAGCAATAGTCCTTGAAGTTTTATCCCATAATACACACATGCATGCAAACACAACACTCGGAACACACAAAATATGCATATGCACACGGGCGCATGCATGCGCATATGCACATGCATGAGCATACGAGCTTACACGTACATACCACAGTACATATTGTGCCATCCATATTGGCAACCCAAGTCATTAATTTTGATCTACACATTCTATAACCCATGTGGATCAACAAGCGGTTGAGACAGAAGTGCTCGACCAACGAACTATATGATCCCAAATTCAGTGGCTGTAGAAGCATCTAACTAACTCAGTTCTTAACACACGTGTTTGTGCTTCTGGGTTTGAACTGTTTCTAAAGCTTTATCCCTAATCTTCGAGGGATCTACCCCCCAACAACAACAGCAACAACAACAGCAACAACAGCAACAACAACAACAGAAATAACAACAGCAACAGCAGAGTTCTTGTTGCAAAATCTGTATGGATTCACTACTTTGTGCATGATACAGAAGTAGATCTTAAAATATAGGGAGTGCAATATATGGAGGTTAATAGGGGAAATTATGAACTCTCTCTGTAATGTTAGAAGAAGGAAATAAAATATGACTTTGCGTAAATATTAAATATGTTTTACTCGTTAACGAATGGTAATTTATATATATGGATTGGACATGTTCGTTCTTACTTTAAGAAGTGAATGGAAAGATCGCCGGGGGGGGGGGGGGGGGGGGGGGGTGCAAAAAAGCAAGCAGTCAACCAAATCGTGAAGTGATAAAAGTTAAAATGTTGATTGTATTGTCGTTGTTAAGCGTAATGAGAATGGGGAGGAGGAGGTACTGACACGAGCTCGAAAGGCAGCTTTGAGTTGGGAAGGGGAAATAGAGGCGGAGGAGGGGGTGGGGTCGACCCCAAGGATGTGGTAAGGGGAAGCACTGCCCGGCGATGCAACCCAATCTTCATATTCTTCTTGTTCTCCACCATCGCCGCCGCCGCCGGCGGCGGCGGCGGCGGCGGCTCCCCTATTCCTATCGTTGTAGTCGCTGCTGTAACAAAAAGGACGGCTGCTGATGCCAAAGCCACCGGCTCCTTGGTGGCTGGTTGTGAAACGAAAGGGGAAATGGAATGGAAGAGGAGCAGCCGAATGAAAGGGCTGCAGCAGGACAAAGGGGCTTCCCATTACCCTCATCTTCACCATCTTCAACAACAACGCTGCCAAATCAATCACAATTTACCACTCCTCGCACCCTTCCCTTCCCTTCCCGTCTCTTCTTGATGAGGTTGAAAACACGATCTTGGGAGAGAGGAACCGGGCGATCGTTGGATTTACTGGGCCTTCCTTCTCCCACAAACATACGGGTGAAATCTGGCCGGTCTCAGTTCATCCAGACCCGACACCACACCCGGTTATAAAATCGCATTCGGATTCGGATTCGGATCCGGATTCTAATTCGGACCCCGGGTCGAGTTTGGATAGACCCTTATATAAGGGCCTTTTCTAGGCTCATATGGCTGATATTTTATTGTAAAGCCTCACTTATGTATATATACTAGAAATTGCCCGTGCACCAGGTCCAAGTGCACGGAGAAAAAAAACAACCCACCACGAACATGGTTCGGTGCACAAGCGGAACCGAGAAAGAGCTAGAACTGTGGGGGTGTGTGTCGACAGCGTCGGGGGTAAAAGGGAGCAAGCACGCAAATACGAAGGCTAAAAGGCGTAAAACGAAATGAATGAAGTGGGATGTTTGAGGGGTTTTTTTGCAATTAACTGGAAAGTTAGGGGGTGGGGCAAATTTTTTTTGGGAGTGGGTGGTTTCTGTTAGTGGTTTTGCCCTAGGCCAAATATTTGGACCTTTATGTTATGTCATTTTCATTTATAAAGTGTTTCTCTTATTGTTATTATTATATTGCTTGCATGTTTCTTTATAATAATGTTTGAATAGCTGTTTTATA